>JAULUF010000084.1:16790000-17365000 GCA_031834385.1 Semotilus atromaculatus
GACGGCAGCATAGAATCGCGAATATCCGAGCGGTTCGACCAGATGGAAGGAATGGCTGAAGATGATGGGCAGCGCGATGAGAAATGGTGGTGAAATGTAAGTAATCATGTTTATTCTAATGCCTGATCTGTGATCAGTGATTTCTGATGTATAACTATTCAAGTTCAGACAGATTATCTCTCAACATTTTTCAATAATGTTTATGCATCAGTAAATCACACCAATGACTAAACGATCAACTTCACATCATTTCTCTTAGTAGGATGAAAATAAACGTATTTAATCTGTGATTAAATTATATACAGAAAGCGATCAAAGAACGCTCCATTTCCTATCACCCAAGTTGTCAATCACACAGCACAAGTTTATCTGGACACTTGTCAAAACTCGTTACGAAATCAATGACGCTGTTACACTGCACAACAAAGCTCTTACTGTATTTACATTGTGTTTGCATTGTTATTTGAAAGCATTCGTGAGAGTGCAGAAATTGTGTTGCAATGAGGAGATGTCTTCATTCACGCGATCAGCAGACTGTCTGTCATCTGCTCAATGCTCATCCTTGCAACCTTTCATGTGAAGGGAATACGGAATACGGAAGGACAACGGTCAGTCTGTGGAAACGACAAGAGCGTGCAAGTAGACTTTTTCTGAATATCCAGTTCTCCTGTTGTTTCAGTTTAGTTTCTATCTCAAGGTAGGGCTATTTTCGATTCTGTGGTTATTTTTAATTTTTACCGTAGCACTAATCTGTATTTTAATTAGACGCGTTCCTCCTTTTTATAACAGCCGCGTCTGAATAGTACGTTATATCTATGTAGTGTGCGCGCTGTCGCGGAAGCGTCAGCGGGAGTGTTCAGCCTCCTCGTGTGAAGACCGACTCGGGTAAAGACCATCGACTCTACCTGTGCGACTCCACCGAGCAAGGACACAGCAAGGCACTTATGTATCTTCTCCCCTTTCCTTTCCCACGTATCGTACTTCGTACTTCCTTTACTCAACATGTGCTTTCAATACTAACAATTGGAAATACTCAACTCTCTCTTCTCTATGCAATAACAACTCATTTGAATATCATGCGATTACACTTACGACCAGGTCAACTGGGAAGCTTTGTTGAGGAGCTGGATGTGCTGCTGTCCTCTTTCCCTGAGGATGGCACCCCACTCATAGTCTTTGGTGATTTCAACATTCATCTAGAGAAGCCGTCTGCAACAGACTTCATCTCTCTGCTAGCCTCATTCGATCTCAAACGGATCATCACCACAGGTACTCACAAATCAGGCAACCAACTGGACCTGGTTTACACACACAACTGCATCTCAGACAACATTTTGGTGAAACCTCTCCACGTTTCTGATCATTTCCTCATTTCTTTCAATCTACAACTCTTTACCCATGCACCACCAACTCCCCTATCAGTTACTTTCAGACGAAACCTACGTTCACTTTCTCCCTCCCATCTCTCCACTGCTGTGGCATCTTCTCTTCCCTCACCCTCACAATTCTCATCTCTGGATGTGAATACCGCAACAGATACTTTGTGCTCCACTTTAACTTCTTCTTTAGACAATATCTGCCCTCTCTCCTCCAGGCCAGCACGCGTTACTCCCTCCAACCCCTGGTTATCTGAGGTTCTTCGTAAACACCAGACCAAACTCAGGGCAGCGGAGAGGAAATGGCGCATATCAAAAGACACATCTGACCTGAGTATGTATCAATCCCTGCTCTCTTCCTTTTCTGTTGATGTTCATGCTGCGAAATCTTCATATTTCCACAACAAGATCAACAGCGCCTCTAACACACAAACACTTTTCAAGACATTCAACTCTCTCATCTGTCCACCTCCACCACCACCCTCCTCCTCTTTAACTGCTGATGATTTTGCAAACTTCTTCACCAACAAAACAACTACTATCAGCAGTCAGTTCTCAGCTCCACACACACAGGAACTCAGACTCATCCTCTCCCACTGCTTAAAAAAACAACATTAAACACATCACTTTTAGAAAATTACAGACCTGTCTCTCTCCTACCATTCATTGCGAAAACACTTGAACGAGCTGCTTTCAACCAAGTGTCATCTTTCCTCTGACCAACCAGCTAGATGTAAACCAATCTGGCTTCAAGAAAGGACACTCGACCGAGACTGCACTACTGTCGGTCACAGAAGTCCTGCGGATCGCGAAAGCTGCTTCCAAATCATCTGTTCTCATTCTCCTTGATCTGTCTGCTGCCTTTGACACTGTGAATAATCAGATCCTGCTGTCCACCCTCTCATCACTGGGCATCACTGGATCTTCCCTCCAGTGGTTTGAGTCCTATCTCACAGATAGGTCCTTCAGGGTTGCATGGAGAGGCGAGGTATCCAAAGCACATAAACTGACCACAGGGGTTCCACAGGGCTCAGTTCTTGGACCGCTCCTCTTCTCCATTTACACCACCTCACTGGGACCCATCATACAGGCACATGGTTTCTCTTATCATTGCTATGCTGATGACACCCAGCTCTACCTTTCATTTCAACCAGACGATCCCACAGTATCTGCACGTATCTCAAGCTGTCTGGCGGACATCTCGGCATGGATGAAGGAACACCACCTACAGCTCAACCTGGCAAAGACAGAGCTTCTCGTCTTCCCTGCCAATCCATCTCTACAGCACAACTTCACTATCCAGCTAGATTCATCCTCAATCCTCCCATCAAGGTCGGTCAGAAATCTTGGAGTTACATTTGACGACCAGCTGACCTTCACAGAGCACATTACAAAAACGGCTCTACCTCACAGGTTCGCACTGTACAACATCAGGAAGGTCAGGCCTTTCCTAACTGAGCATGCAAGACAACTTCTAGTCCAGGCCTTGGTTATCTCTAGGCTTGATTACTGCAATGCTCTTTTGGCAGGACTTCCATCATGTGCAACTAAACCTCTACAAATGATCCAGAATGCTGCAGCTCGTCTTGTCTTCAACGAGCCCAAAAGGGCCCATGTCACTCCTCTGTTTGTCTCACTACACTGGCTACCATTCTCTGCTCGCATCAAATTCAAGACTTTGACGCTTGCTTACAGATCTACCACTGACTCAGCTCCGTCCTACTTTCACTCACTCCCACGAGTTTACACCCCGACCAGAAAACTACGATCGGTCAAGGAGCGGCGGCTTGTGGTACCCTCATAGCGAGGCTCAAAATCACTCTCCAGAACATTCTCATTCACGGCTCCATGCTGGTGGAATGATCTTCCCACCCTCATCCGGAATGCAGAATCCCTGTTAGCATTTAAAAGTCAGCTGAAAACTCATCTCTTCCGTGAGCACATAACATAAAAAAAAATAAAAATAAAAAAATCCCTTCCCCTTGTCTGATTTTTACTACTCTGAGCAATGCCTGAACTTTGTATTTTGAATACTTCTTGTGTTGTTCTTTGCGTCTTCCCGATGACTCGCTTGCTTTTAGTCCTCAGTTGTAAGTCGCTTTGGATAAAAGCGTCTGCTAAATGACTAAATGTAAATGTAAATATAAATGAATAGATATAAATATATGATAAATACTTTTCACGATTCGTTAATCACGATAGCTGTAATAGTAAAAACGTAGTGAATGTTTTCGAGAGAGTTCCATACTTAATACTAGCTATTTCATATGTAAACATGTCAGCCAATCACAGCAGTGGGCGTTTACACTGAAGTCTTATAGCAGACACGCCCTTCAAACAGAGCGTTCAAATCAGAGGTTAAAATCAGGCTTGGAAATGTTTTTTTATGTACAAATCAGGTAACACTTTATAATAACTGCACGCTATTAATCATTAGTTAAGCATTAGTAAACACTTAATTAATAATGTATAAAGCATTAATAGACATTAATAAGCAGTTTATAAATACAGTTATAAATGCTTTATTCTTGATTTAAAAGCGTATCTATAATGTGTTTAATAATTGTATTTTCATACTTTATCAATGGTCAATTTATCATTTCTAAATGAAGTATTGCATTATTTATTAACCAGTAATTTAGGCGTTGTCAGATAAGATCACTTAGAAAGTGTAAGTAATTGATTAATAAACTATTTAAATGTACATTCATACATCTTATGATTCAGACATTTAGTAATAGTTACTTTGTGTGTTAATAAATAAATAAATAAATAATTATACTGTAATTCAGGGTTAATTCGGGTAGTTATAAAGCATTTAGTAGTGGTGGTCAGTTAACTATTTTGTGAGCTCATCTAAAGTGAGGACTATTAATGCCTTGTAAAACATTTACAAAGGAGATTTAAAGGCTGTTAATATTTCTACGTTCTGTACTGTGTTGTGTTTGTTTCTTTTTCATGTTTAGAAGATAAATGAGCCTTTAAATCTCCTCTGTAAATGCTTTACAAGGCATGACTAGTCCTCACTTTAGATGAGCTCACACAATAGTTAAAGGTAGGGTAGGCAGAATTTTCAAAAAAATAACAATTCCCAAAATTGTTTAAACTGTCTTTATATACCGATACATAATTAAAATGTAAGTACTCTGAAAAAGAGATTTTAAAAATCGAGTGTCTGTAGTCCTCTCAGAGGTGCAATAAACAGAGCTCATTATTCCATTGACACCCACCCCCTCCCATCTGGGCTCCTTCCAAAGCCACACCCCCAAAACACATGACCGCGCGATGCCGCCCACGCTCAGCTGGAGGACGCGTTTTCCCAATGCCGAGCGGAGACGAGCAGTGCATGGAGTAACATCATGTCAGAATCACATGTAATAAAATACCTAACTTTATCATTATGAATATAAACAACTAACATGGCTGTTAGTACTCACTATCAAGCCAGCATATCGATACTGGTAAAGTTTAAAATATATTGAGTTTGATTCAGTAACAAGCTAGTAACATAAGGCAAACTCAAAGCTAAAAACAGGTTGCATTGATACACGTTTTTCCTGTTACCATCAGTTACACTGTGATGAAGGGGAATTTCGTGTAAGATTCATAACATATACGGTGTTTTGAATGTAAGAGCTTCCACGATGAAAGCACTGTTACCGTCACTTTTCAGCCCCTTGATGTCCCTCAGTTGTCCACCGCTGGAAAGCCCTGATATTGCTTGCTTTATCCAAAGACTTTTTGGGCATAGCCTTTTCAAATACTGTCTTCCTTTTCTTGCCTGGTTTGCCTTCGCTGACTGTATATGCAGGTACTGGGAATTTTGACTGCTAAATTCACGGCCATAATTGTGATTCTTTAGCGTCCGTGCTTCTTCCCCTCCTCGAGTCAAACGGGCGCGCGCGTGTGGCCGGCTCGTATGGCTGCAGGGGTGGTTGCCTTGGTAGCGAGGGAGAGTGACAGTCGCTCCAGTCAATTATTTCATTCGTCCCAAATGGAGATAAGTAGCTGTGTTTATTACAGCACTGAGAGGACTACAGACACTCGATTTTTACACTTTCTTTTTCAGAGTACTTACATTTTAATTGTGTGTTGGTATATAGAAAGTTCATACATATTTTGTTAGAAAAATTCTACCTACCCTACCTTTAACTGACCACTACTAAATGCTTTATAACTACCTGAATTTACTCCATTTACTAACACTTTCTAAGTGATCTTATGAATCACCGACAACTTCTAAATAACTGGTTTGTAAATAATGCTATACTTATTTTAGAATTATTACTTGATTATTAACAAAGTATGAAAATACAATTATTAAACACATTATAGATATGCTTATAAATCAAGAAAAAAGCATTTATAACTGTATTTATAAACTACTTATTAATGTCTATTAATGCTTTATAAATGATGAATTAACTGTTTACTAATGCTTAACTAATTATTAATAGCATGCAGTTATTATAAAGTGTTACCACTGATGAACAATGTGCTATTAATGGTGGCATAACTGTCAACAAAGAAAACATCATGATCATGTGTAATAAATCATGTTTCATGATGATGTACTCATCTTAGTTAATGTTTTAATTAAGGTGTTGTTCATCCATGAAGTCATGAATGAAAAACGTTGAACTTGTGTTAGTTCCTGATGATTCATGATATATTAATGCATGCATGAATGCATAATTCATGCATGAATTTATACATGAATTCATGATAACTCATGTACCCTTACTGTAAAGTGTTACAGACTTTTCTGTTAAAACGGTGTCGTGTTAGCTACTAAGTTAATAACTAATGATCCTTGTGACGAAAGTGAATCAATCAAAACTTAACTTTATCTGGAAAAAAACTTTATTCTAGAGCGGCCATAAAGCCAAAACAATCTCTGTTACTTTAATTTCTTATTATCATTGTGAAGCCACTTTGGAACAATCTACATTGTTAAAAGTGCTATATAAATGAAGATGACTTGACTTGACTCGTAATCCGGGAACAAGGGTTACAGTAGTTTTTTGGACAATAACTGTTAGTAATCTTAAGCACTCTTTCCATCCCTGTTGGTTACCTGATTAATGTACCAAGAATACCAAGTTCAATTTTATAAACAACAACAACAACAATGAAGCTGAGCAAACATTAATAATACACCCATATCAATGATAAAATTTTGGCCTTTTTAAATGGCAACCTTCTGCAGAAGCACAGCAGTTCAGCACACATCTGCTTGCACTGAAAACCTCACAGACCTGGCTTTAAATTGCATCAGTGAGCACTCCACTGAGAACCTCTCAGAAAAACAACAAGCCATGTTCACAAAATGGCAGAAAAATAAATAGCAGGGCTCTTTAATATGCTCGCAGCTTTCTTCCAGTCCCACTACAGAGTGAAATAAACTGTGTTTCATCTTAATGACTCCCAAAGGACACTGATACACACAGGAGATTCAGTACCAGGCTTATATATGTATCTTATACATGTTTTGTTTACATGTGTAAGTGTAAAACAGACAATGACCAGTCTTAACAGGTCATCAGGGCTCTCATCAGTCTGCTTGTCAAAGGAGCGGAGGCAATCACAGCACAGGACTAAGAGCTCAGAGGTAGACAGCCTGAGGAACAGGAAGTAGGAAGCAGAGATTCTGAGGATGAGTCATAATTCTCTCTCTCTCTCTCTCTCTCACTCTGTGTGAGACAGAGAGACAGACAGAGAGAGAGAGAGAGAGAGAGAGAGTACAATAGAGAAATACAAAAACAATCAGAATGACAAATACACTATCAATCTGAAACAAAAAAAATATTTGACGGCGAATCGCAAGTGTTAGCCATTATATACATGAACACACACACACACACACACTAAAAGTACAAAGTGTCCGGTACAGCTTATCAAGTCAAGTCAAGTCACCTTTATTTATATAGCGCTTTTTACAATACAAATTGTTTCAAAGCAGCTTTACAGAGATAACAGGAAAACAATGTTGTAATAGTATTGTTAAATTCAAAATTAAATGTTAAATGTCCCCAACTAAGCAAGCCAAAAGCCAATGGCGACAAAGGCGAAGAGAGGCGAAAAAGGCAACAGTGGCAAGGAACCAAAACTCCATCAGGGACAGAATGGAGAAAAAAACCTTGGGAGAACCCAGGCTCAGTCAGGGGGCCAGTCCTCCTTTGGCCAACGAACGAACAGTGTATGATTATGAGTTAGGCAGCATAATGTCAGGAGTCAGATGTGATCAGAACTTTCACGATATTTATCCAGTTCATCTGGTTGGGTTGGGTCATCCGGCCGGTGAGGAGATGACTGTGTTGAGGTGTCCATGGGCCTTCACAGTGTTGATGGGGCTGGCTCATCAGGGATGCGTTGTCGTCGTGTCCATGTGATGGTCCTTCCTCAGATCTGGATATGGCCTGGATCCGGCGGTTCGCGGTAAACCTCGGGATAAGCAGAGAGACTAATATTAGCGTAGACGCCATCCTTCTTATGATGTACAAAGTACATCAGGAATTATGGGAAGTGTTCCCGGTTCCGGCTGATCTAAACTATGCAGCCTAACATTGAATTATAGAAATCTATAATGTGTTATGTGTATGCTAAGCCAAAGAGATGTGTTTTTAGTCTAGATTTAAACTGACAGACTGTATCTGCTTCCCGGACTGTGTTAGGAAGATTGTTCCAAAGTTTTGGTGCTAAATAGGAAAAGGATCTACCGCCAGCAGTCGATTTTGATATTCTAGGTATTATCAACTGGCCAGAATTTTGAGATCGCAATAGACGTGAAGGACTATAATGCGTTAAGAGCTCGCTCAAGTACTGGGGAGCTAAACCATTTAGTGCTTTGTAAGTAATCAGCAATATTTTAAAATGTATACGATGTTTAATAGGCAGCCAATGCAGTGTTGACAGAACCGGGCTAATATGGTCATACTTCCTGGTTCTGTTAAGAACTCTAGCGGCTGCGTTTTGAACTAGCTGTAGTTTGTTTATTAAGCGTGCAGGGCAACCACCCAGTAGAGCATTACAATAATCTAGCCTTGATGTCATGAATGCATGAACTAATTGTTCCGCAATTGTCAGTGAGAGCATATGACGTAATTTAGATATATTTTTAAGATGGAAAAATGCGGTTTTACAGATACTAGACACGTGACTTTCAAATGAAAGATTGGTATCAAAGAGCACACCCAGGTTCCTAACTGACGACGAAGACTTAACAGAGCAGCCATCGATTGTTAGACAGTATTCTGGGTTATTACGTGTGGCAGTTTTTTGTCCAATGATTAGAATCTCTGTTTTTTCAGAATTTAGTAATAGGAAATTACTGGTCATCCAATTTTTTATATCAGCTATGCATTCCGTTAATTTTGAGAATTGGTAAGTTTCGTTAGGTTTTGAAGAAATATACAGCTGAGTATCATCAGCATAACAGTGGAAGCTAATTCCATATTTCCTAATGATATATCCTAATGGTAGCATGTACAGAGTGAACAGCAGCGGTCCCAGTACTGAGCCTTGTGGTACGCCATACTGAACTTGTGATCGATAAGACATCTCTTCATTTACTGCTACAAACTGAAAACGGTCAGATAAGTATGATTTAAACCATGCTAGTGCAATTCCACTAATGCCAACATAGTTTTCTAGTCTATTTAAAAGAATGTTGTGGTCGATAGTATCAAATGCAGCACTAAGATCAAGTAACACTAATAGAGAGATACAACCACGATCGGATGATAAGAGCAAATCATTTGTGACTTTAATGAGAGCAGTCTCAGTACTATGGTACGGTCTAAATCCGGACTGAAAATCCTCGCAGATATTATTTCTTTCTAAAAAGGAACAAAGTTGTGATGAAACTGCTTTTTCTAGTATCTTTGACAGAAAAGGCAGATTCGAGATTGGCCTATAATTGACTAATTCTGTCGGATCAAGTTGCGGTTTTTTAACAAGCGGTTTAATCATAGCCAACTTAAAGGTTTTTGGTACGTATCCTAGAGACAAAGATGAATTAATGATATTTAGAAGAGGATCTATGACCTCTGGAAGCATCTCCTTCAGTAGCTTAGTCGGTATAGGGTCTAGCATACAAGTTGTCGATTTAGATGAACTAACAAGTTTGCAAAATTCTTCCTCTCCTATAGCAACAAATGAATCAAAATGTTCCTCACGGAGACTACAATGCACTCCCTGATGCGCTACTGTAGTAGACGGTTGCATAGTTATAATTTTGTCCCTGATATTATAGATCTTATAAGTGAAGAAGTTCATAAAGTCATTACTGCTGTGTTTCTTGGACACTTCTGGGCTTGAAGCTTTCTTTTTCGTTAGTTTAGCCACTTGTTCAAATAAATACCTAGGATTATGTTTATTTTCTTCTAATAGGGTTGAAAAATAATCCGTTCTAGCATCTTTTAATGCCTCTCTGTAAACAATCGAGCTCTCCTTCCATGAAATCCGAAATACCTCTAGTTTTGTTTTCTTCCAGTTTCGCTCCATTTTTCTGGCTGCTCTCTTAAGGGCCCGGGTGTGCTCGTTGTACCACGGCGTTGGACTATTTTCTTTAATCTTCTTTAAGCGCAACGGAGCAACTATGTCTAAAGTGCTGGAAAATAGAGATTCAAACGTTTCTGTTGCAATATCAAGTTCTTCTAAGCTATCCGGGATGCTGAGATGATGAAACTGATTAGGAAGATTATTAATAAAGCCATCTTTAGTGGCAGAAGTGATAGGTCTAACATATTTATAACACGGAGTCGGCTTTGCAGCCTTGGCTAAATGTAATTTACACAAGACTAGATAATGATCTGAGATGTCGTCGCTCTGCTGCAGAATTTCAACGGCATCAACATCTATTCCATGAGATAATATTAGATCTAGAGTATGGTTACGACAATGAGTAGGTTCTGACACGTGTTGTCTCACTCCAATTGAGTTTATAATGTCTTTAAATGCCAATCCCAATGCATCTTTTTCATTATCTACATGTATATTAAAATCACCAACAATTAGGACTTTATCGGCAGCCAATACTAATTCTGATAGAAAGTCAGCAAATTCTTTGATAAAATCTTTATGGTGCCCTGGTGGCCTGTAAACAGTAGCCAGCAGAATTCTCAAACGTGATTTATTGTTTACACTATATATTTTTACATTAAGCACCAACACTTCAAAAGAAGTATATTTAAAACTAGATTTCTTAGTGGTTTTGAAAATATTACTATAAATTACAGCAACACCTCCCCCTTTGCCTTTCGGACGAGGCTCATGTTTATAACAGTAATCTTGCGGAGTGGACTCATTTAAAGTAATGTAATCGTTTGGTTTTAGCCAGGTTTCTGTCAAACACAGCACATCTAGGTTATAGTCTGTAATCTTATCATTAACTATGAGCGCTTTTGAATTAAGGGATCGAATATTCAACAACCCAAGCTTTATCGTTTGCTCATCTGTATTATATCTGTTTTTTATTTGTTGAACATCAATTAAACTTTTAACCTTAGAAAGGTTTGGCAGTTTTTTGGATTTCCAAATTCGGGGAACAGACACAGTCTCTATATGATGATATCTAGGTGAAAGAGCCTCTATGTGATGGGATTTATCTGACCTTGGTGACGTGAGGCCGCTAGCAGACGGTCGGTTAAGCCAGTCTGTCTGCTTCCTGACCTGAGCCCCAGATTGTCATGTTTTATCTCTAAGACTATGAGCCAAATTACTAGAGAGAAGAGCAGCACCATCCCAGGAGGGATGAATACCATCTCTTTTCAACAGGTCAGGTTTGCCCCAAAAACTTTTCCAATTGTCTATGAATTCTATATTATTTTGCGGACACCAATTAGACAACCAGCCATTGAGTGAACACAATCTACTAACTATCTCATCACTCCTTCGAACAGGAAGGGGACCAGAGCAAATTACAGTGCCTGACATCGTACTTGCGAGTTCAAACACCTCTTTAATATTAATTTTGGTGATCTCCGACTGGCGAAGTCGAACATCATTTGTGCCGACGTGAATAACAATCTTAGAGAATTTACGATTAGCATTAGCCAGCACTTTTAAATTTGCTTTGATGTCAGGCGCTCTGGCTCCCGGCAAACATGTGACTATGGTGGCTGGTGTCTCTATTTTCACGTTCCGTGTAATAGAATCGCCAATTACCAGGGCACAATCAACATAATTCTCAGTGGGTGTTTCACTGAGTGGGGCAAATCGATTTGTTATGGTGATCGGAACAGAAGAGTGGTTTTTTGATCCGCGACTAGAGCGATCTCTCACAGTTACCCATCTGCACAGGCAATAACTCAGCCGGAACCGAATCATGTAAATGGTTCACTATGCTAGGCGCATCCAAAGTAGTATCTAAGGCTCGAGCACACTTACTATCCTCGATTAAAGTTTGGATGCGTGTCTCTAATTCTGAAATCTTCTCCGTCAGCCTGACTGTCTCCTTGCATTTATCACATATAAACCCTATATTGCCGACGGGGAAGGCTATGGTAAACATGTGGCATGAGGTGCAGGTGACAATAACAGGACAAGACATTACTCACCGTGTTTGTTGACTGATTCTTACTCACCTAGGCTTTTTATGAACTCAGAGGCGCGGGCGCGCACGAGAAAAATAAATAACTGAGCGCAAGGGCGGCGCGTTAACAGGCTAACGAGATACAAGCGTGTTGTGTTAACAATAACGGAAGCTAGCGATGTTAGGTTAGTCTGAGATGTTAGGTAAACTGTTTTAGTAGTATAAACACTAGAAATGATCGTAAATGTATGGTTCAAAACAGAGAGAAATACGAGAGTTTAGATGGAGCTTACAGCCCCGGAGCAAACACACTCACACACAGCAGGCAGCGAGGCAGACAGGAGCAATCGATGACAATCGATCAAAAATCCGATAAAAATTATAACCGTATATCTGTGACATAATATTTGCCAAGCTACTTGAAATATCAGAATATGATTTTTTACCTCAAAATGTACTGATAACCCCATTGATAATGCAGGTGGTAAAATCGAAAGGCACATGATAAATAATAAGAGTTTATTTTAAGTGGCCTGTCAATTAAACTCAATATTCATATACTGTATAGACGATGCACAGGGTCATGCACATACACTAAAAGACCATAAGGGTAACATAAGTGACACTAAAATAAACATTAAACATTAACTAAACAACAGCAAATGAACATAAAACACCATAATGTACATTACTGATAACAAAAATTAGAAGAAACTAAATTATTTATACAAAAAATGTTTATTTGTGGTATGTCAAACAGGGACTTATGGGAATGTCCTTTTACCATAAATCATTTGGTAATTATTAGTTTTACTTCCAAAAACCATACATTTGAGTGAGTGTGCATGTGTAGAAGAGAAAGACAGACAGTTTGTTCTGTGGATCTAAAAAGCATCAGTCTAATGGACTGAGAAAATCCAGCAGCAATTTTATCGCAATGAGTCATCCATTTACATTTTCACATAAGAATGACACTTCTACATGGGAAAAAACACATATATGCAGTGTATGTGTTTGAGAGTGTATCATAATGTTTTTTTTATTTTTTTATTACAGCAATGCAATAGTAATCAGGTTAGATGGTGGTATTTTATTCTTCTCTCTCTCTCTCTCTCTCTCTCTCTCTCTCACTCTCTCTCTGGTAAAACATTCTTTATGTCTTATTAATAAAACTTCAAACTTGTTGACTTTGTAATGAACGGGATGTCAGGGGTCCAAGCTTTTAAGGCATTAGCTAGACAGATTTTCAGACAAATATTTTCAGATTAAAGTTTTCTAATGCTTAAATCTGTGAAAATATGAATAAAGCCACTCAACCATATGCACAGAAACAGTTCAGAGTGACCCATTATGCTCAGTTATGGGAGTATGTGAGCTAAAAGCAGGGGAGGGAAATGTGTGCTTAGTTCAGAAGGCAGCATTTACTGTGTTTAGAGATCAGAGAGGGTATTTCCGAGTCTCTGGGATGCACCACCAACACTTACAAGAGCCTCAGTAATTATTAAAGCCTAAAGTATGAAGAACACAAGCTGTTCCCTTTCAAAAGCTTCTCTCTATGTTGCGCTGATTGTAGTGCTCTGGGAACACTTTGTGTGACCAGCTATGAAGATTTGCACAAACAATGAAATTAGCCTTGAACTTGGAGGCTACAAATATATGTGCAATGGTTGCACCTTTCAGGTTTCTTTGTCTTCAGAGACTGTTCTGTGTGTATTACACTCGTTCTGTCACTCTCTAGTCAGGAGTTAGTTTCCAGCTTGCAGTTTGCAGAAATGTATTTGTGTCTACAGCGAAAAGAGAAAAATTAGCGTCACTCAAGGTAAACAGTGTGTGTCTCCTTGTTCACGGTCCACACCAGTTTTGTTTTGTCTGTTTGGTGGAAGTCCCGTGATGACAAAGCGTGAGACAAACTACTCAAGGTGGTGACTCATGCTGTGGCCAGACTACAATTAGACTGGCCACAGGAACAAGAGCCCCCCAAATGCTCTAAACTGGAGGACAGATTTTTGACAGCAGATTCCAGGAGGTGAAGAGACACGAGGAAGCGATCTTCCATTTTCTTCCTCGCCGCATTCATGGGGAGGGTCTGTCGGCCACCCAGCCCAAACCCAGTCCTGCTCAGAGACGTGAGCCACAGAAACAGAGTGTGACGAGTCTTTCAAAATGAGTTTAGAAAGTCCTTAAGTCTCATGACAGCTGCGTCCAAGGTGGGACCTATATGGTCCCCAAGAATAACAGAAAATTCAAGTACAATGATACACTCTGTTGTTAATCTGTTATGCCACTGTAGCAGACTAGGTCAAGTCAGCTATATAGATGAAAACTGTCCTTGTATAAAAGACTTGGCAGGTTTACTCAGTAACCATTTATTCCTGTAACAATATCAGGGCAGGTCAGACCAATGACTGGGTCAGACGAACACTCTTTTAACAAATTAATTAATAATACATCCCCACATCCAGGCTTAACATACCTGTAACAACAGGTCAGACACACAAGAGAGGAATATTCTCTCTATTCATTAGCAGAAATGTTCAACAAAGTTCATTCACCCCAGTTTACATACTGTGAGTGTAATTTGTCAAATACAATTAGCGATATGAACATGACTGTTTTAAACAATATTCTTTTGGCTTCCCAACACAGCCCGGGTGTTTTGAGTTCAAATGTCTCTGCAGCTTTGATGGTTTTAGCGCCTCATTTGACAAAATTTCTCCACATTCAACAGATTGCACCTTTGGTTTAAGGGGGTCGCACACCAAATGAGAAGCATTATTTTCTATGAGTATCACACACCGGCAGCGCCATTCGGCGTCTGTCCGCGGCGGCCAGCTACGGCTCAGGACCTTGTTCAAAATCCTGCCGCGCCACAGAGCATTTACACATTTGCATAGTTTTATATTAAATTTACATTTATATTTGTCTCAAATCCTCGTTAATGTATTGAAGGGTTACAAATTTAAGAATATGTTTAATTTAGATTCCAATACCAAAGTATATAAACTGTAGATTGACTTTAGCATTTCAGGTTACGATGGTAATGATATCAGCTGTGAAACAGTTTCCAGCAAGAGAATACGGCCAATCCTGTCTTTCTGTTTTTGTCAGATTACTGATACTCTTAATTGCTTTTTCCTGACATTCCTGTTTCTCTCTATTGTAAGCAGATTACTGAAACTCTTGGTCCTGTTCTTGAGTCTCACTGTATGAATAGTTATGCTGATTGGATTAGGATTGGTAACACTCTCAGTCTAGAACTGGTTTCCTAAACCTGTTTACGTCATTTACATGCTTTGTAAATGGCTTAAAATGTTATAAATTGCAAGGAAACGTTTTCATTAGTCAGACTCGCGATGATGCTTGGAAAAGACTATAGCCAGCTCGTGTGCTCAATAAAGAAATCCTGTTTAAGATGCAAATCCGAGTCTCCTGGTCTTCGCTTCTGAGTTTTCTACACTTTAAAAGAGAACAGATCACAACAGTATATACCAACTTCACCCTGTGCTGCAAGATACATTTAGTTTTACATTAATTTACATAAATCAGCTGCATGGATGAAAATTATTGGATTTTCAGGTGAGATTCTCAATTAATTCAGTTAACGTACATCCTGAGGTAAAGTGTTCAGACTGCAGGCTCAGTAACTATTGTATTTTATTGTATAGTACAATCATAGTGCAGACATGAACTTAATTACATATGTCCTTAAACATAATATTGCTGGCCATAAACTGAGAAAGTGCGCGTCCGGTGTGCGATACCTAGACGCGGTGCTGCGCTTCTCGTCCGGTGTGCGACCCCCTTTAGTCTCAGTACCTGCCCTTATAAAATCAAATTTAATTAATTCAGCGTCGTATTTTCTCACCACACACTTCAAAGCTTATCTGCTTTTCTTTTCAGAAAACGATCCATATTACAGTAACGTAACATTACTGCATCTGATCGGACAAATGTTCAATCTGACGTTGTGACGTGATTGGTGTTGCGATATTAAAACATAAATTAGCATCTTGACTTGTGTTTTTGATCATATAAATTCATAAGAACAATTAGATAATTAGAAAATATTAAGATTTGTCAATTAAAAAATAAATAAAAATTTATTTGGGCGGGGGGAAGTCTACCACTAACTACACGGCCCACCAGATGGCGCACCTAGGCCCACTAGAGGGCAACCTCCTGGACAAAACCAAGTGTGGTTTCAAAAGCGGCCCTTCAACTGAGGCTGCCCTGCTCTCAGTTAAATTAAGCTCTGAGACTGGCAACAGCAGCTTCCAAATTATCAGTACTCATCTTGCTGGATCTGTTTGATGCTTTTGACTCAATTAACCAGATACTCCTGTCAAGCCTTGTGATGAAGGGCATATCAGGAACCGCACTCCAGTGGTTCAAGACTTACCTTTCAGGTAGGTCCTTCAGATTGTCATGGAGGGCTGAGGTGACTAAGTTGCAACATCTAGCTACTGGGGTGCCTCAGGGCTCTGTGCTTGGACCACTTATTTTCTTCATCTACTTTTTCTTCTGTCATCGCTAGGATCTGTCATTCAGAAACATGTTTTTTTCCCTATCACTGCTTTTCTGATGACACACAACTGACTGAGCCTGGTTTCTCCCAAGGTTTTTTTCTCCCTTTTGTCACCTGATGGAGTTTGGGTTCCTGACTTGTTAACTTGGGGACACTTAATATTCAACCATTGTATTGATCTGACTGTACCACCACTGTTGTATGAGAACTGAACTGAGCTGGACAATTACTTTTTTTTATTTTTTTTTTTATAAATCAAATGAACAAATTGTATAATTGACGATCTTTACAATAGAACTGAATCAACACTAAACTAACTTCAGCTTAACAACAGCCAAAATAATTTTCCTGTTATCACTGTAAAGCTGCTTTGAAACGATCTGTATAGTATAAAGTACTATATAAATACACATCTCTGTCTCTCATTCCAGCAAGATGATCTGACGGTAGCAGCTCGCGTCTCTGCCTGACAGACATTTCTTGCTGGATGAGACCATCACCTTCAACTCAACCTTGCAAAGACAGACCTGCTTGTGGTTTCAGCCAACCAAACACTACATCACAAATTCTCCATTCTAATAGTTTTGTCAACCATGACTCCCATCCAGGACAGCCAGGAACCTAGGAGTTGTGATTGATGATTAGTTAAAAAATCCCGCCCTACCTATCAGAGCATGCTACACAATTCCATGTCCAAGCTCTTGTTCTATCCCAACTGGACTTTTGTAATGCTCTTTTGGCAGGCCTTCCAACATGCAGTGTCAAACCTCTGCAACTGATCCAGAATGCTGCAGCAAGAGTGGTCTTTCACGATCCGGAAAGAGCGTACGTTACACCTCTCTTCATCAATTTGCACTGGTTTTCAATTGCTGTTCGCATTAAATTCAAGGCACTGATGTTTGCCAACAGAACATCCACTGGCTTTGCACCCCTATACCTAAACTCACTTCTTCAGACTTATGTACCCTCCAAAAGCTTGCGTTCTGCAAGTGAATGGCGCCTTGCGGTACCATCCCAAAAAGCATGTCTAGTGTTCCCGGGTTCCCTCGTCCCACCAGCTGCCCCTTGGTCAATAGTCACTCTACTTCCGCCACGGACTTGCAAGCCTTCAGTTGCGCTTAATCCCTCCACCCCTATGGCTGCAGCAGGTTCCTCCTTCTCTCCGGCTCCACCTCTGTCCTCTGTCACACTAGCTCAGCTTCAGTCCTCAAGCACTCTGGCTCTGCCTTAGAAACTCGTCGCCTCTGCTTTGCCTTTGTTTCCAGTGCCAGCTATGTCGCTCAGTACCATCGCTCAGCCCTGGGATCCATCGGCTCCTTCTCCATTGGACGTCTCCCGGATGTAGTAGGTCATTGCAACATCTTGGCTCCTCCCTCAGTCGACTCCACTGTTGTCACTTCCGAGCTCTGTGTTTGCTGCATCGGGCACTCTCCATCATCGCCGCTGGAGTTTATTTGTTGTGCTCCTGTCACCATCCATTAGCCTGCTCCTTTTGCCATCCCTTCGCCATCTCCTCGTTCTCTTCCTATGCCATGGTTCTGTTTAGTTAGTGGACTTTTAGTTTGTATTCTTTAGTTTCATTTTTGTTTTCCCACCACTTGTTAGTTGTCATGGTTACTGATATGATTAGTCATTAGTTCAGCTCTGTATCATTAATAAACTGTTTGTAGTAGTACTCAAATGGTACTCCACTGTATGTACAATGCCATATACAGTAGTACCTTGGAACTTTTGGTTTAGTGAACTCTAAGCTTATTTATGAAAATTTATTTGACTTGTTTTTTGTTGTGATGAATATTGCTCTTTGTGTGGGTGGACTGACTTATCTTCTGGCTGTGTGTCTATAAGTGGTGTTATTTAGTAATTGTGTCATGCCATTTAGCTGTGGTTTAGCTATGATTCACACTGAGGAGCTGCATTCCAAAATAATGCAGCACACATGACGTTAGTGAATACAAATTTTAATAATCCGAGAAACAAAGGAGGGCTACAAGAATCACAGCATGCAGATAAAGTGAACTGTTCTGGCTGAAATCTCAGCCCCTGGTGCAGCTTTCTAAAAATATATGGTTTCTGTCAGAAATAGCATGAATTCATGAGTGATAACCGCAGAGGGTAGAAATAAAGCTGTTTATATTAGGATAGTTTTTGAAAATGTTAATGAATTTCTTTCTTCTGCTGAACACAAAATAAGATATGCTGGAGATTATTGAAAACCAAACAGTTGATGGGCCCCATTGACCATGGTATTTTTTTTAAAGTCACTACTGAAGTCATCAACTGTTTGGTTACCCATATTCTTCAAAATATCTTACTTTGCGTTCAGCAGAGGAAAGAAATTCATACAGGTTTGGAAAGAAAGAAATGAGAGTGAATAAATGTGAATAGTTGTGCATTTTGGGGTGAACTATCCCTTTGTATTGAATCACCATTCCCTTCATTGTGTGTGGAGAAGAGCAGCATGAACATTCAACAAAATATCTTTGAGTTCAACTAAAGAAAAACAAACATAAGGGTGAGTGGTGACCTATTCCTTTAAAATTAGGACCAAGTTATCAACTCATTCAGGTCATGGGAGGTTAAACCATCTGAAGTGTGTTTTGGCTCAGGGTGCTAAAGTCCTCAATGGGGTGAAGTAATCTTCTCTAGCCTGTCGCCTGCAGAGCTCTGCACATAATTTACTGATGAGGAAGCAGCATATGTGTGTTGGTCTCCTTGCAGATGCGTCATTATGTGGCTGAATTTATATTCGAGTCAAGTTTGGCAAGAAAATTATAGAAAAGAGGGGGAAAACGACAGAAGCCAAGTGAGCTGTGAGAGAGAGAGTCCCGCTGAGACACGCTTAGAGCTGCCATGATAAGCCTTACTTGTACTCTCTACCCTCAGCATGTGCTGCCTGAGATAAATTTCTCAGTGTGTGTGGCTGTATGTGTGAGACCCACAGTTGATTTTCTTGAATTGTTAATGTGCTCTACTATTCCTTCTGTAAGTTTAGTGCTGGGCCTGGGGGTGGGGGTGTTTAGAGTGGATGCATAATTCCGGTAATCTGAGTCATTTGGACACAGCATCTGATTTGTTTCCATTCAAGTTGCATTGAAAGACACCCTTTAAACAATATTGACCCTATACTGCTCCTGTTTTAGCACTCTCACTGACCACTGACTCACGGAAGGGGACTTCTGCACCTTCTCAACTGCGGTGTTAATAGTTGGTTTCCTTCTTGTAAGAGGTCAAATGCCAGAGTGTAGCCCCCACCCCACCCCACCCCACCCCAACACACAAAATATAAAGCCTGTTTCTGCATTTTTAAGATGCGTTGCATTGTGGCATTATTCTAATGACAATTAAGCACATTTTCCACCTCATTATTCTGATTCTCATTATTCTCAGTGTTGATTCTCATTAGATTCTCATTGCTGTAATGTAATAGAGAGAGGAAAACCACCCTGTCTGGATGCAATTATTTATTTAGTCTTACATTACCATTCAAAAGTGTTGGGTCGGTAAGATTTTTAAATGTTTTAGAAAGAAGACTATGCTCACCAAGGGTGCATTTATTTGATCAAAATAGAGTTAAACATTAATATTATGAAATATTAATATTATTTAAAACAAATGTTTTTCTATTTTAATATATTTTAAAATTGAATTTATTCCTGTGATGCAAAGCTGAATTTTCAGCAGCCATTACTCCAGTCTTCTGTGTCACAAGATCCTTCAGAAATCATTCTTCAGCACTGTGTGGATTACATACAAATTGTAGTCCATTGCTGATTAAACTACATGACTACTAATGAGCATTAAGCTAACACATCGATTAGGTTTAAGTTATTGTTTCTGGAAGTTAGTCACTAATTCCACTTTCTCGATTACATCACGCACTTTGTTAAAGGCGGCAAGCAACGATTGGTCAGGAAGCAACATGCAGTCTGACATGTTTCTTGTCTATGACACGACAAGAATTTAGTAGTCAATATCACATAATCTGACACAGTGACTATCGTAACAGACAACAATATTGTGTAGTCTGAACCTGGCATAAGGATCGCAGAACATTTGCAAAAAGACAGAAATGGATAGGACAAAAGGAAAAAATGCAGGGCAGACAAGGAGAGTGGCCGATCTGGGTGAAAGGGAGAAAAGGTAAGCACAGTGACAGGTATTGAGGAGAGGCATAGTAGAAGTGCAGATCAAGAAACCAGAGACTTTCAAACAAAGACAAAAGACAAAGTCCTGAACCAGACCCTGAACCACAGATATCCATGTAACATTAGGTCCAAGAGTCTATAATTATATTATATCTGTGGTAAGACATAGGTAAATTGAGGAAAGTTATGTTCTTTGTTAGGATTGTAAACACGACACTATGTAACTAAACTGTTTCTTCCAAGGTGTTGTGTCTTAAAGGTATACTGAATTTGAGCATGGTTTGTTTGCACATTTTAATTAATGGGGCACAATGTAACTTAACTTTAGAACTGTATAGGAGTTCAAGAGGAGAGTTTTTTTTTTTTGTTCTCACCCCACCATAACTCAAAATTCAGTTTTATTCTAATGTTTATAAATAAAAATGTACACATTTGGCTTTAAAGTAAATCTGAAAGAGCAAAAAAATTGTTTCAGACTCTGGCAGAAATGTGTGTTTTTTGCGGTCTTTTGACTACGGTCAATTCTGTTAATGATATCAACTCTGTTACCATCAACGTCAACTCTGTTCGTTTAAGGGTTTGCTTTAAAAATGATCAATATGTGTGTTTATCAATATATGTGTTTTATTGTTAAAATTATCAGAAGCTGATTATTATAACTAGTATTTTTTCTACATGAAATTTTAAAGGATTTCATTCATTTTTAAAGCTATGTTTAGAAAAAAATGCACACCATCTTGGCAACTTTTCAGTTAAATGTGTTGATATTTTTACTACAAAACAAAAAGTTTCTATATTATTAGGCTTAACATTTAATTAATGGATGAAGAGACAAAAATTATCCTAGGAAAGACAGGGTTTTAAATTGTGTTATTTTGTTAACTGTGTATTTGACCCAATTTGTCTATAACTGTTAGTACATTGATTTTCAGAATTAATATTTGAAATCTTACAAATTAAAGATCAGCAAATATTGAAATATAGTGTCCTCTATTAAAATAAAAAAGTTTAACAGAAAATAAATATTAATATTTTAAGTTTTCTTGCTCTATTTGAAATGTACCTGCAATTCTGGAATGGGTCATATATATATATATATATATTACTGCATTGTAAGTATATTTACCTGTTGTACACATTCATGTCAGTTGAAAAATGTAAATAAAAATAATGTACATAAGAATAATGTTTGTGGGACAACACAGGAGCAACACACACTAATCTGGTTATCTGTACAACGACACCACCTGCAGGTCGAATGAAGTAAAATCAATTAAGTAACATGAAGTAAAAGCAATTTAATTTTATAAGTAGGCTTCCAATTATATTATTATTATTATTATTATTACTACTGGTGATTACTATTGCAAGGAACCACTACTATTGCTTGCATTAATATTTAGGGTTCTGAACTATTACCTGACTCTATAAGCTATTAAATTTAAAGTTTGTGCTACGGACGGTCATGAATTATACCTCAAATCACGCAGTTTAAATTTATGTTTTTTGCCTGGCAGAAGAGAAACCAGGGCAAAAAAAAAAAGCTATACACTAACACTGACTCACAAGGACTGACCTGAGCCAACTCTAGTGAAAAGAAGTACACTTTAGCAAACTTTTAAAAGAGTACTTATTATAGAAGTAATATACTTAGATCTGATATATAATATAATATACTCCCAAAATAAATGTAATGTTTTCATACACTTAATTGCAATTAAATTAAACAATAATGAATTTAAGAGTGCTTTAGGAAAAGTACACCTTTAGATGTAATTTCATTAGTAATTATATTTTCTTTGAAATATTATTAAAGTGAACTGCTGACAAGCATTAAATATCCTTCAATGTAATTTCTATTGAAACCTGTAAGTCATGTATTTGAATATGTTTGTAATAACATATTTGTCATGGGGAAGTTGCAATTTAGTACATTTATAATATATTAACTTTAAATGTAATATCGGATAACACTATAATTCATTTTAAATTATTACAAAGCAGACTTTAAGTACACAAGTACACAGACTTTAAGAAACCATCATGAAAGTCTCTTTAAGTACACTTAAGTGGTCTTTTATTTCATCATTTTATATCATAGCCAGAGCACCCAGACTTT
Organism: Semotilus atromaculatus; assembly: GCA_031834385.1. Taxonomy (NCBI): domain Eukaryota; kingdom Metazoa; phylum Chordata; class Actinopteri; order Cypriniformes; family Leuciscidae; genus Semotilus; species Semotilus atromaculatus. Next base: position 16,812,703 of record JAULUF010000084.1, read on the forward strand.
ATGCCAGTTGTTGTAACATTGGTTACTTGAGTCTAATGAAAATCACATCCAATAATTAGGATTGTACTGGATTTACACTGTTCTATTGCACTAAACCTAAATACTAAGGCCCTGTTTACACGAGATCGCTCGCGGGTGAAAACATAAAAATATTTTATCAGATGTGCCTTTCGTTTACACGTCAACAACGCAAAAAAGTGAAACCACCCTCCAGAGAGGAAATCTTAAAAACGCTCCATTGTCGCGTTCCTGTCTAAACGGTACAAACGCAAATCTGCTCACGGTGGCTCTCATCACGTACGCGTTTGCGTCACAAGCAGGAAAATAACAACCAACATGTCGGATTATTTCCATACATCGGACCTTCAAGTTGCCATAGCAGCTCTGATAAACATACAAGAGTCTGTTGTACAAAATATTCTCAGATATTGGTGTTGTTGTGTGGCAGTGCTTCACATTGCCTCCTAGCCGCCTGGAGTGCACACTACATCAAATTTCACACACTTTTGCGTCACCATATGCACGCAGATTTCCCCCTCATAACGCTCGTCTAAACGCAGAATAAAAAGTGATAACGCAACGCCACTTTTGCATTTTCTCTTCAGATCGTTTCCGTGTAAACACAGCCTAAAACTATACAACCCATGAAACCGAGAGATCCTTGTCTTGAGTTATTTGAGTTTTAATCTTAGCAGGTGTTTATAATAAACACTTCTGAATCAATATGACTTCCATTAATGTTAAAGCTTTAATCAGTTCTTAAAATAGTTTGATCAAAATAAATCACACTGCTATTATTTTGATAAATTGTGATTTGAACCACAATTTGTGATTTAAACTGTGATTTAAATCTGCAAAATATCTTGAGGTAATCTGTGAGTCATCTTAAGGTAATTGTCACGGTTCATGGATTCAGTGACTCATTCTCTGTCCTGTGTGTGTGTGATTGCTTGTGGGTGTGTCTGCTAATGTCTGATTACTTCAGCGCCAGCTGCGGCTTATCTACTCAGCTATTTAATGCCTGTGAATTCCATCCCTTGTTGTCAGATCATCGGGTTTGTGTGGCTTAGTCCGAGCCTGTTCGTGTCCCTGGGTTTCGTCTTCGTGTTTCCTGTTGGAGTTTCTGTTCCTGGATCCTGTTGTTCCTGAGGAGTGCCACGCTGGATGTTGCCCACTGCGTCCCTGCGCTGCTCTATTCCACGGACCAACCCTTCATCAGACTTAAACTCTGTTTCTCCCTTATTTGAATATATTCACAATAAACCTGTTTCACTCGCTATTGAATCCGACTTTGCTTCAAGAGAACCTGACAGAACAATCTGACCCCAAATGGATTCAGCGAGAGAGGAGAGTGTGCGGGAATTTCTGTCCCGCAGCAATTCACGCATCGATCGCCAAGAAGAACAGATGACAGCCACAGGTCACGCAGTACAGGTCTTGGTGGCACAGGTGTCCGAACTCACCAATCAACTTCGTCAACTAACGGTTCCCACTACGCCAGCCCCACCTCCAGTTTCCCCCGCTCATACTACCGATCGTCAGCATGAGCATCAGCCTACCCACATCAAAGTGTTACACGAGTGAGCCCAACTATTGCAGAGCATATTTAACTAAATGTTCTCTGTTCTTTTCTCTCCAGCCAAAGACATTTTCCACCGAAGAGTCTAAGGTGGTGAGTCCATGAGTCCAGGCTCTGCTGGATTCAGGAGCTGAAGGCAATTTCATGGACTTCACCCTGGCACAACACCTTCAGATTCCTATAACTCCATTCACTCACCCGATACCTGTCAGTGCACTTAACGGACAAGATCTCCCTGCCATCACTTACACCACCGGTCTCATCACCCTCATCACGTCTGGAAATCACACCGAAGAACTATAATTTCTACTCACTGGGTCTCCGTCAGCATCCATAGTTCTGGGCCACCCCTGGTTACTTCGGCAGAATCCCTGAATTGACTGGGGCTATGGTTCCATCTCAACCTGGAGTGGTCAATGTTATGCTTCCTGTCTTGTTTCTGCTTGTTCGTCGGTGTCTTGTTCTTTGTTGCAAGATGAGCCGGTGAATCTATACTCAGTTTCTGCTCCAGAAAGGGAGGTCATGGAGAAATACATTTCTGATTCTCTTACAGCCGGGTTCATCGGTCCTACCTCTTCTCCAGCGGGGGCAGGGGTTCTTTATTGTGGGGAAGAAGGATGGTTCTCTGCGACCGTGTATTGACAACCGAGGGCTGAACAAGATCACAATAAAGAATACCTATCCTTTGCTGTTGATGTCTTCAGCCTTCGAGCAGTTACAGGGAGCATTCATCTTCACAAAATCGGACTTACGTAATACATATCATTTGGTTCGCATAAGGAAGGGGGATGAGTTTGAAAACCAACTTTAAGACACCCAGGGGGCATTTTGAGCATTTAGTCATGCCTTTTGGGCAGCGGTTTTCCATGCTCTCGTTAATGACGTGCTGAGAGATATGGTAGATCAGTTCATATGTCTTCCTGGATGACATATTGATATTTTCCTCTTCTCTCCAGGAACACGTTCAGCACGTCAGGCGAGTGCTACAGAGGCTGCTAGAGAATGGGCTTTTTGTAAAGGCGGAGAAATGCTCGTTCAATGCACATTCAGTTCCATTTTTGAATTTCATCTCCTCCAAAGGAGTGTGCATCGATCCCAATAAGGTTACCTTGAATATATCAGATCAGCCAAACGACTCAACTCCAGGCAGGCTTGGTGGGCACTTTTTCCGTCGTTTTAGTTTTCACTTTCGTATCGTCCGGGTTCTCAAACCATCAAGCCTGATGCTTTGTCTCATATTTTTGATCGTTCCGAGCGCCCGTTCACCCCCGAGTGCATTTTACTTGAGAGACTCATTGTCTCCACACTCACATGGGAGATTGAATCGAAGGTTCGTGTCATCCAGGAGTAAGTCGCACCAGTTTTTTGGTTAAACAACGATTCTGGTGGCCTTCCATCATCTGCTCGCGGCGGTCTGAGTTTAGTTTTAATAATAATAATAATCATAATAATCCGTTACATTTATATAACGCTTTATCTGGGACATCAAAGTGCTTTACATAGAAGGGGGGAATCTCCTCAACCACCACCAATGTGCAGCATCCACCCTCCCGCCCTCCCAGGGCAATACAGTCGTTTTGACTGTAGTGGATCGGTTCTCGAAGGAGGCTCATTTCATCCCCTTGCCCAAATTACCATCTGCCAAGGAGAGAGCGGTTGCTGTCGTGGACAACGTCTTTCGATTACATGGCCTCTCGATGGACGTGGTCTCTGACAGGGGTCCCCATTTTGTTTCCAAATTCTGGAGAGAATTTTGTCGCTTATTGGGGGCGAATGTCAGTCTATATTCAAGGTCTCATCCCCAGAGTAACGCCCAGACAGAGCGTGCCAACCAAGACTTAGAGAACGTTGCGATGTTTGGTTTCGCAGACTCCTTCCTCCTGGAGCCAGAAACTCTCATGGGTTGAGTACGCACATAACTCATTACCAGTGTCATCTATGGGCCTATCTCTGTTTGAGTGTAGCGTAGGACCAATTTTTCCCAGTCTGGAATCTGAAGTCGCGGTCCCCTCTGCTCACGCGTTCATCCAGAGGTGCCTCACACTTGGAGAAGAGCCCACGAGACTCTCCTCCAGGTGGGAGCGCGCACGAAGGCTCAGGCCGATCGCCACCGGTTGAAGCATTCCGTATACGTCGTTGGTCAAAAAGTGTGGCTTTCTTCCAAGAACATTCCTCTCCGCTCCATTTGTAACAAGTAAGCTCCCAAATTCATCGGCCCTTCATCATTGGCAGTCCACCTTAAACTCCCTCCGGTGTACAGTCGAATTCATCCCGTCTTTCCTGGTTCCAAATTGAAGCCAGTTTTTCATTCCATTATTAACCCGTCAGTTTTATTACTGACAGTAATAAAATGTCAAATCAATACTTGATGTTTAATTATTTTCTTATGTTGCAAGTATCTGCATAATAAGCGGAATAATTTGGGATGGGGTTTTTGTATCATCCTGAAGAGGTTTCTTTTCCATAACAATCTGCTGACTGTAGGTTATACACTAACTATCCCATGCCTTTTGTATAACTCCTGGCCTTCCCTCTAGGGGTATGCCCCCTAGTTTGGGAACCACTGGTTTAATTAAAGACAATTTGGTGAATTTGATTCAATTCAGATGAAAGCAGCCCCAGTTGGCAGCTTTAAATAATCATCTTAAGTTTAAGTGATTAAATAGCTGAAATCCACTGGTTAAGTGTTTGCACATGAGCTCAGTTTCATTAAACAGACATGTCTCTGGAGTAAAACACGTTCACTCATAATATATTGCTCATATATGCAAACAATTGTTTTTGAACCAATAAACTGAGCCATTGTCATGACAATGCTGATTTGTTGATAACACCAATCCGCAATCATATATGTCTGGGAAAAAAAAGAGAAAAAAAAAAACTTTTAAAAGCCCTCTAAATAATCTGTCACTGGTAAAACCTCTGCCTGTTTAATATGATGCTTTTAAACACAGGTCAGTTAGACAAAGATTTTAAAATCTGCATGTGATATTCAAAATGTGGAAATGGGCGTATGCCAGAAATATAAAAAGAAAATCCTGTAGAAGAATAATGCACAGGGTCAGACACACATGAATCTCAGAACGCCAAACTTGCCTTCCTAAAACCAAATTATTCAATGCAGTAGAAGGAGAAAATCAATATCAATATTAAAAAAATTGCCAGTGCTCACAAAAACACAAACAAGCTTTCAATCAGTGAGGCCCAGTTCTCCCCGGTCACATTCATCTGTACATGTCATTTCAGCCCATTTCATTGAGTTCTTTGTTTTGACACATTCACAGACCAAATGAAATCAATGCAGTTCCTCGCTTTCTTTACCACAACCTTGAGCAAAGGATCAGACTCTGAACTCCTGTTGCCATAAAAATTCACAGACCAAGTCAGGATGAGACTTCATTGTTACTGTTGTTACTAAATGTGTCAGTATGTGTGCAGTAAACTGTCAAAAAATTTGCATAAAGGCCCATATTGCAGCTTATTCTGGTAGAGAACCTACTTAGACAAGAAGAGTGTGTGATTGGCATTTTAATAAACCAATTTTTTCACACAACATTTATAGGCAACCCAGACTCATTCACTGTAAAAAACTTAACTCATTATTTTGTTATCTTTTTGCATGGGTTTTTTTTAGTTTAACTAACTTATTTCGAAAAGTTGAGGACAAGAAAAATTTAAAATTTGTTGTTGTCTGGACAATCTAGTTATCTCTACAAAAAAATATAAGTTGAAATAACTAAATTGCTAAAACATTTTTTACAGTGTTGGAAAAACAGGGTTTGTGCCAACATCTTCAGCACATTTATATTACGTTGTGTCTTGCACATTTCGCGACACATCGTGAAACATCTGGTGAGTAGAGCTAAACGAGTGTAGTTTTATCAGAAACAGATGAGAGTGAAACTGGCTATGTGTTATTATGTTGTATCGCAGCAAGTCAAAAATGAAATGTCCGGTGAATGGTGCTAAAAGGTTAATGGTCTATCAAGTTTGAAAATAACGTACCACCTACTCTAAACACAAAACATACCTGATTAAAAAAAAAGAGATAAAAACACATTTGCTGATGCAATTTTAGCTCGCTTCTACAAGTCTTTGAGCTGTTTTGTCATGACTCGTTTCACACCACATCACAAGTGCAATGCTGTACCAGGTATCTACTGAGCAAGGCTGCAATGTTAGAAAAGCTACACATATGGAGCTTGTTATGTACTGCAAGTGCAAACGTTCAAAATGTATAAGTTTACAAATTATGCATTATGGTAAAAGTGTTTTGAGATCATAACATAGTACTACTGTGCATAGACCAGCGCAATAATAAGTCTATATTAATCGATAATTTGCCCCTGTAATCATATTTTTGTGTGAAAAAAATTACAATTGTTGCTGTTTTACTGTCTCTAGTGGTAATTTCAGCTGGAAAGTGCAGCGATTTGTATGTATTGGTACGTGTTTCTCGTTTTGCAAGAATGTAGGTAGAGGCATGTTTCTCTAATGAGACTGTGTTGAGCCTGATAAATTTTTTCAGGATTATTTAATTAATACAAAGTCCAAAATAACCTCTTTGAAATAAATGTAATATTGTATATTATGTAATTTGTAAAAGTTTTTTTTATTTCTGTCACATTGGATCAATTTAGTGCATTTTATGTGAATATAAGTATATATGTATAATATATATATATATATCCCCAAACTTTTGAAAGTGTATGTTTCAGATTATCTTTGTGTGACTCTTAAGCATTTTTTCAAAGATTCAAAACCAGTGTTACAAAACTATTAATAATATTTTTCAGAAAATACAATGAAGCTCATATTAGATGAAACACTTAAAATTTAAATCATGCCTTGGCAACTACAGTAACCAAGAAGTGTTTAATAAACGCACAAGAAAAGTACTCACATTTCTAAAACTGAAAAGGAAAAAAAAATAAAAGGACAAAAGAAAACCGTTTTAAGTGTGCCAAAAGCTGGGAGTGGCAATGTTTTTTTTTTTTTTTCATTAATATGAAGTAGGCTATAAAAAAGAAATGCATACTAAAATGTACCTAAACAAGACAAGTGGTTTAGAAAAAGGATGGATGGATATGTAAACAATTTCAATAGCACTAGTTGCTATTTTTTTAAATAAAAACATTAACATTCATCGATAAATGAATTCTTAAATCTGATTTGCTCAAGATTTTCTGGGTCAATAAATAATTGTAACTGTAAAAAAACAAAAAAGGTCATGGTGGAAATGTTAATGTCTTCAAATACAAGGGATTAGGGATTCCACACTAATGTAACTTTTTATTCCACACCACAAACCAAAATTGTATCTGTATAAGTCTTAAGTCTTACATTTTATAAGAAAAGTCTTAATTATAATTTCAAGAGGTCTTAAATTTGGGGACAGAAAAACAGGAATCGCAATATGGATTAATATGATCATTAAACTTCAAAAGGCTTTAATAGTTGTTTTATTTGTGCGTGTCTTAAAAAGGGTCTTTAAAGGCTTGAATTTGGAAAACCCTGCAGATACACTGTTTGTTTATTTATTTTGTAATAGTCTGAGAGCCGTGTGCTGTTTTATAAAGTGGTGGGCATCCCACCATAAATTACATCTTCTGAAAAAAAGAGAACAACAGAGGGTTTTATTTAGACAGCCTGCTCTATTTCAGGCCACAAATGGAAAAAGCCAGTCTGCTCCCAAAATCAAAACAGGGACTCATTTGCCATTTTAGCTGCTCATGCTTTCATTGTAAAACCATTCATGCACACTGTTCACAAACACCCAGCCCTTCACTGTTCATTCATGTTCTCTCACCTTCCTCATCTCTCGCTCCCTTCCCTCTCTTTCTCTGATCTTTCATTTCTTATGTTTTGATATTCTTCTCTACACTTGCATTGTCAGTTCAGATGCTGAGGTACAGAATGTGTAAATGCTGGATCTCACCTAGGGGAAAGAAAGAGAGAAAGAGAGTGCAACAGTACAATAAAATGGACTCAAGAGATATCCATTACTTCCACAAAGTGTGATTTAAGGGTTTAGGGTGGTCTGACCCCTTTATTGAAACTTGAACACATCTGAAGGCAGTCAAAACTTAATTTTGTGGGTTATAAAAAGTATGATCTAAATATAGCATTCAATAGTTTGGAGACAGTTTTTGAAAGAAGTCCCCTTGCTAAATCAACCAATCATCGGCAAGATGATTGACGAACTATACAGAGTACATTTACTAAAAACAAATGTACTAAACTACCATTCAAAGAACAGCTACAAATTAAAAATAAATGAAGACCACATGCCTAAGTTTGATTAAGGCTACAGCAATCAGCTTCAATAAATGGGCGAACATGCTCTTTAAAAACGGACATTTAAAAGGACAGAAGGATGGATTTTTTGCTTCAAATGATAGGCTAGGACTAGGTGAGTGAACTTATATTTGTATTGTCTTGATGCCTGTGTCGTTTTCTATAAATATTCAGGTATAAGTGACCAAAAAAGCCATTTTAAAGTAGTTAAAAAATCAGATCGCTAAACTTTTGTGTGCCTCCTCTATTTTAAAACCCAACAGCTGCCACTGGTCTTGTTTACTGGCCATCAGAAATCATGCAATTAGATGTAAAAAGTTGTATTAGTAACTATAGGCTGTAGGAAATAGTTTTCTTTATTACAATTTTTTTATACTGAGATTGATTTGTGGAAAAGTAGTATACAATTACAGTAATATATGAAGAGTTCAGATGCAAAAGCCTCTAACTGCCATTTGAAATTTTCTGAATGATAATTTTTATCAAGCTTGTATATTTAAGTTCAGTAATTTCACTTAAATGACAATTAATAGGTAATCTTCATTGCCATTTAAGTGAAATTACTGAACTTAAATATACAAGCTTGATAAAAATTATCATTCTAGAAGAAAATTTCAAATGGCACTTAGATGCTTTTGCATCTGAACTCTTCATATAATGAACAGTAGTAGAAACTGATCATATAAAATGTACACTGATGAGCCAAAACATTATGACCACCTGCCTACTATGCTGTTTGTCCTCCACATGCTGCCAAAACATCATAGACACACTATAAGGCATGGACAATACAAGACCCTTGAAGATTCCTGTGGGCACCAAGACGTTAGCAGCATATCCTTTAAGTCCTGTGGCTTGCGAGGTGAAGAGATGCCATGGATCGAACTTGTTGGCCCAACACATCCCACAGATGCTAAAACAGATTGAGATCTGGTAAATTTGGAGGCCAGGGCAACACCTTGAACTCTTCTCTAGATAAATGTTGCACACATACACGGCCGTCCACGTGATGTAAAAGAAAATGGGAATCATCAGAACCGGAGACCACTTTCCACTGCTCCAAGGTCCAGTTCTGACGCTCATGTGCCCATTGTAGGCGCTTTCAATAGCGATGTCAAGCCTACGCGATTATATGACGCCAAGTGCTGTGATTTTATAAGAAATAAACAATTTAGGGCTGTTAACGCAATTAACGCAGCATCTGTTATTTTTTGTCATCCTTTGGCTAGTGTTACATGATCCCGCTCTTATTCGTGCGAATGCTTTAAACCACATTTGAAGCATTTCAACCACATTTATTTTTGCGACAAGTCAAAAGAGAGCGCGCTGCCTGTGAATGTCCTGACAGTATCATGCGCATCCACAGACCGCTCGCCAGAATACAGTTCTCTTTCACGCTTGAACAAACAATAACGCACACAATTATGCCAAAATGTCATTTGTCGAGTATCCTCATAACATAAGAGCAGTCTTATGATGGACGTAAAGAGTTGTGAGAGAATGAGGCGCATGTGAGATCCACGTCTCTGTCAGCAACGGCTGCTCTTAAAGGGCCAGCAGCCAATAAAGCTTTCTGTCAGTAAAGAGTTAATCATCAATCAATCATTAAGTTGTTGTTGCTAGTTTGAGTTGAGAAATACACATTTCAGCATTATCACTAATCTGTGTGTGCATTTTGCTTTAGAAACAAGCAAGTCTCAGAAAACCATCTGTTTATTATATCGCAATTGCATATCGCAATCGGAATATTGACCTCAATAATTGCAATATGACATTTTCCCAAAATCATGCAGCCCTAATAGCCGGTGTGTGGTGAGCGCAGAGGCGCCGCTGTACTGTGGCATTCGTTGCGTCATCCAGGTGGATGTTGCACTCTGGTGTTGGTTGAGGAGAGATCCCCTGATACTGTATGATTGTAATGCGCTTTGGGTGTACAGTAGTACATAGTAAAGCACTATATAAATGCCTCATTTCATTTCATACACAGCAGAGTGTGATGCTCAGTGTGTTGTGACACAATTAGGGCTGCAACTAACGATTATTTTAAAGGTGCCCTAGAATGTGAAATTGAATTTATTTTGGCATAGTTAAATAACAAGAGTTCAGTACATGGACATGACATACAGTGAGTCTCAAACACCATTGTTTTCTCCTTCTTACTTAAATCTCGTTTTTGAAAAACACCCCTGAAAAATAGGCGAATCTCCACATAACACCGACTGTGACGCAACAGTCGGGATCATTAATATGTACGACTCCAAAAATGTGCATATGCCAGCCCATGTTCAATGACAGGCGGAACTGCGCAGCCGAAGCATGGCAGTTGTTCAGTGTTTGGATGTACAAATGAACACAAAGGTATTTAGTTCCTTCATCCGAGCCTCTGAAGAAACAATGGGTTAATTTTATTTTCTCTGGAAATTTCCAAACATTTCACCGACGAGACTGTTTCCTCAACTTAGGCCAATACAGAGCTGGCCTCGAACGTCTGAAAATAAATCGATCGAGCTACCAAGCAACAAGTTCAGACAGGTAATCTTTCTCTCAAAATCATCCAATACTGTATTTACATCATCGTGTTTGCATTGGTGAAAGCATTAGAGAGAGTGCAGAAACTGCGTTGCAATAATAAGATCTTTATTCTCGCGATCAACACACTGTCATCTGTTTCCTCAATGCTCATCACTGCAACATTTTATGTGATGGGAATAGATCTAAATACTTTAAAAACATCTCACGATTCGTTAATCTCGATAGCTGTAATAGTAAAAACGTATAATATCTGTAGTAAAAGTATTCGAGAGTTTCACATGTAATACGTAGCTATTTCATATGCAAGCATGTCAGCCAATCACAGCAGAGGCCGGTTACACACAGCAGACACGCCCCTTGAAACAGAGCTTTCAAATCAGAGGCTAAAATCAGGCTAGGAAAAATGCCTTTTATTTCTAAATTATGACTATTTTTGATCTAAAAAACATATTAACATTATAAGGGCAACCCAGAAAACATTATACAATAAAAATAAAAACCATTCTAGGGCACCTTTAATAATCGATTAATCTGTTGATTATTTTTTTCGATTAATCTGTTTTCTTTTTTTTCTTTTTTTAAACGATGCATTGGATTAAAAAAATATATATGTCCAACCCTTTATTCAAAAACAGAACTGACAGTGCAAATTCACAGTGCAAAAAATCTTCAGAAAGTGCACAAACAGGTGTCATGAACTGCTCTCGGAAACAGACAGTGGAGATCCAAACGCAGGCTTTATTATGAGGAGAATCCAGAGACAGGTACAAGGAAACAGGCAGGGGTCAAAACCAGGTAAGCAGTCCAAACAAACATCAAATCCGTGCAGGGATAAGGCAAACGGGAAACAGGCAGATAATCAGGGAACCGAAACACTAGAATACCAGGAAACTGGAACAAGGCTAGGTAATGCAGTCAGACACATACAATACTGAGCAAAGGTACAAAGGGCCACTCAGGCTTAAGACAGGAGTGCTAAACAAGATAATAAAACACAGGTGCATAAAATCAACCATAATGAGGAAACAATAAACTAGGAAGGAGTGCCCCCCAGAGGCTCAAGCGGGCACTCCAGCCGCAGATCGTCACATAACCCCCCCTCTAAGGAGCGGCTTCCAGACGCTCCTAAGAGCTCTGGAGGGAGGTCGACGGGGGATGGGATGGAGGGCCAGGCCCGTGGAGAGGCAGGGGGCCTGGAGACCACAGTAAGGCACGAGACCACGGGGAGGCACGCTCTGCAAGTAGCCAGGGCAGAGCATACTTGGCAGGAAGACAGGCTGGAGCATAAGTGACAGGAGAACAGGACGGAGCACACATAACACAGGACCAGGGCAGAGTACACTTAACAGGGGACCAAGACGTAGGTAGCACAGGGTTGGACAGGACCAGTGACATGGTAAGCTCAGGCGAAGGTGTTCGTGCAAAGGTCCATGTAGGCGCCACCTCCATGACCCTCTCAGGTGTAGGTGGTAGTGCAAAGGTCCACGTAGATGCCACCTCCATGGCCCTCTTAGGGTACCTACTGCCCCCCCCCCCAAAAAAGTTCTTGGGGAAATTTAAAGCTAAAGCCTCCGGGCTGGAAACCGCCACTGGAAAAGGCTCCCGAAGCTTGAGAGGTGCAGGTAAGGCGAGGCGCAGAGGCGGGGCCGGCAGGGCGAGGCGCAGAGGCGGGGCCGGCAGGGCGAGGAGTCTTGGAACGCCCTCCGGAGCCTGGCGAGGCAAACGAGTCCTCCTTCTCTTCCTTCTGCGACGGCGCGTCACTGGGCTTGATTCACTCACTTGGCTTAATTCGGACCTGGACACACTTGACTCACTTGTTTCGGACCTGGACACACTTGACTCACTTGATTCGACACTGGACACACTTGACTCGGCGGCACTTGACTCACTTGACTCGGCAGCACTTGACTCACTTGACTCGGCGGCACTTGACTCACTTGACTCGGCGGCACTTGACTCACTTGACTCGGCTGGCACGCGCTCAGTAGAAAACTCGAGGCAGGAATATAACGGAGCTCGCGTGAAGTGTTAGAACGTCGGATTCACATGTTGCGTGGATACGGCGGACCCCTTACGAAGTGCTGGTTCAACTGGGCTTTTCTGTGGCGCAAACTCGGCGGAGCACGTGTGAAGTGCTGGTTCACCGGGAGACTCTAGATGCGTGGACTCAGTGGGTACCTTGTAAAATGGTGAATCGTTGGGTCTTCTGTGAAGCAAAAGTTCCAAAACCTCCACAGTAAAAAGCGAACCGCTCATGGAAAGGGCCAGATCAATATATTGTGTAAGAGCCCAGCTTGAACTCGGAAACGGTATAGCAGAGCCGAGCGGTTCAGACAGTCCTCCCCGAAAGAACATCATTAAACAAAAATCATCTAAGTAGGACTGACGAGAGAGCTTCAAAAAATCTGTCACAAAAACCTCGAGTGGACGTTCTCCTTGACGGAGGCTTACGATCTGTGCTGTGGGATCCATAACGAGGTCCGTGTTCCTCTCAGCCGCTGGATCAGTAGTGGCTCAGTATTCTGTCATGAACTGCTCTCGGAAACAGACAGTGGAGATCCAAACGCAGGCTTTATTATGAGGAGAATCCAGAGACAGGTACAAGGAAACAGGCAGGGGTCAAAACCAGGTAAGCAGTCCAAACAAACATCAAATCCGTGCAGGGATAAGGCAAACGGGAAACAGGCAGATAATCAGGGAACCGAAACACTAGAATACCAGGAAACTGGAACAAGGCTAGGTAATGCAGTCAGACACATACAATACTGAGCAAAGGTACAAAGGGCCACTCAGGCTTAAGACAGGAGTGCTAAACAAAATAATAAAACACAGGTGCATAAAATCAACCATAATGAGTCCAGGGTAAAACATAAAGGAAACAATAAACTAGGAAGGAGTGCCCCCCAGAGGCTCAAGCGGGCACTCCAGCCGCAGATCGTCACAACAGGTTGCTCCTTGAACATCCCTGAGCTGTTAAAGTAAATACAACAAAAAATATGTATTTTTTTTATAAAGCGACCTGAGCTGTCAGAACAATAAATAATTTATAAAAAATAAAGAAAAATACAAATCAGAAAACAGGATTTGTTTGAACGTCAGTACTTGTTCTCTACACTACATTCACAGACACACACAATCACAAACTCTCACACTCACAGATGCAAAGCCTCACGGTAACACTTTACTTGAAGGGGTGTGCATAAGACTGACATGACACCTTCATAATCATGACATGGCAGATGTCATAAATATGAAGGAGGTCTTATGCATGTTTATGACAACTGTCATTAAGTGTCATTCGCTCAATTATGACATTTTTAATGCAAACATGACATTGTTTGAGATGTCTTTGTTATGACAACTTGACATAAACCAATACATTATAACCTGTCAGTGTCTTTGTCATGACAACTTGACATTACCAAGACAACATGAATTGTCATAAACATGACAATTAATTAGATTAATTATCAAACTTAAGAAACTACTTAGCTTTATGGGTTAACATTTCATTAAACTGTCAGGTTGTTGGTTTTGACATTGGCTGTCATAAAGCCATTATAACTGTGTCATGAATGTTTTTCTTGACCTCAACTACAGTGGTACAAATGTAATTTGTCATTAAAATGTCATTATGGCTTCATGACAGCCAATGTCAAAACCAACCACATGACAGTTTAATGACATGTTAACCCATAAAGCTAAGTGGTTTCTTAAGTTTGATAATTAATCTGATATGTCATGTTTATGACATATTTATGACATGTTGTGTTGTCTTGGTAATGTAAAAGTTGTCATAACAAAGACATCTCACACAAAGTCATATTTGCATAAAAAATTTCATAACTGAGCGAAAGACACTTAATGACAGTTGTCATAAACATGCATAAGACCTCCTTCATATTCATGACATGTGTCATGTCATGATTATGACGGTGTCATGTCAGTCTTATGCACACCCCTTCAAGTAAAGTGTTACCACACTCACAAACTTGTTTTTTGTTTTAGTTTTTGTCAAAGATGTTATAACCTTTAATAAAATGTTTGACAAGCACATGCACACAAAAGACAAGTCTCGCGCAGTTGGATAATAGCTAATAATAATAGCAATAATAATAATTATAACAGAAGATAATATATCTAGACTATCCTAATATTAATTATAAATAAAATGTATATAAAATATAAATACAATATAAAATAATATAAAAATCAAATACAATGGATTGACCACCTCGTATGGTGTGTAAGGTATTTTGCAGCTCATCCTTTCCGAGGATGGTTTCTCCGAGTCATTTAGAGTAAAGAATGAAAAATTCAGTACTGCAAATTGTGGAAACAAATATTCCCCTTGTAGTGGTATTAGGACAGACAAGAAATTGTTTTCATCTTCTGATTCAAATTCAAATCACAGTCTGCTAATTCAGTGGTAAGAATTTAATTGTTGTTTTTATTTATATTGTTGTCCATTTATCGAACTTCCATGCCTCTTACATAGTAATTATATATTACTATGTACCAATTTACTAATGCTCGGTCTCTCTTGTGCACTGTCAAGAGCGAATCACTGTCATTCAGAATCACAGATTCCCTTTTTGAAAGTTTGACCAACATAAGAATTGTCACCGGATAATGTCTTCTGAACAAGTAGTGACATCCATTTTTGTTCTGATCAACTAAGGGGGGCATTGCTGTAAATCGTGCTGATTAAATCTAACGATCGTTTCTCATGTCGAACCGTGCAAATTATACTTTGTTCTCAAATTGTTAATGTTAACAACATCAGCATTGCGTGACTACATTTAATGTGTTTTATGGTTAACGTTACCTGTGTAGTTCAGAATTCATATTCTCCATAATAGCTAAACGAGAAAGGCACAACAAAGGAAACTCCATAACGGTGTGAATTAAGCAAACAATTGTGGTGCTGTTACACGATCGAACTGTTGAAATGTGTTACTTGTTCAGCAGAAAAAAGCCGTCTCTTCTTCTGTTGATCATTAAAATTAACCGCAGGTGGTAGATCCTTTTCCTATTTAGCAGCTAAACTCTGGAAGAGTCTTCCTAGCATTATTCGAGAAGCAGACACACTCTGTCATTTTAAATCTAGACTAAAACATCTATTTTACCTGGCATACACATAACATTTTAACACATTTCTATATAATAATTCCATGTAAAATGGTTTGAAAACTTCCTATTACACCCGATGTACTCATTACACCAAAAGAAGAATCCAGGGGCCGGTTGCATAAACCTCTAAGACTAGTCTTACAAGTTAGACATCAAATTCGTTTTTTTTTTTTTTGACTGTTCATAGCTTTTTTAAATCAGTTACATAAAAACGTAGATTGGCCTAATTTGATACTGAAAATGTTATACTGCCCCTGAATAACTGCTAGTGGGTCATACTAGAACTTAAGACACTGTCTTAACGTAATGGTTATGTTTATGCAACCGGCCCCAGATCTGACGGAGGACCTGCACCTAGACACGACCACAATGCAGCCCTGAAGTGTCAGCAGAGATTGTGTCAACTAGACTCACCCCTGTGAAGGCCTAAACGACACGACAGCCAGTGGCACAGATCCTCAAGAAACCCGTCTCCAAACAGGCGTGATAAATCCAATCTTCAAACAGATAGAACTGGATTAAATATTTTGTATATTCCGATCCCAATCTGAGTTCTGACCCGTAATGCTGTCTGAATAATAATCATGCACTGTTCGTTTGTTGGCCAGAGGAGAACTCTAAAATGATACCCGTTCACACGGCTCTGTGAAAACGACTAAAAATGCTGAATTAAGCATGCCAGACAAGTAGTTGGCAATGTCACTTTGTAAAGAAAGACTACGCACCTGTGCATATACGCAATTCAAACGCGCATGCCTATAGACTAAAAAGTAATACGCATGTGCATGCTGTCACCACTTACACAGATTCACGTTTTTAACTCTAACAAAAAATTGTTAAAGGAGAACTCCGGGCAATTTTTAAGTTAATCTTGATCGTTAGACCTTTGTGAGTACTGTCTATAGAAAAAAAAACGAACCGGATTGGTGCTTGCGACGCGGAGCTGCGACCGCGAATGCCCAGAGCTCCCACTCAGCTAAAACGGCTGCTCTGGGGGCATGTACATAAAGAGCGTTTTTGAGCCTCTTAACAGACACATAATGCAATTAAAATATCTGTCCAACATGAACAGGGGCCTTACCTGTAAACAAGATGCGTTTAGCAACTTAGCCATGGTTTAAATTCACCTAAATAGTGTTTTAGACGGCAAGCTGTAGTCTCGCGCTGAAGTCTCGCTCCTCCCACCTGGACTCACGTGGGAACTCAGTTGTAGCCGGGATTGGTAAATAGTGTCCAGGTGGGAGGAGCGAGACTTCAGCGCGAGACTACAGCTTGCCGTCTAAAACACTATTTAAACCATGGCTAAGTTGCTAAACGCAACTCGTTCACAGGTAAGGCCCCTGTTCATGTTGGACAGACATTTTAATTGCATTATGTGTCTGTTAAGAGGCACAAAAACGCTCTTTATGTACATGCCCCCAGAGCTGCCGTTTTAGCTGAGTGGGAGCTCTGGGCATTAGCGGTCGCAGCTCCGCTTCGCAAGCACCAATCCGGTTAGTTTTTTTTTCTATAGTCAGTACTCACAAAGGTCTAACGATCAAGATTAACTTAAAAATTGCCCGGAGTTCTCCTTTAAGCCACCAAAAAGCAGTTGTCGTGTAAATGAACAACTAGAACGCATTAAAACGTTTCTGATTTCAGTTGAAAGTGGTGTTGTGTAAACGGACCCTAAATTAATAACAAATGATTTTTACAATGAACATGAATCAACGCTTAGCTTACTTAAACTTGACAATGACTTTCCTCAAGAGCTGCTGTACAACTAAAACAATCTCTTTTTTTTTTGCATTAATTTCCTGTTATCACGGTAAAGCTGCTTTGAAATAATCTTGACTTAGGTTGACTCAAATAACAGTGTCCTTTTTGCACTCATTTTTCATTGGCCATAAGCAAGAGAAGGGGAATAGGCATGAGGCAGTTTTCTTTTGTATTTTTTTATTTTTTTTACGTGAAGAAAAGTTGACGGTGTCATCTCCTTTACAGAATGAGAGATCAGAATGTCACACATTTTGTTCAAGCACACTTAACAACCAGAAGTTAGAGGCTTCAAACTCACAGACAGACAGGCAGAGTGAAGAGAGGAAAAAATAGATCTTTGAAAAAAAGCCTCTGAAGGACAGAAAATGGGGTAATGGAAGGATACACAGAGCAACTGAGGTTCACAGGGGAACTCCGGTTTTCCAAGCAAATGGAAATAAAAAAAATTTAAGACATTTTGCAAAGATTTAGATACTTTGTGAATGAGAGTTTGTGTGTCTGTATCATCCAATAGGTTCTAGTTATCACACCTCTGCAGGACTGGGATAAAAAAATCAAACCCAGGTTACAAAATCTGTGACTTACACTAAAGATTTAGTCATAATGCTCCATAATGATCCATTTTTGCTTTGGTATCATAAAGCAAGTGGAGTGTCTCACTCTCCAAAAATCTGTTCACAGCATTTCATTTAAGAGCAACAATTGTTATAAACTAACAAAAATAGGTACTGGTGAACTAAGTGAATAAAACAATAGGCAATAGGCTGAGTGTAATACATTTTAAGGGAATCCTGTATAGTATTGACAGTAAATAAGGTTTCATTGCTTGAAAGTGTATCATTACACTGTGCACATCTAATTTAGAAACAGAGAGAAAAATCCTTTGTAAAGTATCAGATAGCGTATGATATCAACATCAGGCTGTGACATTTAAACAGAACCACACATATTAGATATCGGCCCCTCTGATCAAACCTTATTAAACCCTTGTTTCCCATTTCATTATATTAGCTTTGGCCTTTTGACAAGTTGCTTATGACTCACATCTCTCAGACAGAAGACTTAGTCTGATACATGCAGGCCAGAGGGGACCTATGCACTTAAAATGTCATAAAAATAGAAACTTTGGATGCTGCTTGAATACTGAATTATAATCTTTCTTTTCCCACAGGTAGGAATAACACCACATGTTAATCCAGGTTATCTAACACCACAATAGCTGATTGAAATGATGACTAATAGGTAAAGAATTTTAAGTATTGTATTGAAGCACGCTGTGTGTATGTGTGTGCGTGTGTGAATGTGTTATGCAGCATAAAGATATGAAGATAAAAAGTTCACTTCAAACAGTATTTAATAATATACACAAGCTAAATCCACACAAAGAACAGCAAGCAAAAACAAACATAAGTAAACGAGATTAGACCCAGATGAACTGAAAACACAGGACTTAAAGGGCACCTTTTCACAAGATGTAAAATAAGTCTCTGATGTCCCCAGAGTGTGTATGTGAACTTTTAGCTCAAAGTATCCAACAAGATCATTTTTTACAGAATGTTTAAATTGCCACTTTTTGGGGGCTCAGAAAAACGCACCGTTTTAGTGTGTATCCCTTTAAATGCAAATGAGCTGCTGCTGCCGGCACAGGTGGTGGAGCCTAACGAGCAGTGTTGCCAACTTAGCGCCTTTGTCGCTATTTTTAGTGACTTTTCAGACCCCTTTAGCTGAATTTTTTGCTTTCTCCCTGCTGCCACACCTCTCTCTGCGTCTACCCTGTTCAGTGAATGGCTGAGAGGAGCAGCAGCACGGCAGCTAACAGACGTGAATAATAACAGGTGGGAAGGAGACGAACCAAAAGAAAGAGTTTGTTTAAGCTCACAGAGGGAAAAAGACACATCCCTTCCAGACAATTTCCCATGATCACTGAGTGAAATCAGGTGAGAGCACAACATGATTACCCAGCACTCCATTTTCACTGTACACCAGGGCTGCGTCCGAAAACTGATAAATCCTGCCTTCAGAGGACGCATTCCAACATCGTAAGGCATCAAGGCACGTCTGACTGCAATTTTAGTTTCACTTCCTGTCTCCTCATCTGATCGATTTTTGGAGGCAGCATAGATGTATCCTTCACTGCCTTTGATATCCCACAATCCTGTGCTTTCCATTCTGTGACAGTTGAGCTAGAAAAATAAAGATAGCGTCTGAAAGTTGCGGCTGGTCGTCAGTTTGTGTGTAAATGTACATTTGTGATCAACATTTTCCACTTATGATGTCATTTATACCTAGTTCTTAACCCTCCTCCCCCTCTGAACCACCTTTCTAGATCTGCAACGGGGTCTCTTTGCAGCGGCAATTTAATGTCTGTTTTATGGAGCAAGTCTTCACACTTGCTCTGTAGCAACAGCAGTTTTCTTACTGTTTTTAGTGGTCTAGCAGAGCGAGTCTGTGTTCTTGCCTGCAACAGCAGCAGCATAGCAGATTTTGTCAAAAACCAAACCTATTTACATGTGCATCTATATTTCTCATTAATAAAATATTGTGTTCAAACTATTCTGAGAGTTGTCATGACTCAACTAGAGAAATTACTATTGTAGTCATTAAATATTCACTTAATTTTCATCAAGCCTTCTCTCTTTTGCTGTAGATCATTAAACTGTTACGCTGCCTCCGAAGTCTGTTCGAAATCAGTTTCGTGAGGTACCTTGCACAGACACTGCCTGCAAAGTCATTGCCTGATTGGGTAGAGGCACCAAGTCAGCTGCCTAGGTTTTCGGATGCAGCCCAGGAGTGTCTAATCCTGCTCCTGGAGGGCCACTGTCCTGCAGAGTTTAGCTTTAACCCCAAGTAAACACCTGAACCAGCTAATCAAGGTCTAACTAGGCATATTAAAAACTTCCAGGCAGGTGTGTTGTGGCAAGTTGGAGGTAAATTCTGCAGGACACTGGCCCTCCAGTACAGAGTTTTGACACCTCTGCTATACTCCTTTCATTATATATTATAAAAAAGCATTTCAGCTTTTGGCAATGACAATTAGTTTGAACCTCAGCCTGTTAAATATCAGGGGCTTTTTATGATCCTTAATGAGGGAAAGAGGTCGATCAAAGTAATTCTCTCACACTCTCCCCCTCAATTTAACTTTACTTCTGTCTCTGATTAAAAGGCCTGATTAGATAGCAGAAGTTTACATGATGCAAGTGTGTGTAATGAGTGTGTATCTAGTATAAATGGAAATTTGTGTAGGGGCCATATATATATTTTTATTTCTTCCATGTATTTTTGTTTATCAAAGTTTTGTTTGTTTTGTATGTGCTCCTCCTATAATGAGGAAAATATAAATGTGCAATATAAAATCTGCAAAACATAAAGCAAAGCAAAAAACGAAGCAAACTAACCAAAATAAAAAATTAAGTTAGCATTAGTCGAATTTAAAAATATGCTGGTCCCTCGTAAGTGAATTATAATATTTTTGGGTCCTTGGAATCTGTAATATGCCCTACCTCAGACACTGTGCAGCACACAGTTTTTCAGGATCAGGAATGCTTTTTTGTTTAGAGATTCAAAATTTAGTCTAATTATGAGGCTCTTCATGCTGAGAACGAAAGGATACTACGCATCAGTTCATCTTTCATTTCCATGTTAATCAAACTTTTAATCAGAGACTATTTCAGCACAGAACAAGAGAGAGAATCAGAGGTTCACTTTACACAAAGACAATTTAGAACTGTAGAAAGGATATAATTTGCACAACAACAAAAAAATCCACACCTGTTGTTTTAACACCTGATTCACTACTAAATTATGCAAATAAGGTAACATGTGATGTGAGCACCCAATAAATGAGCACTGATCACAACTGGATGAATCATTTGATGAATTACTGCTGTTATATTATGTTTACCACCAGATTTCCATGGGCAGTAATAGCACAACATATGGCAAAAATAGCTGATGATCATATGCATCCTATAATGTGACTAATTTGTATAAAAGTGGCATGTCTGTTTGGGAAAAAAATATATAATTTACTTGTATACAGAGTAGTTCCTGGTTAAACTGAATAGTGGCTGTTCTGAATAAGAAACAGTGTTATACAGAAATACAGAGTGCAAATGTTGAATGAATTCACTTCTGAATATTTTACAACAGAAAATACAGGCCTTATAAATGTTTCTGTCCTCTTCCAATACTCCATCAGGAGCACTCAAAAGAAAAGAGCATTTCAACATTCTAAAAATGACTCTCATCCAGCTCATTTAACTGCTCCTATTTGTTCCACATAAAAGCCACACAAAAATCCTTGATTTCCACAAAATTGAAGGGAATGCAAAGCATTTTACATAAATAGGGGTCTTTCAGCAACTCCATCACAGCTCAGCTCTGTCAAACACAGATAACTGAGCCCAGACCTTGCACAATCTACACTGACTCTTGTTGTTTTTTTGTCTGCATCCAAAGATGGGAAGAAAGAAAAACAAAGGGAGATCTTCAGAACAGAATTAAGGTGGTTTGTATTTATGTCTATCTGAATAGTTAACCAGAAAAATAGTCATTGCCTACAATTATGTTACAATATAGCTAAGTAAAGTACAATGTTCAGTATAGTTGTTTATCGGGAAATAAACATCGACAGACTAACCCAATTACAAAACGGAGGTGTCTTGTATCATCCTGAAGGAGTTTATTTTGCAATAATGACTAACTGTACATTATCCCAGTTACTTGATTGATTATTGGACTGGATTAACTTCATGTGAGAATGAGACTATGCAGTGATGAAACTATAGTGCCATGACTAGCAAAAAAACTAAACATTTGTGACCACAAAAAGTCACAATTGACCAGAATCAAGTAGAGAGACGTGTAAGTAAATGTCCACTGGAAACCTAGACATTTGAGTCACAGTGTGGGGTAGATTATGCAACAAGGTTACTTATTTGGTGTGATTAACCTCTGTAATGCTTCTTTATGGAGAAAGAAAGTCACATGTTACCAGGGTTCTTATTATAATACACTTATAATGCAGGAAAAGCTCACACCATACAGAATTTAAAGGCTTTACGATGTATAAACAATACCGCCATTAAATATTGTCAGGTCAAACCTCAGAAACCCCATTTAAAGTTTAACAAAATGTTAATTCTTCATGTGTGGGCGAATAATGTACATTTCACTAACTTGACTGAAAAATTACGCTGCCTTTCTTTCTTTTGCTGCCTTAATTTATGGCAGTAATCTTTGGATATGTAACAATAAATTATAAAACAATTTTCCATTCAAAAACACATCAGACATCTAAAGCTAATAGGACACAAGTGTTACAGAAAACCTCAGGGCTTTTAGTGCAGCAGTCATTGTAAATGCAAGACATTTTTCAGTACCATTTAAAATATAAAAAGATTGATCTCTCTGACATTTTCTATAGATGTAGGTGACAGCCAAAACACACTGAAAACAACTAAGAAACCAGGAAATGGGGTCATAAAGAAAGTGACCAAATATATTAAAAGGCACTTCAAAGCTGCGTCCGAAATGACATACTCTCTTGAGTAAGTACTTATTTTGAAAAAGTAATTACTTCATAACCGTTAGAAAAATATATGTTCTATATAGTATGAATGTATGTAGAATGTAATCTGGACGTACTACATTCGCCATGTTGTCATTATCATGTGACCTACCAGCATCAGTTACATCGCTTCACTATCATTCAGAAATCCTCTCCCGTGGATTCATAGTAAAGTGTCCATCGTATGCACACTTCAGAATCTTCCCGGAAGAAGTAGGCTTTCCGTGTACTTTTTGCCTACTCTTTTCTAAGTACTGTGAATTCTGACATACTACTCTTGTCACATCCTGTTTGCCGCCTACTAATAGGGAAGTATGCGATTTTCGGATGGAGACGAAATTTCAGGGTACATAAGAGACAGAAACAAAAAGTCCTTGTTAAGCAATGTAGCAATTAACTAGTCCATCTTTAGTGGTAAATGTGGTCAGACTTCATAGATGTCTTTAACTACTATGTACTTAAATCAAAAAAGTACTCTGTACTTATTATGTTCATGTTGTATTGCAAAACACTTTTGCTGCTCTTGAGGAATACGGGCAAGGTTAGGGACAGGTTTGGAGTTATTGTTAGGTTCAAGGGTGGGTTAAGGGCTAAGGGAATGGTCAACAGCGTAATTATGGATGTAATTACAGAAATTAATTACAGCTGTAATTACATGCAGGGGTTTTTAAAATATAAGTACAATGTATAAACATGTTTGTACACAACAAGTGTATTTAATCAAACGATTTACATAATATAAATGTTATTAAATAGTAGATAAAGACAACTAATACAAAGCGGGACAATAAATGTTGTTTGTGTCCAAATGTGTCATTTTATCTTCCCGTTCTGCTTGAGCAGCCATGCACATTAATGCACATTAATGCACATAAAACACATATTATACACATATACATACAAGTACTCCATCTCAGCCGTGCCTCACTGAAAATGTGCTTACAATTAAAAAGTGTGGAAGTACTTGGGGCATCAAATAGGGAAAACATTAGTATACGGAATAGTGAAGCACAAATTATCCATGTGGCATTGAGGCTTTTAGGATGATATTTTTACCACGAGTCTCTAACTCTACAGGGTAATATACATATAATGTGTGGACTAATTACTAATAGGCATTAATGCAAGTCTGTTTTTTTATTGCCTTAAGAATAATCTGCATTCTTCTTTAAATAATAAGCATTCCTAAAGGCAATTGTCAGTAAGTACCAAAGTACCATTTAAACATCTTGCACGCCTGTCAATGAAAGATAACAGATAAGATACATTTTTTTAAGTCTTGTATATATGCTTGGGTACTACTTGATACACATCATTCTGCCTTACTACTGCAAAAAGACAAATATCTCATCTCAGTATTTTAGCTGAAAAAGAACATTAGAATAGATATTGAGTGGCTAATTCACTTTTTATGATTTGTAACTGAGTGCAATCAAAGATTCATATATTCAGATGCAAATGCAAAACACATGATTCAAATCAAGGGGTTTTCCGCAATGTGTTGGATTCAGTTAACTTTTAATTAACATGGATGTTTTTTTATCAAAGCATATACAGTATATTATATACTGATAATATGTTTATATTTAGTATTATTTTAATATAAAATAATCTTCAAGTGAATGTTCACTCTAGTGATATTCATATTTACGTACTCCTCTGCTATGTTTTCGTGAATAATACTTTTTTCCTGAAATCTTATCCCATTTATCTTTCCTGGCAGATGGAATGAATATTTATGAGATGAGGCAATATCAATTAAAAGTTTGTTGCATTTGTGGAATACATTATCCCTCTACTTGGCCCACTTATTAACCACATTAAGAGACACATCTGATTGCATTCAGCAATGGTCAAGAATGCCAAAGGATTCAGAAGCCATGCTCACAGACACTCAGTCACTTAGTCAAACACTCTCTGTAGATTCAACTGCTCTGCAGTGCTTATAGAAAGGAACTATATTTGGCACTACACAGCCCTGAAAGACTCAAGCTCTGTTCCAAAACCTAGTGAGTTCCCTCGCTCTTGCTAACCTTAAATAGCCTATCCCAGTTAGTGAGTTGCCTACTAAGACAAACAATTTTTTTGCCATAGTGTCACTCCTGAAATGAAGGCAGCACAAACATTAGGCAGCACATTTTAGATGCCTCATTTTGGCCACAATCTAAAGCAGCATTGCATGGATCACCTGATTCACTCTCAACATGGACTTCTTTACAGAGCAAGTATGGACTTACTACTGCCAGTAGATACATAGACACGCTGCTGTGAGCATTTAAGATATGCTGCTGCTGCATAAATACACACATATCAAATTTAATAGCAGATCTAGGGCCCAATTTTGATGATCTGAAACACAAGTATCAAACGCAAAACGCAAGTAAAACTTTGTGGACGGATCTCGCAAATCTAAGATGGGTTGGTCTGAAGTAGCTACATTACTCATAGGTGTGGTTTGGGCGTAACGTGCAATAAACTAATCAGAGCATCATCTCACATTCCCTTTAAGAGCAGATGCGCTTGTTCTATGGTGGATTTGGAATGTTTTTAATGACCTTACATGATGGTAAAGGTGCTTTCTTGATGGACAATTCACTTTGTCCTGCAGGGAACTACACTAACCTTTTCCACTGGTGGCACTTGCCCTACTAACTTTTTCAGTTACTGGCGCAAAACATGATTTGGTTGCACAGATTATTCATAGTAAGCCGCTCTGGATAATAATGAACAATAATGAAACTGTATTGCATACAGATGTGCTTTTTATTTTACTTGCCATCTTTTAAACCACATGCCTTCTTGTTTTCTTTAAAATTGGTTAGGGGTGTAACGGTTCACAAAATTCACGGTTCGGTTTGATTTGATACAGTGATGTCACGGTTCGGAACGTTTTCGATACAGAAAAAAATAAAGAAATGCCAGAGAAATTTCCTATTTATTAAAAGAAAAAATATTTTTAAGTAAGTGTGAGTTTTTCTACATCTTAAAACTTTTAGTTTTATAAATGGGGGTCATCTTTGAAGTGTGAACAAATAATGTTTTGGTCATCATTACATTAAAAATAACATTTAAATATGATAATATTTGAGTTTTGAAGTGCTGGAAAAAGATGTGTGATGTAGACCTACCTGAAAGCATTTTACTATTTCTGCCAAACTTCCATGGTTACAGTTAGTGTGTTACTATATTAAATCCATGGTGAATGTTGCTGGTCTGTGAACTTAAAGCCTTTAACTTGTTCATTCATGGCATAATGTTTCTCCTGGTTTCCACGTCACCGCTGTTTGATCCGTTAATAACAGAGAAATGTGAATGCTTCTCACTAGATCTCGCAGTGATGTTATTACTTCAGTGGCAAATCAAATGCTTTCTTTACTGGATCTCTTAGTGCTGTGCTGTGTGCTTGATGATCGGCTCGCGCTGCACTGACATTGATGGTCCAAACTGATAAACTGTTCGTGAAGCAAAAAATAATAGCGCAGTTTCGTTCCACTTTCATTACGTTTTCCATTTGATGTTGTGCAACGTTATGGTGGTCGCGCCAGCGCGGATTTTGGTCAGCAGGAAAAATGGTCCAACGAATCGTTCGGCTTGTATGCGTACCGAACCCGAAAGCCTCATACCGAGCGGTTCAATACGAATACGTGTATCGTTACACCCCTAAAATTGGTTGAAACAATACAATACAGTGAGGAACGGGTACTACGGGGACCGTTTTTATATGTAGTGGCACGCACATCAATGTGGGCACGCTTTCTACATTTAACTATGTCGCTGCGTGGGGGGAGTGTTCGACGGCTCGTTGGTCGTGTTTATGTGTAGGCGCGCTCGTTTTGCTATGAGCGCGTGAACTACACTCATTACACATCCCGCCTGAACTCCATGTTTGTTTGCAGTGCTTATGTGTAGACGTGCGTACTTCGTAGTGGGCACATGATCTACATTCACAGCTTGAGCTGGGGAAGCAGTTATTGTGGGAACAGTGTTTGTGTGAGGGCGCGCGCACATAAGGTAGGTACAAAAATAATCAGTGATACATTTGCGACCCATTAAAAATTATGGTCGCAATGGCATTTCAAAAGGTTGCATATGCGACCATTTTGGTCGCAGTGTAGTTCCCTGTCCTGTGTCCTTATATGCCTATGTTTCTTGCCACTATTTGTCAAACAGGTGTTATCCATTATTATCTTCATGGACACCACAATGATTTCCCTCGTGTGGTAATATATTTCCTTGTAATTATGTATGGTTTGCAAAAATGGGAACTGTTGCGTCTGTGTAAATGAGAGAAGCAAAGTGTATGCGCGTTGTGCACACGCTACATAATGGCCAAGTAGGGATGGGACGGTATGGAAATTTCATATCACGATTATAGTGACCAAAATTATCGCAATTATCAATATTATCACGGATTGGTTAAAACAAGATGAAAGTGCTCAAAAAGAACTTATGCTCACACTGAAAACATTTAAAAAAGTTTTATATTTGAAAATCAACAAACAACAAGCAGCTTTAATCACTTTTTAAAGCAAGATTCTATTCTGTGGCATTTCCTTCTTTATAATGACCGTCGTCAATAACAACCCATTATAACACAGTGCATCCATGCAAGTTAATTCCCTAATCTACCGACGTGCGTCTGTGGAGGGAAAAATCCGCTGTGTGTCGGGTGCAAAATAGGAATGATACATGCGTCGTGTACAAAGTCAATTGCACTGAGTGCAAGATAGGGCCCCTAGGCATGTGGAGCTGGGGGAGTTGGAGGGTTTCAAAGGGTATCAACACGCCACAGGACTCTGTAACCAGACTATTTGCTTGCAGATTGCATGTAAAAGATCTATTAGCCTCTTGAGTTTTACTAAACTAAATATTTTAATGTTATGAAGAACAATTAAAATGAATCGAAAGAAACATTTGTCCAATAGCCAAGAGTTGGACTTGATGACATTTTGAGCCAATGTGTGCGCCTAGACAAGTGGATCCCATGTCTGTTCCTGCTGAGCTGAGCTTTAGCACAACCAAACTACTCTACAGCATTATGACTGTCACAGCAGAACCAAAGCCAGGCTGACAGGACTTGGGCCAACACCGCCATCAATTGTACTGAGGGACCAAAACGAAGACAGCCAGACTCTCTTTGCCAATGTAAAGAGAGAAGGGGACAGAGAGGGATAACAGAAAAATGCCAACACTACAGGCACAATGGATGCTTGTTTCAGAGAACTAAAATGAACAATGGTATGTACGCTCCTAGTCAAAAGTTTTCTTTCTTTTTTTCCTAAAAAAAAAAAAAAAAAGTCTCTCATGCTCACCCAGGCTGAATTTATTTGCTCAAAATACAGCAAGTATGCCATATTCCAAGTAGGGGTGTGCCATATCGTACCGTCCACAATAACACCGGTATACATTTTTACATGATAAAAAAAGTGTCATATAACAATATCGATGATATAGCAACGCGATGAATTATGGCGCATGCATCTTCTCTCTCTCGTCTCTCAAAATGGGTTGCACAAGGCAAGCGTCAAGCATGCTGCAGGCGGCGCTCTCATGCGTTTAGGAGTCGGGACATGACGGAATTATCACTTGCACAATCGGGCCAGCAGTGCATTGTAACTAAAGTTTATAATTTTCACGTCTTTTTCAGTCTGATCAATTTAAACATTCAAGCACTTTAAACTATTCAGTACTCACGTTCTCTCTGAGAGATGGTTTTCTCTGCATTCACACATAAAAGTTGCCTCACAAACAAGCGAGTAACAAAAGTTATTTTTCGCGGATTATATCGCTTTAACAGGAAAAAACACACAAAATGTTGTCAAAGTTACTCGTAAACACAGTCGGTTATGTCTTAAATAAGCATAAAACGCATGTGACAGTGTGACAGACAGTATAATGAAAACGTCTCAGGTTACATATGCAACCCTGGTTCGCTGAGAGGGAACGAGATGCTGCGTTGAGACGCGGTGGGAACACCCCTGCGTGATTGCGTCGTGAAGCACGTGTATAATCAGTCCAATGGAGATACGAGACATCAGGCAGGTGACGTCATCAACTATATACTTTAAAGCACACCTAAAAACAGGCCGCGCTAGCTTCTGAAAAGCCGAAGCAAGTTGATCACAGGCATGCAGAGAGTATGGTAGGGCGACGCAGCGTCTCGTTCCCTCTCATTGAACCAGGGTTACATATGTAACCTGAGACGTTCCCTTTCAAGTGAACTCGAGCTGCGTTGAGACACGGTGGGAACACTATACCCACAAGGCCATAATAGCAAATGCCTGTTCTGTGTGAAGTCATTGCACACACTAAGAAGCAAGCACCCTAGACCCCGGAGTGGAGCCTAGATCCAAGTCATAAAATTTAACAAATGGGAACAACCGAACTGACTGTTCTACGACCCTCCTCGGAGGATCGTTGGGAAATGCAGGCACCTCGGCGACCTGAAGCATAAAATTTATGTTTATTTTTCACCAAACCCTATCGTATAGCACCAGACACTTGAAATATATGGCATGTGTCATGTGGGATCATTTTGTGATATTTTTGTGCCTTTTTTTAAAAACGTGATGCTGGTTGCTATTCACTGCCATTATGGACAAGCGCGAGCAGGACTTTGGGTGAACTATCCCTTTAAAAGCTTTTTGATTGACAATACCGTACATAAATAATGTGCTAGCACATATCTCTGAAAATAAATTGCAAACAAATTTCAATGAAAACCTACTTTTTCAAATTCCTCCTAGACCATTGGTTCAATTTGCAACAAAATCGGTTCAGATGATCTTCAGACCATGCCAGCAAAAATTATTAAAAAATAGTATTCAAAACTTTATGATTAATTAAATTGTTCTCAAATAACACATCAACATAATTGATGGCATGATGCCAAGCTGAATTCTGCAACACTTTGGCATATTGACTCTAAACTTTGTATGTCATTGTCACCCAACATAGCATTGCCTATTGGTCAAAAGTGATCAGCAATTAAATCATATTACTAGTGATTGTTGTCATGCCTTCCAGCCGCTAGCTATGACAGCCACCGGGTGGCACTTATTACATTATGAACTGCATTTGCATGACTAATTGCCTGGACTAGTCATATGCTGATTGCTTCCACAGGTGTATTATTATCTAATTTATGTTTTCTATAAGCCCTGTGTGTTCACTCATCCTTTCCAAAGTCTTACTGCATGTTAAGCCGGGTGTACACTGTGCGATTTGGGCCACGATTGGCCGTCTGAGACAAATTTTGCAAACCCTAAAAAATTCCTCTAATCCTAAACTCAAGTCTTTGATCATTGACATGTTCACCGACAGCCGATTAATCAACGTTGCGATCAAATTTGACTTCCAACGAAATTCTTGCAATGTCAGAAGATTTGACTCTCAGTCCCACAGTATGACTTCCCCTATGACGACCGTCAAATTGTCTTCGTTTTTCAAGACAAAGCCATGATCAAAATTAATTAGAGATGTCTTTGTAGTCATCATTTCTATCCTGCGTGTAATGCAGCTCACTGTCACCGAACATGTCATTGATTGATGATGTAAGTGTCACCGGGTGACTATGAAGAGGAGCAGCAGGTGTTGGGTGGGAGGAGTTTGCCTGGTGATTGGGGCACATGCTCCCAAGTGGAGTATAAAAAAAGCCATTTTGAAGAGGGAGAGGGACAGGAACGGAGACGGAGCGTGCACGCAGCAGGGGAGAGGCCGAGGGGCCGAGGCTGAGGCCGAAGCAGCGGAGGGAGGCTGTGAGAGAGAATGAGATTTCGGCTGGATTGCGGGTGTAAGCCCTGATTGCACAGTGAGTCTGTTGAGTTGCAGTTCTGTTGTGAGCACGAGTGCGGGAATGGTGTTGCTGCTGTCCACTCGCAGTCCCAGCGTGTTTTCGGCTCTCTCTCTGCCCGAGCCTTGAAGAGGAGAAGCTGGAGAAGAGAATGCGGAAGCGGTTTTTAACTCTCCCTCTGCTCGAGCCTTGAGAAAGAGACCCTGTGAATCATTCTCCTGAAGTGAGTCTGCTGACTGCTGTGCTGTTCTATGAACGAAAGAGACCCCGTGAATCATTCTCCTGAAGTGAGTCTGCTGACTGCTGTGCTGTTCTATGCACGAAAGAGACCCCGTGAATCATTCTCCTGAAGTGAGTCTGCTGACTGCTGTGCTGTTCTATGAACGAAAGAGACCCTGTGAATCATTCTCCTGAAGTGAGTCTGCTGACTGCTGCGCTGTTCTATGAACGAAAGAGACCCTGTGAATCATTCTCCTGAAGTGAGTCTGCTGACTGCTGTGCTGTTCTATGAACGAAAGAGACCCTGTGAATCATTCTCCTGAAGTGAGTCTGCTGACTGCTGTGCTGTTCTATGAACGAAAGAGACCCTGTGAATCATTCTCCTGAAGTGAGTCTGCTGACTGCTGCGCTGTTCTATGAACGAAAGAGACCCTGTGAATCATTCTCCTGAAGTGAGTCTGCTGACTGCTGTGCTGTTCTATGAACGAAAGAGACCCTGTGAATCATTCTCCTGAAGTGAGTCTGCTGACTGCTGCGCTGTTCTATGAACGAAAGAGACCCTGTGAATCATTCTCCTGAAGTGAGTCTGCTGACTGCTGAGCTGTTCTATGAACGAAAGAGACCCTGTGAATCATTCTCCTGAAGTGAGTCTGCTGACTGCTGTGCTGTTCTATGAACGAAAGAGACCCTGGGAATCATTCTCCTGAAGTGAGTCTGCTGATTGCTGTGCTGTTCTACGAACGAAAGAGACCCTGGGAATCATTCTCCTGAAGTGAGTCTGCTGACTGCTGTGCTGTTCTATGAACGAAAGAGACTTTTAATAATG
Source organism: Semotilus atromaculatus (assembly GCA_031834385.1). NCBI lineage: Eukaryota > Metazoa > Chordata > Actinopteri > Cypriniformes > Leuciscidae > Semotilus > Semotilus atromaculatus. Next base: position 16,844,408 of record JAULUF010000084.1, read on the forward strand.
TTTTTATTATATTAATAAAGCATTTATATTTATTTTAAATGCTGTCTGCCTCGTGTGTTCCACGGCACGCTCCTCGGGCGGTGGTCCGGTTCGAGGGGGTGGGCGGCCCGCTGGCGTTCCCCCCCCGACCTGTGACATAAGACTCTGGCAAGTTTTCTTGTGTGCGTAAGTTTTTAACGTGTCTTGACTGCTGTACAGTCTGACATTAAGGACCACTGAGATCTTACAGTGTGACATGACTTACAGCGATGATCATGTTCGTACAGTAATGATCATGTTCGTACAGTCTGACAAGCAACAATCGTAAGGACTATTATAAATCATGTTACGATTTATTGTTACTCTGCATTTTGCGATGCTATCTCTGTTTTCCTTGTCATGGTCTTGTTCTTCTGAATTACCCTGTGTCTTGGACCTTTTATTATTATCTGGATTAATTACCCTTTGGTTTTGACCTCATGCATGTTATTACGATTATGGATTACACTCAATAGAGCTTGCGTTTGTTAGCCGTTTTACTTTTCACAAAAATCACAAATCATGTTTTGAATTACTCATTGTTGCAGTTTGATTACCCCAGCCATGCTTGCATAACATGCTTGCTTTGTTGTGCTTGGCCCCTTAATTGCTGATTGCAGCTATATATAAATTGTTATTAGTGCTCTAGAGATGCACGGATGGGCGGCATCCGCAGCCGCATCACAAAACTCATCATCCGTCCGCACCAACGTTTTTGGACCAATTTTCAAAGTCGCACCCGTCCACCATCTGCTGATTGTTTTAAGGTCTATGGGCGATACCAGACGCTTCTGGTGCGAGCTGCGAGGCTAGAAAGCTCTTGCCTGTTCTAGAAAGCATATGCATGTACTTTTCAGATGTAGGTAATAATATTTAACAATGTATATATTTTTTTCCTTTGATTGGTTCAACCGCCACCCACTCGAATTTAATTAAAATATAAATTTTCATCACGTCATTCGCCCGATCCGAGTGACAGATGAAACCATGCATCGTGCTCATAATAATGGTGCTTATTATTATTGTTAAAAACAGTTTTTCTTGCCAAATATATTTTTTTAAATTTCACCAGTAGTGTACATATGTCATGTCACGGCTCCCTTGTCTCCTGAAAAAATACGTTTTATCTTGGAGCCAGGATATATTTTAACCAACCTCACATCTGAATAGTGCTTGAGTCTAAACACACATTGAGTTTCTTTATTTTACAGAGCTCCTAGGTTGATTTACAGTACAAGGACATCAGACCACTCATCTCAGCATGTTTGTGTCTGTGTTTTTACTTCCATATGTTTTTCAGAAGGGCCAGCTGGTGTTTGATCAACAGTCAAACACATTTCAGGATGACACCAAGCTATTCTAATTCTAAAAAGTGTCTGATTGGATATTCACAGATGAAGCAAAAATGGTAATTCTGCCATTCCACTGGCACAGCGATCAACTCCACTGGTTGCCAATCAAATCATGCATCACTTATAAGATCCTCCAGCTCACTTACAAATCTCTCCATGGACTTTCACCAAAATACCTCACAGACCTCATTCATCCCTACACTCAGTCACGTTCCCTGCGGTCCTCAGACAAGGATCTGCTGGACACCCCCCGCACCAGGTTGCGGACTTTTGGGGACAGGGCTTTCTTTGCAAATGCTCCAACACTCTGGAACAGTCTACGTTAAGCGTCTAAAAAAAGCATGTGTGGTCACTGTATCGTTTTGGATCACTGTAACGGTCCATGAGCCAGGGCCCCAAATTTGGTCCATCGGTATCATCTGGGGGGACAAAGTCTCATAGTGATTTTTGGCAAGGTATACACCCCTAGTACTAGAAAAATCACGATAGCAGTGCAGGGGTGGTAGCGAAATCACTTTTTTCAGCTTATGGAGTTACTAACCCGCTAGAATAAATTCCGTTTTTGAAATCTGGTGTATATCTGGTTTAGGCTCATGCTAGGGATATTGTCAATATTCAATAATATGGTGCTTGGTATCGTTGGAAAGGGGACCTTTTAGGCTTTCATTTAAGCCCAGTACTGAATCTGTCTGACAAACACAGAGGTCACATTACTGCTTTCAACCAGAAATAACACACATTTTTTCAAAATGTCCGCCTAAACTGTATGCTTTCTTTTATCCCTGTGGCAAATGGCCTATTTATTCATGTACAGTTGTAATAAAAAGTAATTGTTTCAATAGTGTTGTCAACATAACACTTGTAAGTGGTTTAACAAAATGTTTCTATCATGTATTGTATTTTGATATTCACCCACTTTTCAGTCAGAAAGTAGCTCATGCACTAGTAGTTGATGGATTTTGACAGTTTGACAAGGTTTTATCAGTTTTGTGAAAAGATTGTTAGTTCAGTTGACTGGTTATAACAACACTACCAACTACGCCATCTTCAATCAACTTCCATTGAGTTCCAGGGGTATTAAATGTAAGTAAAAAATTATTGTGCTTGTGAATTGGTGGGGAATAGTAGCAGTAGCTAATGTAAGCTTGGTGTTTTTAGCAGGCTAGCTATGTAGCAGGTTAGCTAGCTTGCAGGTTAAACAGTTTAAAGTAACTGCTACAGTGCAGTGAGGGCTCTCAAGTGTCACGTGACAGTCACTCATTCCGGTCTTTTGTCACGCCCTCTCGCCACACATTGTATTTCTCACGCGGAAAACCTATTTATAATATATTTTAAATTCCGCAGCACCCAAAATGTCTTTTGGCAGTCTCATTATGCGCTCATTACGTGCTCAGTCCAGAGGAGACGGCACAGCTTGTGGTGCCTGGCAATCCTGGCCACGCTCACGGCCGGGCATTGCCCAAGTATATGCGAGCATGATTCCAACCTGAACGAACACCTACTGCAAGCTGCACCAGACTTGCTTCTGCCCCTGGACCGAAACTCTTGAGTGGGGTACACTCCGGCACGCAGCTGAAGAGCCGCAATGTACTGTTTTTGGGCTCGCGGACAAGCCCCTAAAGCCAAATATCCCCACACCCTGAACTGGGAGACCTGTCCATCTCAGGAATTCATCATGTCTCCAATCAAACGGAGAAACACACTTGTGGGTCAGCAGGTCGGTGGCTTCTCCTCTATCGTTCGAAACCTCGCCACTGACTAGTGGGAGGTTGGCCTCCGTGCCACCAGCCCTCATCCACATCCTTTTGAACTTGGATTGCATGTGAGAAGTCCGCATCAACGCCCTCGTCACCGGATCCGAGGAGCAAGCAAGGTGATACAGCCTTCTTGCTTGAATGGATGGGATGTGCCGAGTGAGCTTGTAAATCCCCAGGCCACCATCCTGGTTCTTCGCATACAATAGCCCGTCACAGGTGGATGGCACCAGATGCAGCCGCTTCTTGATCCCTCACCTGATCTTCCCATTCACGGCTCGAAGTACACCATCACCAACCTCACTGAGGTCGGCCTGATAGAATAACCTTGGCAACGCAAACTGATTGAGGAGGACCAACCTCTGTGAGGGTTTAAGGAGAGATTCCCCGATGTACTTTCCCCATTTGTCGAGAGCTCCCACCAAGTCAGGCTCAACAACCCCCGCCCAAGGGTTGACTCTGATTCCCAAATATTTAACCGTCTCCGCAATGTTAGTATGTTGCAGGACCCTGCCCCCCAGAACCCATGGGGCGTAGTCATTAATCGAGAAGAAGCCACTCCAAGGCTTCACGTAGAAGCTTCTGCACTTTGACGGTTGTGCTTTGAGGCCTGTGCTCTGACAGAATGAGTCCAACAGACTCAGGTTATGAGCCATGTCCCTCCAAGATCCTCCAATCAGTACCAGATCATCAGCAAAAGCAAGACACACTACTGAATGATCACTATCCACGGTGTACCCCTTGCCATAGCGTTCGAGGCCTTGAATGAGTGGATCCAAGGCAAGGTTGAAAAGCAAGGGAGACAACCGGTCTCCTTGCTTGACACCAACCCTCACTTCAAAATCGGGAGTATTTCTACCCCCGATCTCGACACTTGTCATACTGTTCGTATAGATCTGCTGGATCAGACCTACCACATGGGGGTCCACGTTAATTTGCCCAAGAGCCGACAGGATGTGCTCATGGGAAACGGAGTCGAACGCCTGTGCAAAGTCGATGAATGCCACCGCGAGAGGGCTGCACTTTTCTTTGCAGTGCCGGATGAGACCTTGCAGCACCTCGATATTCTCCGCGCACCCGGGGGTGGGACAAAACCCCCTTTGTCTAGGGTGAATTGGACACGTTTCCATCATTCTCTTTGCTAGTGAAAAGCCTTAAGATCATTGACCCGATGGTGATTGGCCTCCAGTTGCCAACCTCCATCACCGCTTCTGTGTCAGATGTCTTCGGAATTAGTAATAATAATAATAATAATAATATATTTTATTTATAAAGCACTTTTCATAGTTAAAAACCAGGGGGAAAAAAATAAAAAGTTAAAATTAACTTTTATTAAAATTAAAAAATGCTTGCTTAAAAAGTAAGGTTTTTAATGTTTACATTTAATGTTTACATTTATCTGACGCTTTTATCCAAAGCGACTTACAATTGCTATATATGTCAGAGGTCGCACGCCTCTGGAGCAACTAGGGGTTAAGTGTCCTGCTCAGGGACACATTGGTGTCTCACAGTGGATTCGAACCCAGGTCTCTCACACCAAAGGCATGTGTCTTATCCACTGCGCCATCACCACCCCTTAAGACCTTTTTATCATCACCACCCCTTGAAACCTTTTTAAGAAAGGTTTTTAGTCCTTTCTTAAAAGAAAGGCACTGTTCGACTTTTCTTCAGACGGGTAGGGACGACCCCTGTGAACCACCACATGTTAAACAGACGGGTGAGCGTCTCGCACCTGGGATCCCAATTGAGAACATCCCGTTTCCCAATCCTATCCGGGCCCGGTGCGGAATCGTTCGATGCCTGTTGGAGGTAATGTATTACATACATTACATGTGTCACCGCCCTCCCCTCGATCACCATTGTAAGGGTGGATTTCCTGCAGGAGTTCAAGCTGCAAGACTGCCGAATGACTAAGAAACGTTATCAGCAAGATGGTAGAAAACTGTACATTTCTTGTCTATTCCACCCACTGCCACTTATACCAACGACGGAAATAAGCGCAGTTACAATAACTCTCATAAAAGAGCTTGCACGTGGCACGTCTTTTTAAAGATGTCTTGCCCGTGTATTTCTGGGTGCGGTCGTTCCGTTCCATCTTCTGATTGGCATGATCACTGCGTAGCGTGTTTGGGCTTACAGCACGCTAAGGCAGCTTTCATGGATGAGTCATGTTCTCACTGTGGGAACATGACCATCGCTGAGTTGAGATCGAGACTCCGTGACCTCAGTAGAGGTAGAGTCCCCTCTGCCACACCCCAATCTGTCCCCTCCACGAGAGGGGACACTTTGGCTGGTGGCCAGGGTGATCTGAGGGTGACGGTGTGGAATACTGCCCCGACGATGCTTCCTCGGGCCACACCCCCCTCTGTTCCTCAGCAACCCGCAAGCTCCTCGAGTGGTGCTGCGGGGCCGTCTTCAAAAAGTGACGCGCCTCGTGCATCACTCGGAGCTCCAGAGGATGATGCGATGTCGATCGCCGCATCACAAGGTGAGCTGGGATCCTCTGGGGATGACGACTCGGTTGTGCTGCCGCTCTCTGGCGTTCCAGAGCATTTGTCTTGTGTGGAAACCTCCCCCCTGTCCTGAGCGCTCGCGGCTCGTTGATTGGTTCCTCGGGGCTGCACGCGCTGACTCTCGTCAGCGCATCCCCCCGGTTCCTTTCTTCCTGGAAGTGCATGAGGAGGTCATGAGATCCTGGAAGGTCATGAGATCCACCCTGGTGGCGAAGTCCTGTAGACCTGCGGGCCAGGCCGCCGCCTCCCTGCATGCCATGGCCATCCTGCAAGTATATCAGGCAAGGATGCTCAGGGACATGCACGAGGGCAGGGCTGACCAGGGCCCAGTCCGCTCAGGCTCCGCAGCCCGCTAAACCCCAGGCCAAGCGGCGTACCTGACACGGACAGCTCAGAGATGGGCTCCAGTTTTGTCGAGGAGGTGGTAGCAGGGCCACTCCTTCCCCTGGTGGAGGGCCAGGGGAGAATATTTTGTTCCGGCTGGCCAGCGGCACCCTAATGTGGTTAAAGAGAGAACTGACATACCCATCTCTGAGTTCCCAGAGGGCGCGCACGACAGTGTGTGCCGCTCACGAGCCTCACCACTCTCGTCCCCCTCTGTCGCTAGACCCCTGTCAGAGCAGACCCCTGTGGAACGCACGTCCTTCCCTGGTCTCCTCTGTCAGGACGTGGTCTATGACTGTGCCCCCACACTGGGACGCTATGCCTCCCCAGTCTGGGTCAGTCATGCTGCTTCGCTGCCCCGCCGAGGGTACGTCTGTGGTCCCCATGACCCCGCTGGTGCAGTTTCTGGGCGCGTGGCTTCGGCTCCCCCAGCTGTCCCGCTGGGTCGCCAGGACCATCAGGCTCGGCTACGCGATTCAGTTCGCGCGATCTCCTCCCACTATGGTCGGTGGCAATGCCCCTGTCATGCGAGCGGAAGTTGCTACCTTACTGGCAAAAGGTGCGATCGAGATTGTCCCTCCAGCCGAAATGAAGTCCGGCTTCTACAGCCCCAACTTCATTGTACCGAAGAAATCCGGTGGGTCACGGCCAATCCTGGACCTGCGAGTGTTGAACCGATCCCTTCACAGGCTTCCGTTCAAGATGCTTCCGTCCAAACGCATTTTCGAATGCATTCGGCCACAGGATTGGTTTGCAGCGATCGACCTGAAGGACTTTCATGTATCCATTGTACTTTCATGTATCCATTCTTCCTCGACACAGACCATTTCTTCAGTTTGCTTTCGAGGGGCAGGCATACCAGTACGCGGTTCTCCCTTTCGGGCTAGCTCTGTCTCCTCGCGTCTTTACGAAGGTCGTCGAGGCAGCCCTTGTGCCACTCCGGTTACACGGGGATCGCATCCTGAATTATCTCGACGACTGGCTTATCCTAGCTCACTCTCGAGACCAGGCTTGCGAACACAGAGACCTAGTGCTCCAGCACCTAGCCCGTCTGGGCCTTCGGGTCAACTGGGAGAAGAGCAAACTCTGCCCCGTGCAGAGGATCTCTTTTCTCGGTCGCCATGTCCGCGCAGCTTACGAGCGAGCGCACGCAGTCACTGCTGACTTGCCAGCGCCAAGTCCAGAGCAAGAATGCGGTTCCACTGAAGTTATTTCAGAGGCTCCTGGGGCATATGGCATCCGCAGCGGCCGCCTCTCCGCTGAGTTTGCTTCATATGAGACCGCTTCAGCACTGGCTCCGCGACCGAGTCCCGAGGTGGGCATGGCACTTGGGCAGGCTCTGGGTACCAGTTACCCCGACCTGTCGTCAAACCTTCTCCCCGTGGTCAGACCTCAACTTTCTACGGGCCGGAGTGCCCCTAGTTCAAGTTTCCAGGCATGTTGTTGTGTCAACGGATGCCTCAGCAACGGGTTGGGGGGGCCATGTGCAATGGACATGCTGCCGCGGGCTCCTGGACAGGACCCCAGCGCCTATGGCATGTCAATTGCCTCGAGTTGTTGGCGGTACATTTGGCTCTGCGTCGCTTTCGAGCCATGCTCAAAGACCAACATGTACTGGTCCGGACGGACAATACCGCGACCGTAGCGTACATCAACCATCAGGGTGGTCTACGCTCTCGCCGTATGTCACAACTCGCTCGCCACCTCCTCATATGGAGTCAGAAGCATCTGAGGTCGCTTCGTGCTATCCACATTCCCGGAGACCTGAACCGTGCAGCCGACGAGCTCTCACGGATTCAGCCTCTCTCTGGAGAATGGCGACTCCATCCCCAGACGGTCCAGCTGATTTGGGAACGGTTTGGCGACGCACAGGTAGATCTGTTTGCCTCCCACGGCTCTTCCCATTGCCCTCTGTTTTTCTCCCTGTCCGAGGGCACGCTCGGCACGGACGCACTGGCGCACAGCTGGCCGCGGGGCCTCCGCAAGTATGCGTTTCCCCCAGTGAGCCTTCTCGCACAGACCCTGTGCAAGATCAGGGAGGACGAGGAGCAGGTCATTCTGGTTGCGCCCCATTGGCCCACCCGGACTTGGTTTTCAGACCTCATGCTCCTCGCTTCAGCCCCTCCCTGGCCTATCCCTCTGAGAGAGGACCTCCTTTCTCAGAGACGGGGCACCCTTTGGCACCCTCGTCCCGATCTATGGAACCTACATGTGTGACTTCTCGACGGGACAAGACAGGTTTGAGTACCCTACCACCAGCGGTGGTGGCTACCATCACTTCCTCGAGAGCGTCGTCCACGAGACACCTCTACGAGTTGAAGTGGAACCTCTTCGTCTCCTGGTGCTCTTCTCACCGAGTTAGCAGTGTTGTGCTTTCGTTCCTTCAAAATGGGTTGGAGAGAAGGCTGTCTCCCTCCACTCTAAAAGTCTATGTGGCCGCCATTGCCATCATGTCCTTATTGATGGTAAGTCCATCGGGAAGCACAACCTGGTCATCAGGTTTCTGAGGGGTGCAAGGAGACTGAATCCTCCTCGCTCTCCTCTCGTACCCTCTTGGGACCTCTCAGTGGTCTTAACTGCCCTGAAGAGTGCTCCCTTTGAGTCTCTGCAATCAGTGGAGCTTAAAGATCCAATATGTAATTTTTTGGCCAGAAGAGGGCGCAGTTTCCAACAATAACAAAGGCGAAGCTTGATGACGCTATGAGGGAGAGTTGAACGATGGGAGATGTCGTTTTCACCATACAGAGATGTTATGAAATTAATGAATCATGATCACGGATGAGGTAATTTATTCGTTTTTGTATTACCTGTACGTCTAATCGCAATATTTTATGTCATCATAATGAATTAACTGCAAGGAACGCGAAATGTTATTATCCTGTTACAGCTATTTGTCAAACGATTTGTTGGGTTAATGCTGCACAGTTTTACATGTTTATGGTTAATGCCGTATTGTTTTACGTGTTCAAACCAATCATACTCAAAGTAAATTTGAACGAATTTACAAGTAATGGCTATTTAACAACACGATTGTATTTAATTGCACTGCCATAATCTCGGTCAAAACACAAGTTATAAAAAGCATGTAACGAATGTACATCAATAATAATATACATAAAATGTATTTAAGGGGGCCGGAAGGCCAATTTAGCTCAAAAGGAATGATTCATCGATTTGCAATGAATCTTGACCAAATCACTATGGAACCGAGCAAATGACTCGTTTAGAGTTCATTTGAACGGGCCGTAATTATAACCTTGGCACAGATATAAATATCCAATCTATAGTGAAACACTATGTATTAGCAAGGTAACTTTAGATCGACAGTACAAGACATTAAATGTGCAAGCACAACACAAGGCAAATATCTTTTCAAATATAAACAAGACTTTATTGATTATCCTAAAACATAAAACTAATATCTAACACAAACACACGCACACGCATTCATACAAGTTGCAGAAAGAAAGAGAGTGAGGAAAGAATGAGTTTTAAGAGTGAGATAGTGAAATCCCAAGTTTCTATATGCACTTATAAGACATGACCTGAACGAACCATTAATCATTAATTTAACCCTTCTATCGTTTCTCAGGCAGGTTATTAGATATTACATTAATGCACCAGTTCAGTTAAGAGTCTGGAGTGTTACTTGCATGTCCTTTGCGTTGCTTTTTGCGGTGCTTCGTCAAAGGGGGTTTCCCGGCCGTGGCTTGGCTGGCTGTGCCTGGAGACGTCTTGGGGCGGCCAATCACGTGGCGTGTTGGCGCGGATGAATGAAGTCTTTGAAGTTGAAGCAGGCTTTGCAGTTGAAACGTTAAAACGAAACTTTGCAGCAAAACTTAACTTAGAACCGAGACTCACAACGGAAAATAAAGGAAAACTTAGGAAAGAAAGAAAGTGAGACGAGTTAGATGGCTTGAAATGAAGCTGTTGAACCCGTTCTTCTGATCTTAATTTGGGTTCTTTGTCTCTATGCGTCTACATGGTTAGGCTACCACAACCATCGTCTGCTGTCTCCACCCGACTTGTTGTTCTGCCGAGACCTTTTCGAGAGAGAGAGCCCGCCCGACTTCTGTGTTCGGGTCTAAGATTTTAAACTCAAATGTTTGTCCCGCCTCCTGGAGGAATTTGGACAATAAGATACTTGTAAGGTTGTTTGAGAAGGGGGTATTTTCCATCACCCCCCTCGCATCGTAAATCATGTGGTATCTGTGGTTTGCTTTACTTCTGCAGCTGAGCAGAGGCTTTAGTTTAGACATAATTTCCATTTTAAGACCATAAACATTTTACACAGATTTCAATCAAGCCATCTTTTGAATTAAGGGCATACGATTCTTTTGATTGGAAGCATGGTACTCTGTCATTCATACCCACGGTTATAACACAATTACATGATTTATATGTGATCTAAGCATAATAGACACATAGGGGTCATATATTGTAGAACACATAGAAATATGGTTGAACGATTATATTTGATTATATCAAGTCCATCAAGAATTGTTTTGGGATGAGTTTTATGGATTTTGATATGTAAAGTCTCGTGTCTCTGTGGGTTTTAATGGATCTCAACACTGAGGTCATTCAACGGTCTTCAAGAAGGGGGAAGTCTGTTTTACATCTCTGTCATGGGATCTCCTGACCTCGTGGCGTTAATTTAGTAGGTCCTATCCCGTGACATCTCTTGGTCCTTAAGAAAGAAGGGGTCTGTTAGTCGCAGGTGACCCCTGCTAGGGCCCTGAGCAGTACCATTTCTGAACAGATCTGTCTTTCACAATTACCAAATGTAGACAACATTATTCCTTTAGTTAAACAATAAAAGGTCTTTTTTGGTTGTAGACTCTCTGGGTCTGGTGATTTGAATCTGGAATGTGAAGACTCTTTGTGGGATTATGTATGAAGTATGAACAAAATCACCCAAAAGCTTCAACTGTGTTTGGGTCCATTCTCGTTGTCGCTACATATCCCCCCTTCGTTCGACGATGTGTTGAGAAGAAGACATCGGTGAACGCTGGAGAAACGGGTAGAGGAAGCAAACACACACAGCAAACAACAAGACAACACCTCCATGACTGGTCACTTTACTGGTGCAGGGCATTAGATTATCTAGGCCTAAACAGGTTCAGTCTCTCAATATAGTCAATCATGTGGAAAAAGTTTAGTTCAATTTTAGGACCGTTATTCTAGTTTGTTTTAAAACGGTGATTGATCAACTTTGTGACTAAATTTGATTTGTTTGTTTTATTCTCTTCTAGATTGTTCTAGGTTTAGACCAATTTACCTTTCAAATTTGATTCGAATGATGCAGGGAGTTCTCTAGGCTAACATTCGTTTTAAGGTGACTTGCAAACATCAGGCGTGGTGCGTCAATCCTTATATGGTAACCTTGACCCTTACGGGGTAACAGGGATTTTACTTAATAAAAGAAGAAGAAAGGGAAGAGGTAAAACACAACAAAGCAGTTGAGTGACTCCTGTATGGCTACTGTTGTGCAATGTCGGGTGTCACAATGTAATGAGAGAGTTACTTGTTGGGTGTATTGCTACATGTTTCCTATGGAAAGGATAGCTAAGTCAGTGTTGCGATTTCAGTGTCTACCTGTGGGAAAAACATGTTTGTTGAATGTTTTTCATGGTAGCTGTGTTTAACTTGTGTATGTTAGTGGTACAGTGTAGTGTAGTGCATGTACTGCATGTATACTGTATGTATGTCAGATCTGTCTCAGTCTGTTTTGCTCCCCCCTTTGCTTGATGGCTTAGCTTTGATGGGCTTGTTGCATCTTTGCCTTGTAAAGGGATCTTCTGTGATCTGCTGGGGGTCAGTCCAGTAAGGCAGGAAGTTCTCTGGCAGACATTGGGAGGTGGTTTGGCATGGATGCGTGAAGCTGTAGTGCAAAACGTGGTCTCCTTTGTTGCATTCCTCCGATGATGCCTTCTGGTTGTGACAGACTTTCTGACCTTCTGTGCTTACTGTTGTTGCTGTAGCACTCACATGGTTCTTGAGTTTGGAGCTCGTTTGGTGGTTTCTTCATGAGTGATGGGTAGCCAGGATGGTGTTTCCTGGTACCTCTGGGCGTTTGTCAGTGGTTGACTGTGAGAAACCACTTTGTTCTGTGTTGTTGTAGAACAGGTGGTCGTCATCTTCCTTTAGGAAGGTGTACCAGATGATCATTGGTCCTCTGTGTTCAGCTTGTTTTCGATGAACACTTGCAGTTGCCTCATTAGTCGCTCCATGTCTTCTGAGGGTAAACTGTCTTGTTCTTGGGCACACTCAGTGCTGTGTTTGGCTGAGTGGTGCAGAGGTGGGTTTCGTTGTCGATTACCCACATATAATGCTTTTGGATGCATTTGTTGATTCCAGTTGTTTCCTTCTTGTGGGTTTCTTGAGAAGTGTGGCTGGTCCCATGACTTTTCCATGCGGTTGGCGTGGTAGGTGTCATCGGCATGGGAGTCACGTTCTCTGTGCTCCTTACGAAGGATGGTGGTGTTGTCATGCCACTGGGTGTCTTCCAGTGCAAGGCTTGTTTCTTGGCTGAAGGAGTTTGAAACTGTGGATGTTTTCAAACCTTTCTTTGAGGTCATCTTTTGTTTGACGTAGGCCTTGTGTATCAGGTCACGTAGCTGCTGAATTGTCATTGTGCCTGGGCAGGCCATGATACCAAGATGATGACTCAATCCAGGGTGCAGGTTTCTCAGGAAGAGGGTTTTGAAGTTCACATCCTCTTCAAGTTCAGGTTTGCTATGTGCACCTAAGTAAGCTTGTCGAAAACGGTGGAAGTAGGCTTGGGGAGTCTCTTGTCGACATTGTTTGGTTTCCAAGGCGATTAACACACCGTGTTCTGACTCTGGACCTGTAAATTCTTTAATCAGTGTCTCACGTAGTAGCTGGTAGTTTGACATGACATTAGCAGGTTGTCGGTCTAGGAAGCTTCGTACCTCTGGACTGGATGTGGATCTGATGAGGTATAACCTGTCTCTGTCAGTCATATGGGGTCTCACCTTTAGGTGGAAGTCGATATCTCGGAGGTAGGCCTGGATGTCGGGACCCTCTGTGGAGTTCGGGTTGAACTGGGTGATATTCTTAACCAGCTGGTTGAGATCTTTAAATGTCATCCCATGTGCAGCTTTGGCGTCTGCCTGGATGAGCTCTCTTCGTTTGTTGGCAGTGAACAGTTCTGTGGTGAAGGCCGGTGACGTTTTGGGTTGTGGCCATTCACTTCTTTCACTGTATGCCAGTTCTTGGATGGAGGACTCTGTTCTGCTAAGCAGAGGTGATGTTGAGGGAGGTCTCTCCCTTCTTGGCTCTGGTTTCTGTTGGAAAATGTGCTGGAGTTCATCTCTGACCGCGTAGAGCTCGTCGTTGACGTTATCTCGCTGTTGGGTCAGATGGTCGATGTCAGCGCTGCACCTTTCCAGGTGGTCTTCCAGAGCAGTGATTTTAGAGTTCTTACTTTCAATGTCAGCTTTGGCTTTCTCTAGCTGATGTTCAGCAGACTGGAGTTGGTTTACCAGGTGTTTCTGGACAGTCTTTAATTCTTGTTTGTCACGTTCAGTGACTGCAAGGGCTTCTTGGAGCTTGTCAACTTGTGTCTTTGTTTCTTGCTCCGCTTCGTCGGACACTTTGAGTTTGTCTTGAGCTTCACCTTTGAGCTGGTCTTTGCAGTGTTGAGTGTGCATCAGCTCTCTCAGGAACTCGGTGGTCTGACGCTTGAAGTCGTCCTGGACTTTCACTTCCAGCTTGTCTATGCGGCTCTGGGCACGTGTCAGCTCCTCCTGGAGGTGGGTGATGTGCTTGTCGCTTAGTTTCAGCTGGGCTGTGAAGGCATTACTTAGGGAACAGGTGATCTTAGTTAGTTCCAAGTGGTTTTGGTTTTGGCTTGAATCGTGTGTCAGGAATCTTCTCAGAATTATGATTATTATTAAAAATAATAACAGTTCAATTGTCTTTGGTGTGAGGCAGTCTGTAATGCCTCTAAGCCAGGCGTCCACATCTTCCCTTTGGGCAGTGGGGTTTGTCGTCCACGACATGTTGACACGCTGGGGTGAAAAGACTGACACAGATCTGTGTGGGGTATAAGCCTATATGTGGTTGAACAGCTAAGTGTCGTTTCAATAATTGTACACCAATAGTGAAGTGTCGTAATGACTAAGTGTTGGTCTAAGTGTAGCCAGGTAGGCTAGAGATGTAAAGATTTCCTCACTCAACTGCTTAAAGGAAAGAGAGAGAAAAAGGTTAAAACAAATCTCAATGGAAAGAAACTTTTTTTTTTCAATGGGAGAAATATTTTTTATAAATATTTTCTATCAATTAAAAGCTGGTTTCAACTCGTGATGTGAGGACTTCGTCACTCAACTGAGTAAGGGAAAAAGAGAGAAAAGTTAACAACCAATTTCAATGAGGGAAAAACAAAAAGAAAATTATTAACTAGGGGAAGTATTAATTTCTCATAAATGTTTCTTATCAATGAAAATCTGTTTTCAGAAAGGTAAACAATATTATTGTTTATGTTTACGAGGGAAAAATAATACAATAATAATGCTGATACCTCTTTTCTGAGTTTGACAGGATTGACACCACACACCTTCAGTTGGACCGCTTACAGCAGAGTTTACAGCAGGGATGCTTTGAAGGCGGAGTTTGCTCAGCACTTGTCTCTGTTACTTGATCTTGGATAAGATGTCAAAGTTTAAATTGCGTTTACAAATGCAGGGAGAGTATGAAGAACACAAGATTGTTGATTAAAAATCAAATACCTAATAATCTGTTTGTTGGGAAAGATTATCTTTGTCTCTTTTTAGAGTCGATTGATGGTTCTTCCAGGTTTGTTCCCTATAAATGTGAAGAATAAGATGGAATAAAGCAGGACAGAACAGGAAAGACGTGATGAGGAAGAAATGAAGCAAGGAGGTTGGATCCCGCTACCTTTAGGTCTACCACGAGTATATAATTGATAGTTGAGGAACAACTAAACACACCAATAAACTTTTGTAAAAGACGATTGTCTCTGGTTTATTTGAAACTCGTATGGAGATGGTAATGTCCCCTATTGAAGCGTCCCGAAAATGAATTAATCAAATATAGTGGTTAAGTTTATAACCAACAGGACAAAAGGATAAAACGCAATGACAATAATGAGCAAGTCTGAGTCTAACACTATTTTTGTAATAGTAATAACAACTTTCAAATTTTAACTTTCCAAGTTCAAGACCTATTCACCTAAAGTGATTAGATCTCAACGAGAAATTTTAAAATTATGAAACTAGAATTTATTAAACAT
The DNA here is from genome assembly GCA_031834385.1 of Semotilus atromaculatus. Taxonomy (NCBI): domain Eukaryota; kingdom Metazoa; phylum Chordata; class Actinopteri; order Cypriniformes; family Leuciscidae; genus Semotilus; species Semotilus atromaculatus. The sequence goes on from JAULUF010000084.1 coordinate 16,859,706, forward strand.
AAATCATTAGAAATGATCTGTCTAGAAAAATAGAATTTCAATTTTATTTTAATATTTCCTTTTCTTTAAAATCAAATTCAAATTTGACAATTAGTAATAGTAAACCAGTATTTTCTTTTTCAAGTAAAATGCAGGTAAAGTAATTCATAATTGTAAACCAATATTTCCTTTTCAAGTAAAATATAGGTGAAGTAAAATGTGAGAGAGGTAAAAGAAAAAGGAAGAAAAGACCAACAGGTGTAAAAGTCGAGGTGTTTAAATGGTTAAATCACTTTAACTTTGTTCAAACAGACACTGTATTTAACCACTGATGCTAATTACTAATGATAACAGTACATAATGCGTAAGGCGTTAGCATATAGGCCTCAATGTAAACAACTGCTTAGGTTAGCCTAGCCACCGAAGGGGTTTGTTTACACTCTGGCGATTGCACGGGTCAGAGTTCACCCGGAAGCGTTGGTTAAGACTTCCGTGTCACGATCGTAACTATAGCGACCAAACAAACGCTAGTGGGCAAACACGTGAAATGCAATGCAAATAGTTTGTAAGCAGTTACGCATGTGTTACATGAAATCTGAGCGCATTTCAATACTGTCCAAAGAATATGCACGTACAGTCGATCATATTACGGGAAATGTCGGCGCATTTCCACACTGTACAAATAAGATACACCACTCGTAGCTTTAGCTGGTTTTACGACGTGGGGCTTCACTCAGTTCGCTAAGAGTGATATTAACTTTAAGCAAGCGACAGCTTTGCGTTATAATAGATGGAACAATAGCGATCTCGGCGGATCGCGTCTGTGCAAGTTTATCTGGGCACACAAGAAAAACAACAACAACAGGGTTTTTAACTGTTGGTTCAGTTATCACGACTTTAAGTTACTATTCAAATTACACTCGGACATGCGCAGTGTTACACGAGAATTCATTGAACAGTCATAAACAGATAAACGTATATTTATTACAGGGATCGCAGTGGAACACGCACTTACAATCAGATAAATAAATAAGCCTTTTATGACTAACGTTAGATGAGGAACACGCTCATCGCTCTGTGGGGAGAATATTCGTCCTTACAGATAACGTTAACTTAAATTACTGCAGTTTAATTTAGTTCAGCTCTCTGAGTGGTATAAACACACACACATAATGTTATAGCTATTTGAAAGACTCTGGGACACGCAGACGTCAGTTAAGCTATAATCAAGGTATTTCAGGAAATGAGGAACACGCTCAATTCTTACCTTATAGTGTGATGTTTTATATCTTAACTCAATTTACTGCAGGTAAAAATAATAATAAAAACAAATAGGGAGGCAGACTAGACTAAAGTAACAGCTTTGCTCTGGATGCATTCACTCAAGCCGCAGCATCCACTTCATTCAAACAGGGCGCGCGCTGCGCGCTCTCCATATGTCACACACAGACTTTCAGAGGTTCGGATCTCGCATCCGACACAAAATGAAAAGATAAATCTTGATATATGCTTACAATTTAGGTTGAACTGCCCGCATCCTCCACCAATATGTAACGAATGTACATCAATAATAATATACATAAAATGTATTTAAGGGGGCCGGAAGGCCAATTTAGCTCAAAAGGAATGATTCATCGATTTGCAATGAATCTTGACCAAATCACTATGGAACCGAGCAAATGACTCGTTTAGAGTTCATTTGAACGGGCCGTAATTATAACCTTGGCACAGATATAAATATCCAATCTATAGTGAAACACTATGTATTAGCAAGGTAACTTTAGATCGACAGTACAAGACATTAAATGTGCAAGCACAACACAAGGCAAATATCTTTTCAAATATAAACAAGACTTTATTGATTATCCTAAAACATAAAACTAATATCTAACACAAACACACGCACACGCATTCATACAAGTTGCAGAAAGAAAGAGAGTGAGGAAAGAATGAGTTTTAAGAGTGAGATAGTGAAATCCCAAGTTTCTATATGCACTTATAAGACATGACCTGAACGAACCATTAATCATTAATTTAACCCTTCTATCGTTTCTCAGGCAGGTTATTAGATATTACATTAATGCACCAGTTCAGTTAAGAGTCTGGAGTGTTACTTGCATGTCCTTTGCGTTGCTTTTTGCGGTGCTTCGTCAAAGGGGGTTTCCCGGCCGTGGCTTGGCTGGCTGTGCCTGGAGACGTCTTGGGGCGGCCAATCACGTGGCGTGTTGGCGCGGATGAATGAAGTCTTTGAAGTTGAAGCAGGCTTTGCAGTTGAAACGTTAAAACGAAACTTTGCAGCAAAACTTAACTTAGAACCGAGACTCACAACGGAAAATAAAGGAAAACTTAGGAAAGAAAGAAAGTGAGACGAGTTAGATGGCTTGAAATGAAGCTGTTGAACCCGTTCTTCTGATCTTAATTTGGGTTCTTTGTCTCTATGCGTCTACATGGTTAGGCTACCACAACCATCGTCTGCTGTCTCCACCCGACTTGTTGTTCTGCCGAGACCTTTTCGAGAGAGAGAGCCCGCCCGACTTCTGTGTTCGGGTCTAAGATTTTAAACTCAAATGTTTGTCCCGCCTCCTGGAGGAATTTGGACAATAAGATACTTGTAAGGTTGTTTGAGAAGGGGGTATTTTCCATCACCCCCCTCGCATCGTAAATCATGTGGTATCTGTGGTTTGCTTTACTTCTGCAGCTGAGCAGAGGCTTTAGTTTAGACATAATTTCCATTTTAAGACCATAAACATTTTACACAGATTTCAATCAAGCCATCTTTTGAATTAAGGGCATACGATTCTTTTGATTGGAAGCATGGTACTCTGTCATTCATACCCACGGTTATAACACAATTACATGATTTATATGTGATCTAAGCATAATAGACACATAGGGGTCATATATTGTAGAACACATAGAAATATGGTTGAACGATTATATTTGATTATATCAAGTCCATCAAGAATTGTTTTGGGATGAGTTTTATGGATTTTGATATGTAAAGTCTCGTGTCTCTGTGGGTTTTAATGGATCTCAACACTGAGGTCATTCAACGGTCTTCAAGAAGGGGGAAGTCTGTTTTACATCTCTGTCATGGGATCTCCTGACCTCGTGGCGTTAATTTAGTAGGTCCTATCCCGTGACATCTCTTGGTCCTTAAGAAAGAAGGGGTCTGTTAGTCGCAGGTGACCCCTGCTAGGGCCCTGAGCAGTACCATTTCTGAACAGATCTGTCTTTCACAATTACCAAATGTAGACAACATTATTCCTTTAGTTAAACAATAAAAGGTCTTTTTTGGTTGTAGACTCTCTGGGTCTGGTGATTTGAATCTGGAATGTGAAGACTCTTTGTGGGATTATGTATGAAGTATGAACAAAATCACCCAAAAGCTTCAACTGTGTTTGGGTCCATTCTCGTTGTCGCTACAAGCATTAAGTACATAGAGCAATATAACGATCACTTGATTTATTTATTTTTTAGGTGAATCAACATATGCATAATTATTGATCTCTCACGGTTTATAAGTGATGTTATTGACAGTATGTGGTTACAATGAAACACAGATAGGTACATCCTTTTGTTTTATGTACATTTGCTCACCTGTCTAATAAAGTATGTGCAAGAGCGGTGTTGCTCCAAGTTAGTCGCGGACGTGGAGCTCCGTCAAATCCAAGTTGGTCGCGGATGTGGAGCTCTGTCAAATCCAAGTTGGTCGCGGACATGGAGCTCCGTCAAATCCAAGTTGGTCACGGACGTGGAGCTCTGTCAAATCCAAGTTAGTCGCGGACGTGGAGCTCTGTCAAATCCAATTTAGTCGCGGACGTGGAGGTCCGTCAAATCCAAGTTGGTCGCGGACGTGGAGCTCTGTCAAATCCAAGTTAGTCGCGATATTTAATAGTATTACTGTATGGGTCAGAAGGAACAGCAGTGATCGACCTTCTCTGCGTAAAGCCCTGTCCCATCTTCCACCCCAGTAGGTGCGGGGGATTAGGTGGCCTTTCAGGTGGCCTGAAAGGGGCAGCAATAGTGGTGCTTTGGTAGGGATCCCAATTCGTCAGTCGTTCTTACGTAAAGTCAAACGTGACTGACTGAATGTCTAGTTTACTATTGTAACCCCTGTTCCCTAAAGGATGGAACAGAGACAATTGCTGCACCACAGCCGGGTCACCGGCTTGGCTCCTCAGCGCAAACTTGAATGTGCGATTGCACGCGCTCTTCCTTATATACCCACTTCGCAGGGCGGGGTGCGCGAAGCAAATCTTGTACGCCAATGTGCATCTCATTTAGTTTATACTCGAAGGTGATTGGGCTCTCAGGTGAGATCCCAATTCATCAGTCGAGATCCTCTCTGTTCCCTCCTTCAAGGAACGGGGGTTACAATTGAAGAGTTCAGATGCAAAAGCCTCTAAGTGCCATCTGAAATTTTCTTCTTGAATGATCATTTTTATCAAGCTTGTTTATGTAAGTTCAATAATTTCACTTAAATGACAATTAATAGGTAATTTTCATAGCCATTTAAGTGAAATTACTGAACTTCAATATACGAGCTTGATAAAAATGATCATTCTAGAAGAAAATTTCAGATGGCACTTAGAGGCTTTTGCATCTGAACTCTTCAATTGTAACCCTGATGTTTCAGTCTGGTCTTTTTCCTGTATTGATTTGCGTTTACGTGTATGTTGGTTGTGTTTGAAGTTAGAATTAAAGACTATTTCAGTTGACTCCTACGTCGTGCCCTTCTCAACAGCCAACTACCCTGACACTAATATTTGATATGTCTATTTTAATGATTTGAACCTTGTATGATATGATAGGCATATGATAGGATGAAAAAAATTAACAGATGTTGCGTTAATTGCTTTAAAGGTACAATATGCATTTTTTTCACCGCTAGGGGTCGCTAACCTCTTACAATAACAAAGGCGTAGGTTTATGATGCAGTGATGAGCTGAATGATAGGACTTGCTGTCAAGCTGATGGATCTAATAATGTTTATGGATGAGTGAAAACATTCATGTTTTTTAACATTACAGTGGTATGAAGCAGGTCGCGATTGTTAATAAGAGACATATATCACACACAAGTCCCACAGATATAAAGGAATGAGGACATTTCATTCTACCTAATACACGCAAGTGCTAAATTACTACTCATAGGTCCTCATGTTTGACCAAAACAACAACAGCATGAGCATCCTGCTAGGCATAACACAGTTGTCCACGTCTGTCGCCATGGTTACTATGGCAATACGAGCGGAAACCATAGACGGCGGAAACCGAGGGTAACACGGATATGACGCCATTGACTGGCGACTCCCAGCTCACACCTGCTCACACGCCCCGTTTCCTTGGTTAAAATTGCAATTTTTTTGGAATATTGTAAGTTATCAACTTAACAAAATATATAACACAGGCCTTGTGATTTTGGGATATTTTAATGCAAAAATGTTACATAGTGTACCTTTAATACCCCTAATTTCATAAAATCGCAGCATTTTGGGTCATAAGATTGCAATATGATTAATCGTGCAGGACTAATTGACACTATTATACAAGAACTGAACTGAGACTGAACTGAGCTGGACGATGGCATCACGGTTTACTCCAGTGCGCCATATATAAATGAACTAAATTAGTAACTTTTTTATAACAAAAATTAAACATTACTGAACTTACTTAAGCTGGACTGTGATGCTATTTTCTTCTGGAAACAAACTTTTTTGCATTATTTTCCTGTTATCTCTGTAAAGCTGAAATTCCTGAAATCTCTGTTTTGTAAAAAGCGCTATACAAATAAATGTGACTTGACTTGACTATTATTTGCATACTGTTATAGTATTATTTTTTTTTTATTAGTTTTTTATTAGTATATTTTCAATTAACGAAAATAATTGTTTTAATTTTAGCTGATGATAATAATGGAATCCCAGAATGTCCTGAAAAGAGCTCAATAGACGTCTTACAAGATGGCATACTTAATATTCAACAATATTACTGATCTGCCTGCATTGACACCATTATATGAAAAGTGATGACATCACTGTTTTCTCCAGAGCGGCTATATATCTAAATGAACTAAATTAATAACTTTTTTACAGCAAAAATTTACCATCACAGTACTTACTTAAGCTGAATTACGACGCTATTTTCTTCTACTGTAGATCTGCTGTACAGCAGAAACAAACTTTGCAAACTGTTGCATTACTTTCCTGGTATCACTGTAAAGCTGCTTTGAAACAATATGACTATAGAAATAAAGGTGACTTGACTTGACAAAGTTAAGACTCGGACACATGTTAACTAGACATTGCCAACAGTACAAAAACTTATTAATAATAAATGTTTGATCATTTGAAAATAGACTATTTAAAAAACGATTTGAATTTAAACATACTGCTTACAGATTCTTATGATGAGAATATGAAAAAACAAGATATTGCATTTTTTTCGAAGAAAAATCTAGAAAGAAAATTATATATTATGTAAATAATTCGACCATAGTCAATTATATCGGGAACTGCTCCGTGTGAGCTGAAGCTGAACGTGACTGCCACCGTAAACTGAAGCGCTATGCTGGGTTGACCAACTCAACAAAATGCATCCTATACATATGAGAATAATCAGACACACACACATACACACAAAAGTATTACTTCTTCACAAGTCAGCTTGAACTAAGATGAACTGGATGCTCTAGTCAAATGAATGAAAGATACATTAAAATAAATTAGTATTTCACGATGAAATATTATCTAAAACTCAAAAGACAAAAAATATGACTAAAAAACATGATACAAATACACAACCCAGTTGAGAAGCACTCAGAAAAAACACTAGACATGAAAATATATCCTTTTCCACAGGCAGTGGGGTCCTTAAGTGGTCTATGTCATGCTGTTGACTCATCAAAACAAGAAGCCAAAAGATCAAGACCAAAGTGAGTCAAGTCTGAAAATGTTCAAAATTATAACACTGAGAAATCTCAAGATCCATAACCTCTGCCCTACAACAATCTAACCCTGCAACCAACTGCCAAACTGAAGTGGATAACTGATGGATAAGTAGAACCATATTTTGGCCGTAAGAAAAATCCACAACCAAATGTGCATTCCACCTAGGAAATGTAATAGCAATAAATTTCCGTTCCACAGTTTTAGAACATAAATATCATACATCAAAGTGACTGTCCTGTGTTTAGTTATTCTCTGCAGAGTGCACTACAATTTCTGAATGCATCAATAAGAAAAAAAACAAAAAAAACAGCAACACCAATAAAAGAGATAAAGACAGATAGCGAAACCGAGTGGTATGGAAATAAATGGGTTTCCAAATTTATATTAAAGGGATAGTTCACCCACAACCTGTCATTTACTCACTATCATCTTGTTTTCTTTCATTCTTTTTTTTTTTTTAATACACTTTTATTTTGAGCATTTGCTCATAAAGATTTTTTGACTCTGAGTTTTTGTTTTGGATTGAAACTAGGGCTTGCACTTTTGTGAAAAAATCCAGTTCGATTTTTGAGACATAAGTGTTCATTGAATCGATTGTAAAATTGTATTTTCCATAAAGACGTTTCCATTTTCAATGCCAAATATAGGCAAATCCACGGACAACTAACAACAGGCATTAGAACGAACGCAAAGAGGGCGCTTGAGATGCGCACAAGTCAGCAATATTTCTGATGATATATTGGCGTGAAGTTTCGTGCAAAATGAAACATACACAACATTCTCAAAAAACAATAAGCAGAGTGGACTGCCAGAACATCAATGAAAAACAGTAGTGTAGGATTCAACATGGCTGTGTTTACGATTAGAAATGTCAAAGAAATTTCTCCTACGTAGAAGATTGCAACCCGTAGCCTGAATCTGTATCTGTATACATGAGAATACCGGCAGAATTCACATTTTTGTTGTAAAAAGAAAACATCATGCAGAAGTATAATTTGCTGTTATGTGTGTTTGTCAGAGCCTGCAGTTGCTGTGTGACGCGCATTCGCTACGGGCGTATCGTGACGAGCTCCGAGAGAAGGCCGTTAAAATCGATTCCCTATTTTCATTTTCGAAACTTGTGTTGGTTGGTCCGATCGATTGTGCAATCGATTTTCGAACGTAAAGTGACAGCCCTAATAAAAACTTGACTTATATAACTGGCAAAATGTTCAGGTTGCTCTTTTCTTTCCAACAAAGGTGTATACTGTGCCAGCTTGATCTGTTGAAGACAAAGAGAACCATAAAAGTACCGCAATAGTGGTCCATACGATTTGTGCGCAATATTCTAAGTCTTCTAAAGTTTTCTTTGAGAAACAAAGCAAAATTTAAGCTGATATTTGTAGAAAATCATGCCCCATTGTAGCTCTTAAATATCACATTTGCGCTTAATACAACTCATCACATCGTTATTGGCCACAAGACCTCAAACCTGGCACAGCATATATTGAGGCACTATCTTTGAATTGACATTAGAGCAAATTATGAAAACATTTTCACTAAAGGAGACTTATAGATGGCAACAACAGGAAATGAGTATCAATCAGAGCAATAAGAGTCTCTCATTTTTCCCTTATCAGCCAATGCAAACAAACACACAAACACAGTTTTACAATCAGATACACACTTAAGAACTCAAAGCCAAAAGAAATCAAATCAAATCTTGACTGATGTCTCACATTACTGTTACCTGAGTCTCTCCTCTTCCTTCTTACGGAGTTGCATGTCCCTCTTTACCACTCTGAGCACATGCTCTGCTTCATCATTGCTCAGACCGGACAGGTCCAGTTTACGTCCCATCACTGCTTCAGAGTCAAGGGTCAAGACGCTGGAACCACAAATGGTTGTCCTTAAATACTTTCAAGCTAAAGCCTGGAGGTCACTGAGGAATAAAAGAGAAATTAAAGTCATTATGTATTCTATAGGTCAAAGTTTTCTATACAGTAGATTAGTGCCATCAAATCTTTAAAAACATTTGTTTTCTGAGTAACATCTGTGGAATAATTAGTGTTTTAAGAAGCCTTATTGAATCATGCAGTGGAACTACACGAGAAATTGGCTCTATATATATATATATAGCTATATATCTATCCATCTATATAAGTGGGCATTTTGCCACAGGATCTCAGAATAATTCTCCTTCAGCTATGCAGATCTTCTGCTCGCTGGACTCTGAGACTAGACAAAAGAAGCCTTCTCGCCATCAAATTAGCTACGCGGCGGAGAAAGATGATTTAGCGACGCCCTGCAAGCAAGCTGACAAGCGGGGGTAGCATGGACGTGTAGAAATTAAAGCTGAAGCTCCAATCTCCTCCCGAAAATCCCTTAAAAAAGTCTGTTGGTGCCTCAGTGACTAGTTTGTTTAGAGAAGCTGTCAATCACAGCTGTTAATCATGACGTCACATTCCTGTTTTTATAGCATCAAATAACTAAGACCAAACTTATTTTTAAAAAACTAACACTTAACTCACATCAGCGTAATAAAACTACCTAAGGCCCTGTTTACAGGAGAACGCTCGCGGGTGAAAACGTAAAAATATTTTATCAGATGTGCCTTTCGTTTAAACAGCGACGGCATTTTGGGGGCTTAAAAACGCAAAAAAGTGAAACCATTCACTTTCGTTACCGTCTAAAGGGTAAAAACGCAAATCTGCTCACGGTGGCTCTCGTTGCATACACATTTATGTCACAGGCATGCGCCAGTACAGGAAAATAACAACCAACATGTCGGATTATTTCCATACGTCAGACCTTCAAGTTGCCCTAGCAGCTCTGATAAACGTACAAGAGTTTTTTCAGCAGTTGTTCAAAATATTCTCAGATATTGGTGTTGTTGTGTGGCAGTGCTTCACATTGCCACCTAGCCGCCTGGAGTGAATACTAAATCGAATTTCACACACTTCTGCGTTTAAAAAGTGATAACGCAATGGCACTTTTGCGTTTCTCTTCAGATCGTTTCCGTGTAAACATAGCCTAAAAGGACAGAAAACATCTTTGGAAAAACTGTATTTGAAGTGTAATTTTATTGTTTAGTTTCCAACGCGTCCATAAGACTACATGGAGAGGGTGGGGATTTTGGGGGCCAGGCTCACGTGCTCTGACAATTCAGCGGCTTTCTGCATCTTTCAGGGTAGGGGCAACTCAACCCGTGCTCGCTGAATGCAGTGCACGTGCCAGGCATACTGAACCAAGGGGCAGACATGCTGTCCCAGGGCAATGTGTCCTCAGAAGAATGGACGCTCCATCCCCAGATGGTTCACATGATCTGGAGTATCTTCGGGAGGGCAGAAGTCAACATGTCTCACTGCCCAATATTTTTTTCTCAAAAGACAAAGATGAGCAGGCCCACAAATGGCCAAGCCTTCCTCAATACGCCATTCCCCCGGGCGCTGCTTCCTCAGGTCATTAGATGGATCAGGGAGGACAGACCCGCAGTCCTTCTGGTGGTCCCACTCTGACGGAACCGGTCATGGCTCCCTGTGGCCGGCCAGTTTACAGGCAGGAACAACTTAGTTGTTCATTATCTGAAGGGGGCCAGAAGGCTGAACTCGCCTCGTCTCCTCACTATTCTAACAAGGGTCCTTAGGGCCTTCAGGGGACAATTAAAATGTCTCCATGATCTGTTTTTGAAGAAATATTGTAGTATCGTGTTACAGCGCATTCTATCAGTTCAGTTCTGGCGTCTCTGTCTCAACATACAACACGACGTATATTCACATCAAATGTTAATGCAGAGGAACGGGACACTGCAGTTCACAAAAGTTCATTATTTGTATGTGCTTTAAAGCCTTGCTGGTTAAACATGTCATTCGTGTGCTGATTCGCTGTTCTAACATGAGCTTTTCTGAGCGCATACACCCGAAGCTCACAGGAGCCTGACTAACAGCAACTGGTTTCTGGAAGTTATCTTTCAAGTCTTATTGCGCTAATACTAGGCCTGGGCGAAAAATCGATTGAATTAATAAATTAAACATTTTTGTTGCGGGCGATTAAAAAAATAAGTAAATCAAGTTTTTGTGTAATGGCGCGTTTTTGGCTCCCCGGAGCTTCCGTAGCGTTAGTTTCACATAGCAGTATGGCAAGCGACAACAACAACATCATAGCACACACGAAACGGCAACAGCATACAGCAAGCGACAACATGGCTACCGGTGAGAGTGGGAAGTTTGTTCCCAAGAAAGGAATAAAATCATCTGTTGTTTGGAACTGGTATGGGTTTACTGCGACAGATGTGGAGCAAGAGACCCCACGCTGCAACATTTGCCTAAAGCCGATCGCAGTCAAAGGCAGCACCACCACAAACCTATTCCAACACCTGAAACAGAGACATCCAGCCGAATATGAAAAATGCCTGTCTCTCCAAGACGAACAAAACCGCAGTGACCAACAAACCTTAGCTAAAAAACAGCTAACTGTAGCCGAATGCACAAGGCACAGAGGCCGAATGCACAAGGCACAGCATATGACAGGAAAGGGGCACGGTGGAGAACAATCACCAAAGCGGTCGCTTTGCACATAGCCAAAGACAAAGTACCCACATATACCGTGGAGAAGACGGGGTTTATTAATTTGATTAAAACCTTAGACCCCAGATTTGAGCTACCCAGCCGCAAGTACTTCAGTGAAGTCGCCTTGCCCCAGCTGTACAACAACACACGAGAGAAAGTTAGCAGAGAACTGGAGGAGCTGTCCTTTTATTCGGCAACAACCGACATGTAGTCCAGTCGGACTATGCAACCTTATATGAGTTTAACGGTGCATTTCATTAACAATGCGTGGGATTTGCGGAGTATTTCCCTCAAAACGTCATACTTTCCCAAGGACCACACCGGTGAACTCGTTGCCAAGGGACTGAGAGACGCTCTCGACTGCTGAAACCTGTCTGAGAATCGTCTATGCTGCATGACAACTGACAGCGGCACCAACATGATTAAAGCCATGAGAGTGAACGGATGGCCAAACCTCCAGTGCTTTGGACACAAACTACACAATGCTATTGGTAAGTCTAACAATAAGTAAAATAAAATATTCAACTTTGACAGAGCACATATTTTCCTCATCCAAAACGCAGTCAAGCTAGTAGGGCTGGGCGATATATTGGATGACATTGTTATGCGCATCTCAGTAAAATCGGTTCCTTGATTAGTAGTAAATCTCCATCACCTGCTTTCAGATGGAGCGGTATTTACTACACAAAGCTGTAGTTCACTGACAAGCTGAGCCATATCACATTAATTACCACAGGCGATACGTCTGTGATAATTAATGCGATATATACACTCACCGGCCACTTTATTAGGTACACCTGTCCAACTGCTCCTTAACACTTAATTTCTAAGCAGCCAATCACATGGCGGCAACTCTGTGCATTTAGGCATGTAGACATGGTCAAGACAATCTCCTGCAGTTCAAACCGAGCATCAGTATGGGGAAGAAAGGTGATTTGAGTGACTTTGAACGTGGCATGATTGTTGGTGCCAGAAGGGCTGGTCTGAGTATTTCAGAAACTGCTAATCTACTGGGATTTTCACGCACAACCATCTCTAGGGTTTACAGAGAATGGTCCGAAAAAGAAAAAACATCCAGTGAGCGGCAGTTCTGTGGGCGGAAATGCCTTGTTGATGCCAGAGGTCAGAGGAGAATGGCCAGACTGGTTCGAGCTGATAGAAGGGCAACAGTGACTCAAATAACCACCCGTTACAACCAAGGTGGGCAGAAGAGCATCTCTGAACGCACAGTACGTCGAACTTTGAGGCAGATGGGCTACAGCAGCAGAAGACCACACCGGGTGCCACTCCTTTCAGCTAAGAACAGGAAACTGAGGCTACAATTTGCACAAGCTCATCGAAATTGGACAATAGAAGATTGGAAAAACGTTGCCTGGTCTGATGAGTCTCGATTTCTGCTGCGACATTCGGATGGTAGGGTCAGAATTTGGCGTCTACAACATGAAAGCATGGATCCATCCTGCCTTGTATCAACGGTTCAGGCTGGTGGTGGTGGTGTCATGGTGTGGGGAATATTTTCTTGGCACTCTTTGGGCCCCTTGGTACCAATTGAGCATCGTTGCAACGCCACAGCCTACCTGAGTATTGTTGCTGACCATGTCCATCCCTTTATGACCACAATGTACCCAACTTCTGATGGCTACTTTCAGCAGGATAATGCGCCATGTCATAAAGCTGGAATCATCTCAGACTGGTTTCTTGAACATGACAATGAGTTCGCTGTACTCGCTGTACTCCACAGTCACCAGATCTCAATCCAATAGAGCATCTTTGGGATGTGGTGGAACGGGAGATTCGCATCATGGATGTGCAGCCGACAAATCTGCGGCAACTGTGTGATGCCATCATGTCAATATGGACCAAACTCCCTGAGGAATGCTTCCAGCACCTTGTTGAATCTATGCCACGAAGAATTGAGGCAGTTCTGAAGGCAAAAGGGGGTCCAACCCGTTACTAGCATGGGGTACCTAATAAAGTGGCCGGTGAGTGTATATATAGAGGGTTTTTTTTCTTTCTTATTTAATTTTATTTTTTTGTCAGCCAACCCAACATTTAGTCAAGCTGACTCGACTACGAAAAGACGATTGTCTGACTACTTGACTGCGGTTCATCCACCGTTTAAAAAGTTTAAGTGCTGTACGTGATTTATTAAAATATATATTTTTTTTATTAGGGCTAGCCAAAAAAAAACACTCTGCAAGAATGTTTCAATATGGCATGTCCATTTGATCTGTATCTGATTCATAAAGACAGTCGAATGGATTATTTTATAAAATGGATTCAAATTTCTCCACAAACTGCACATATGCCTATAGTAAACAAAAATTATATTTGTGTATCTGCAGTGTCTGAGTTTTGGAATGACAAAGTTTTGAAATACAGAAGAAACTAAATCATTTTTAGATGGATATAGACTGATATTTATTAAAGTCCCCATCCCAATAGTGATGTATGTCTTTGTGTTTTATTCTTTATCATACAGAGAATGGTGTTAAGGATCCCCGCATAGATCGTGCCATTGGAGTATGCAAGAAGATAGTTGCTGCTTTTTCCTACAGCTGGAAAAAAATAAGAGAGCTGGGTGTAGCTCAGTCAGAGCTTGGCCTTCCCCCTCATCAGCTAACAACAGAATCCCCAACCAGATGGGGCTCCCGCCAAAAGATGATTGAGCGATTCCTGGAACAGGAGAAGGCTATAGCCCGTGTCCTGGGGTCTGATGTTAAAAGCCGCCATCTTGTGCCCTCTTGGCAAGACATTGAGGTTTTGGAGTCAGTAAACAAGGCGGTTAAAGCACTCCAAGATTTTACATATGCTCTATCAGGGGGAATGTATGTCAGTGTCTCATACGTCAAGCCTGTTATCCATCTGTTGGACATGGCCTCTCTGATGGATTCAAGGTTCCGGACATCCTACATCGACCCAGACAAGGTGGAGCAAGTCAAAAGAAGAGCTGTCAGTGAACTTCTGTCTTTCCCCGCTGACAAAAGCACACCACAGCCTGGTCCAGTTGTGCAGGTGGACCAGGAAGAGGCAAGGCCTCAGCCAGACCCCAAGAGGAAAAAGACCTTAGCAACCTTCTTCAAGAAGAGTGTTGTTGTGTTGTTGTGCCAACCTCTGACCAGTCGGAAGAAGCTAAAATAGAGACTGAACTGGCAACCTATCTGCTCTTGCCAGAGGTAGACCCTGACACTGATCCACTGCAGTGTTGGAAGATCAACAAATCCAACTTCTCAAGGCTCAGTCACCTGGCCAAGAAATACCTCAGTATCCCTGCAACAAGTGCCCCATCTGAGAGGCTTTTCAGTGTGGGGGGAGGAGTTGTCACATGCAGCAGAGCTTGCCTCAAGCCAGAGGCAGTGGACAGGCTGATTTTCCTTGCCAAAAATGTTTAAATGTTATTGACAGCAACTTAAGCACATGTCTCATGTTCTGCACCTCAACCAAAATGTGATTTTTCTTTCCTGTTCATACATTCAGGGACACAAATGGCACGGTTTATTTTTTTAAAGCAAAGTTTGCACTTTATCAATTTCAGTTGGAGTTGATGTATTATTTATTTGGCACATTTTGTACTCTGCTAAATTTTTGTTTACATTAGTATTTTACCCAAGACAGAGGTGTTGCCTCTTTATGGTGTTATTTAAAATTCTATGCAAAGTGCAATTAAAGACAGAGTATTTTTTCTGTTTTTGGTTTGAAAAATTGAATTCTGCTAGGAGTAAGATGCAGTGCATGTTCATGCCATGTATCCCTGTATGTTGTTGCATTGTTTGGGCTAGATACAATGAAAAATGTCACTGCTAGTTTTCCTCAGATTTGAATGTATTGTTAATGCTTTAGAAAATGGTGCTACTCTCAAGGTGAATATTTGTCTCCTTTTAGTCTAGACTACAAAGTGTGACTTAAAACACAGCTGGGACTTTGATTCTAAGAGGGTGTTCATTTATTTATTATTCATCCAAGAAATGGGGGTTACATTTGTCTTGCTTTTGATTAAATAAAAGCAAAATTTGCTTTAAGTTGTCTGCCGTTTTAATGCTTTCCTTAATAAGTAGGGGGGAAATCGGAAAAAAATCGGAAATCGAATAAAAAAAAAAAAAATCTGAGATTTTATTTTTAGGCCATATCGCCCAGCCCTAGCTAATACTGTCAAATACACACAAGGTTTACATAAACAAAGTTGGTTATGTCTAAAGTGTAAGCAAACAAAGAAAATTTAGAGAAAATCTGCTTGTCAAATGCGTATATATTAGACGTGTTGCGTGCAGGTCATAAAGAGACAGTAGCCCAAAGGGATAGTTGTGTGATGTCATTTTTTATGTTGTTCCAAACCTGTATTAATTTCTTTTTTGTGCTGAACACAAAAGAAGATATTTTGAAGAACGTGGCTAACCAAACAGTTGCCTGGTCCCCATTGATTTCCATAGTAGGAAAAAAATATACTATGGAAGTCACTGGGGTACATCAACTGTTTGGTTAGCCACATTCTTCCAAATAACTTTTATTTTCAACAGAATAATTAAACTTATTCAAGTTTAAACCAACTTGAGAGAGAAAATGATGACAGTTTACATTTTTGGGAGAACTATCCCTTTAATGTTCTACGGGGGAATGCCTTCGGCATGACGCGTCTGAATTCAATAGGCTTGTTCGACTTCATGCAGCTCTGCGCAGAACGATCGGCGGCTGACTTGAAGCAGTGCATGCCGGTTAGAAATTTTGTCCGACTTGAAACAGCGCCGACACCACGTGACTGTGACATATGCCATCAAAGTAACGCGAGAGCGATTCGAGAGTAGCCGGAGAACTCAGCCAGCGCAGCTTCTGAAGAGCGGCTGCTCTGGGCTGCACGAGCTCTGATGACGACACGGCAGTTCCACGATTGGCCGGATTCACCGCATGACAACGATCACGTGTGTTTCGTGTTTATTCGACCACCTTTAGTTCCTCTACAGCTCACAAATCATTTTTTATAACAGTAAGCACTCTTTTCATGTAGTCGCAATGTTATATTGTGTCATGTTTATCCAAATAAAACTGATTAAAAAACGTGGATTCCACTTTATTGATAGTAGGCTAGCTGTAGGCTTATGGTGAACTTTATTCTTGTTCAAACAGACGCTGTATGAAGCAGTACATAAAGTATTGAATGAAAATGCCTCTAAACATCTGTGTATTTAGCAAATATTGCATTTATTTCACTTCAGCTGTGATAAAGTATGCAAACACCACGTGAGCGGTCACTACGGGAACCAGAAGTGTCCGACTTCACGTCTCCGTTTGCAGCTCCTCCCCGGCTGCACGCGGCTACTCTCGCCGATCGCTTACATCCAGCCGCAGCCGATGTCGAACACACCTATTAATTCAATCTTGATTGGCGTAGCGCAATCGCGTCACTCGTGACATCGCATGTGACGGTGATCCGGAAGCTATAAAAGGTCACAGGAAACAGTGAATGTCAGCTTCTGGTCTTCAGCAAGCTTTCTGTGTCAACCTGTTTGTCTTATTTGGTGTTGTCTGTCACTCTGATATATATAGGCTATATATATTATAGCGAACAATAAGGAGAAACTATTCAGAATGTGCGTCCCCTTGCCTGATATTTAAGCGAGGGTGACGCACACTCTGTGAAGTTTGTCTGGGAGCGGAGCATGCACTGACAGCGCTCGAGGGCGCTGTTGTGTGCAAAGTGTTATTCAGTTACCTATAAAAAAAAAAAAAAAAGCTCCGCTCCCATTTGAGCCTGTTCGATCAAATAGATCAGGCTCGCGTTTCCAGTGCATCAGGTCTCGCGTCTGTCGAGTCAGCGCGCCGCCTGTATGCATGGGATTCGCACGTGGGGCTGGCATATAATACTGAGACGGTTGCGACCCTTTCTCAGTGTTTATGTACCAGCTTCACTGGTCTCGCGCACGGCTCGGAAGCCCGCACTGCGGCTTCTTCCGACCGTGTTAAAGACCCGGTATTTGATTTATCTGGCTCTGAGTTAGATATTCTCTACACAGAATCATGTGGATATGGGGATTCGCCACCCCATATTCCCGTTATTGAGGAGTTTCCGGAGGTTGTAAACCAGGGCACTGGCTAAATCAAATGTTTTATGGCCAGTTAATAAGCAGGAAGCGAAAAAAAAAAAAAAAAAATGAATGAATGAGCGCTTCCTGCAGACCTAGTCACAATCTTCATGTCAGAGCCTTCCCTTTTTCTCTGATCTCCTTACTGAGGTATTGAGATCGTGGGAAGAATCAGGTTCATCTCATTTATGTTCCCCCTTGTATACATTTACATCTAATGAGAATGGTTATGAGGTGATGCCTCGAGTAGAGGAATATTTTGCGAGATATTTCTCCCCGACATTGCATCACCCCTGATAGCTCAGACATTTCCCTCAAATTTCGTTCGAATTTGTTAGGGAAAGCATGGCGATGGGTCTAGGATTATGGCTGCATTTAATTCTATGAAATTTAAATGGTGAAATATCTGTCTTTAAAAAGTGAGATATTTTAATTCAGTCTACCATCCAGATAATTTTTCACTTATTCAAGTGTTAAATATGGCTCCATTTAATTTTGAGGAATTAAAATGAGCAACAAACGTCGAAAGTCGATTTTCCCTGCCGGTCCTCCGCTTCAGGGTATCGAAAACGAGACGAAAATAGCAGGGCTCTGTGCAGCCCTCAGGAAATCGATGTTTCCAGCGTCAAGTACGCTTCGGGACACATCGGTTTTCAGCGAATGCACGCTTCAAAAAATGTCCGCCACAAGGCTTGCGGCCAGGCGGTGTTCGCGTCCGCTCATCGGAAACGGTTCTCGATTATTCCCTGCCGGTCTTCCGCTTCAGGGTGTCGAGAACAAATCCGAAAGAGCCTCTCCTCCGGGGAGCCCTCAGGAAATCGATGTCGGCTTCCCGCTGCCAAGTGCACTTCGGGACGCATCGTTTTCCAGCGAACATATGCTGCACTGTCCGCCCCACAGGCTTGCGGCCAGGCAGTGTTCGCGTCCGCTCATCGGAAACTGTTTTCGATTATTCCCTGCCGGTCTTCCGCTTCAGGGTGTCGAGAACGAAACCGAAAGAGCCTTCCATCTGGAGAGCCCTATGCAGCACTAGTCGTCTCAGAGAGACATTTATGGCTAAATCCCTTGGGGATCGGGGAAAAGGACACCCCGCGGAGCCTTCAGGGAATCGATGTTGCTTCCCGCCGCCAAGTGCGCCTCGGGACGCATCGACTTCCAGCGAATGTATTAAACACAGTGTTCCTGTAACATCTAACTCATTCGCTACCTCTCATGAGGCCTGTAGAGAAAATTATTCGGTTAGTTCCTGCCAGAAAAGTGCTTCAGGTCACCGAAAATATTACGACTCCTGGGGTCAGTCCTGAGAGACTGATCCCCCTAGTAGATTATTTAGACGCCTGGAAGGGCCTTCAAAATATATCTCAGTGGGTCCTGAATACAGTTGAGAAAGGATATAGAATCCAGTTCCAGTATAGACCACCTAGATTCAGTGGTGTTATTCATACACTGGTATCTCCTGATCAGGAACAGGTGATGGAACAAGTCCCCCACCAGAAGGAGTCCGGGTTCTACAGCCGTTACTTCATAGTTCTTAAAAAGGATGGTGGGCTGCGTCTCATTATAGATCTAAGGATAGTGAACAATCTTTGAGGAGATTTTAATTCAAAATGCTAACTATACCTTGATCGTTCAACAAATCAGATCCGAGGACTGGTTTGTGACGATAGATCTTAGGATGCTTATTTTCATATTCCATCATCCCACATCATAGGAGGTTCCTTAGATTCGCTTTTGGGGGTAAAGCTTATCATTGCAGGGTTCTTCCTTTTGGCCTAGCCTTATCTCCTCGCACCTTTACTAAATGTATGGATGCTTCCCTTGCTCCATTTGGGACTTCAGGGGATTCGTATCCTAAATTATATAGATGACTAGCTCATTAAACTGGCTGTCAGAAGAACTGACGATTCAACATCGAGATGTTGTTTTGCGTCATCTGAGGTGCTTGGTGTTGAGACTAAAATGTAAAGAAAAGTTCCTTAACTCCTCTTCAGAGAACTACGTTCCTGGGAGTAGAGTGGGACTCAGTCACGATGCGGGCACAATTGTCTCCTGCTCGTACAAATACTATCCTAACCACAATGGAGAGTATTAGGTTAGGGCAGGCTATCACTGTCAAACACACCCAAGGGGTTTTTAGGCCTCATGGTGGCAGCTTCCATCGTAATTCCTTTTGGTCTGCTCCATATGAGGACCTTGCAGTGGTGGCTCCGGACCAGAGGGTTTTCCCCGAGGGGGAACCCTTTTCACACGATCAAAGTAACGCGCAGATGCCTTCGTTCTTTGGTCATGTGGAAGAAACCATGGTTCCTGTTTCAAGGCCGGTTCTGGGAGCACCGTGTCAGAGAAAGTCTTTGACCACGGATGCATCCTTCACAGGCTAGTGTACGGTTATGGAGGGCCGTTACACCCGAGGTGCTTGGAGGGGCCATCATCTCTCATGGCATATTAATCGCTTGGAGATGTTGGCCGTATTCTTGCCCTGAGGCACTTCCTGGCAGACCTCAGAGGTCATCATGTTCTTGTTAGGACATACAATATGTCGGTGGTCTCTTATATCAACCGCCATGGAGGTCTGAAATCGCGCCGTCTTTCTAGACTGGCACATCAGATCCTTCTGTGGTCCCAGGATAAATGTATCTCTGTCAGATCCATTCATATTCCTGGGGTTGATAATGTGGGAGCAGATATCCTGTCGAGGCAGGGGCTGAGGCCCGGGGAAGGGCGACTCCACCCTGAAGTAGTTGAGCTCATATGGAGAGAGTTTGGCCAGGCGGAGGTTGACCTGTTCGCCTCTCATGAGAACACTCACTGCCCGCCCTGGTTCTCTCACATCCAGCTCCTTTGGGCCTGGATGCCATGGTACAGATGTGGCCTAGGTCACGTCTGTACGCTTTTCCCCTGATCGTTCTGCTCCCTGGGGTTCTAGAAAGGGTCAGGAGGTACGGTGTGAGCCTACTCCTTGTAGCTCCGTACTGGCTGGCCCGAATTTGTTTTTCGGACCTTTTTAGTCTCTTGGTGAGTCCTCCCTGGCAAGTCCCTATTAGGAGAGATTTTCTTTCACAGGCCGTTGGTACAATATGTCTTCTACGGCCGGAGTTATGGAGACTATGGGTCTGGCCCCTGAGGGGGTCTAACCGGTAAATAGGTGCCCTTTCCACCGAGGTGGTTAGGTCATCCATTCTAGAACCCCACTCTACTAGGAACTAGATATTGGTTAGTGACAGCATTGAACCCAGTTAATTACTGCCCACTGGCTTCAGTACTGGTGTTCCATTCTGTTCTCTAACGGGATCGCCCGTTCACGTTTAGGGCCTCTGTGGCGGCCTCAGAGCCCTCCGCAAGCCTCTAAGGGTGAGCATGTACGGACATTCCCAATAAAACTCCATGTTCCTGTAGATTGGAGGATGAATCCTGTCATCCAGCCTATTGGCATCAGGCTGACGGGTTATCCCTGGCACCCGCCATGTCCTGTGGATGCTATATATGAGAATATATAAGAATCTGTTGAGTGTTGCCCCCCCTTACTTAATGGTGTGGGAGCCACTCTACCTTATTTCTGCCCTGGCACTGAGGTGCCTGTAGGCAGTATCATGATTCTTCGGAAATTCATCATATAAGAATCTATTTGAGTCTGCTTCCTGCTCCCTGGAAGAGTGGTGGTGCTGCCCCCTCTTACGTGATGACGTGGGAGCCACTCTACTTTATTTCTGCCTTGACACTGAGGTGCCTTTAGGCAATATCATGATTCTTCAGGTAATCCATCCTCCATCGCATGTGTCGGATGGTCAAGGTCATAGCCTTGAGGGCCCTATGTTAGGCCTCAGGCTGTAAGGAGTCAAATCTATCTAGATATGTATCAAGGGCTAGGAGCTATTCCCCTTTTATCAATTAGACAGTTGGTTATCTGCGGAAACCTCTCATAAACGATGTACGTGGTGCGCTTTGGCCTTCACCTCTCATCTAATATTCCTTTACTGTCTGGGGTTCCCATCCATGGGGTCCGTTGAGCCACCGGCTCCAGACCTACCCTTCTTACATCAAACCTTATGACAATCTAGGTTGGATCTGCCTTCTCATTTCTATCGTCCGTGAGTGTGCCAGATGCTTCACACCAGGGCGTATCCTCTCAGTGTGGCGCAGTGGGCATTTCGTTCCCCATAGTGTCGATTCTCGACGCAGCGGAGTTCCCTCGGAGGGGAACGTCTCGGGTTACGTCTGTAACCCTCGTTCCCTGAGAAGGGAACGAACGCTGCGTCCCTCGGCCACACTTTTCGCGCCCCTGAGAACGACTTGCTTTGACCTATTAGAAGCTGACATTCACTGTTTCCTGTGACCTTTTATAGCTTCCGGATCACCGTCACATGCGACGTCACGAGTGACGCGATTGCGCTACGCCAATCAAGATTGAATTATTGACTTCAGACGCGTCATGCCGAAGGCATTCCCCCGTAGTGTCGATTCTCGACGCAGCGTTCGTTCCCTTCTCAGGGAACGAGGGTTACAGACGTAACCCGAGACGTTTTGTTGTGTTTAATGTAGAAATGAGTTATTCTAAATAACATACATATATAACATAATATACAGTGAAATTAATTTATAAATTATAATTTTTTTAATATATAATTCAGAAAGTAAAAAAGAAGCAGGAACGAACTATATACATATCCTATATTGGATATTAACATCCAATAGTGTAAATCGCGGCAGCAGCTTCAGGTTGGTAATCCGAGGCATTGTTGTGTATCTATACTTCCGGGGTTCTTCCCACCCCAGCCTCACTATCGATTTCAAAATGGCGGCTGCGTGAAATCAGCGTATAGCATCTGTCAAGCGAGTGGGTGATTTGCAAGCCCTCACTGTGAGGGCATCTTGCCTCGAGTTTGAGCCTAACGACTGTAAAGTTATCCTCAAACCAAGACACGGCTATGTACCTAAGGTGTTCTCTACTCCATTCAGAGCACAGGTCATTACTCTCTCTGCTCTTCCCATTTCAGAGAGCGATCAGGAGTTGCACTTACTCTGCCCTGTTCAAGCCTTAAGAGTAGCCCAGTTCATGCAGTCAGAGCAGCTCTTCGTGTGTTTCGGGGTGTAGAGACTGAACGGACAATCATTAATTCTCTTTTATTAAATCATTAACTCACAAGAACAAAGAGCCTTAACTAACCACATTCCAGCGGCCATGTGGTCAACTGATACGGACTTCTCTTAAACAAACCGGCCTTGATTTACTCCCCCCTGGCGGAAATCGGGCGGGAGAAGCGAAAAACAGATGTTTCCATTGTCTCCTCTCACCACGTGTGCTCGATACACATCCACCCAAACGCACATAAGAACACGCACGCACACATGCAGGAAACATGACTTTCCATATATTAAATTGTTACTAAAACATATCCGATGTGTCGAAATACATGTAGGAGAGCTGTAATGTGTAAACTTGTCCTAAGAATGTAATCATGCGTGTAAGAGAATTATAAAATGCCTGTACGTATGCGTTAAGAGGTAACTCTGCAGTATTATGTCTGTGACGTGTGATGTTTGATATCGTTACAATCCTCCAAATCTGATCTATCTATTAAGCTGTATATCAATATCGTGAAATGTATAATCACAAGTATATGTTTCCTTTTGAAATAAGCTTAATTTTCTCCTTGGTCATCCGATGCAAATCACCCTCTGGCGACATTGAGTCTGGATAAGAGCTCGCCTATTGACACCTTTAGGGTACGAGACTGTTTACACAAATGGCCATAAAAATTCGGACCTAGGTTTTCAAACAGATTGCTATCACTTAACACCCATCTCTGCGGAGAGAACGAAGCCAGATGTGTGAAATGAAAACGCACGCACACACATATCCACGCTCGCACCCACGGATACACGCACGCACACACCTATGGACACGCGCCGATGCATTCCTTACGGAAAACCCAGAGAAATGGGTGATTCTAAGAGAAATATGATATATTCCTGTATTCTGGTATATTCCTGTTTGTGTATCATGCCAATTAAGATTGTTAGTTGTGTAGTTAAAACTCTAAGGGCCTGTATAAAGAGCCTAAGAGCATATATTCACTTGTATGCGCGTCAAACACGTCTTTCATGATAGCAAATGAAAGCTCCCGACGTGGTCTAACTAACCATATAAACGAGGTTCCGTTAAAATGTACTCTGCTATGTTTTTCCATCTCTGCAATGTTTCTGACCATATTCATAACTGCCATAAATCCGAAAGTTGGGCGTTCCGACAAGACAAAGGCCACGGAACCCTGCCAAATCAAGAAAGGATCTCATTGGAGAGGTCATTCCAAAGTGGGCGTGGACTCTTCACGGTAAAAGGCCGTGCAGCAGTCCGTTCGCTCTCTCTTGCGCTGTGTATCCTGCTCCCAGCTGTAACCTTCGTGTGCTTTCTTTTGTTCCTGTTTTTAGTTTGTCTTTGTTTTATTTTGCGTATAGCTAGTCTGTTCTCAGTGCGGTTCTCGTCCTCCGACCGAGTTACCCACGTGTGTTTCGTCAGTCTTCCAGCATC
The DNA here is from genome assembly GCA_031834385.1 of Semotilus atromaculatus. Taxonomy (NCBI): domain Eukaryota; kingdom Metazoa; phylum Chordata; class Actinopteri; order Cypriniformes; family Leuciscidae; genus Semotilus; species Semotilus atromaculatus. The sequence goes on from JAULUF010000084.1 coordinate 16,883,787, forward strand.
CAGATAAGACTGTCTTTGCGCATACAGAACTGTTTTAGGACGTTTGAATTTCCCGCGAAACATCCACGCTCGGAAGTATCAAAGAAGTCCGCCTCCCATCTCCAGGACGCCGCACGCTCTCTTCTACACAACACCAGGTCTGAATGCAAGTGTTCCATCTCAAATTTAGACGCTTTAAAGTGTGTATCCTGTGGCTGTCTCTGAGGGTCTAATTGTGCTAGCAATTGTGTTTTCCTTATGTTTCTACGTTTCTTTTATTATTTGTTTCAGTTTACTTTGTTTATCTATATCTTTGTTTTACCAGTAGTGTAGTTTTGTTATTAAAAACCTCAGTTATACCTTATTGCCTCTGTTGTTGTTGACCACATAACAAAGCCTCTTTAATATAAAAGATCCTAAACGCTACAATCTGATATTGTTAAGTGCACTAAACAGTGTCAGTAAAGTTAAGCTAAAATAGGCCACAAGTCATTGATAACTTCCAACAGAACAGCACGGCGGACGTGCGGACTGAGAAAGGGGGTTTCAATTGCTTTGGTACTTTTAAAGATCAACAGCCATCTGTCTGTGTAGGATGTATATTCCTAATTAATAATAATTCGTTGTGTTTAATTGTTATATACATACCCGAAGCAGACGTGTGCTGTATAACCCCTCGTGGGTTATTTATGTACGTAAGGACTCGGTTCAGACTATATTCGATAATTTGTTGATCATAGATTCATAACTGTTGAATATTCTTCCCCGAAATTAAAATTGACTAAAAAGCTTATGAACCTTTGAGCATTCCTTACAGGGGGCAGCACCAAAGGGCATCCGGTCAAGAAGCAAAGATTATCCCACTGGATAGTGGATGCGATGGGCTTCAATGGGCATCCAATGCCCCATCGGAGTGAAGGTCCAGAGGCATGGTCTCCACCTGGGCTTGGTCTAGTGGAGCATCCATTGGCAACATCTTGCAGCAGCCAGCTTCCTCGCCGTCTACCTTCACCACATTTTCCAACTTGGGCATCCCTGCTCTACAAGCACGGGTCTTGTCTGTTTAGCTGGGCTTTGACCTCTATGCAAGCTCAACCCCCTTGAACCCTTTCCCTCATGGCTCCGACATAGTACCTTAGTAGGGCTGTCACTTTTGTGAAAAACTCCTGTTCGATTTTTGAGACATAGGTGTTGATTGAATCGATTGTAAAATCGATTTTCCATGTCTAAAGACGTTTCCATTTTCAATACTAAATATAGGCAAATCCACGGACAACTAACAGGCATTATTAGAACGAGCGTAAAGAGGGATGACCGACAGCCAATGAGAGAGCAAGATACAGAGCAGCGGGGAGTTCGGGGAGGAGTTATAGACCAGAATATCAGTATTTTAATTTATAAGTATATCAAACAGAAACAAAGTAGCCTACATATTGCTTGACCAGCAGCACATTGCAAAATTATTTCTTTACCCCCAACTCTCTTTGTAGAACACACAATCCTTGCTCAGAGCTCAGCAAGTTGATCTCGTCTCCCCAACCATTTCCTCCTGCATAATCTTTATTTTTTTCTCTCCTTTTCGCTGCAAATCAGCTCACAGATTGGGATCGCAATTAAGCTTCTTGCAGGCTATAATTTTTAATAACAATTTGAGTCTCGCGCAAGAACTCCGGTCTCACGCACGCGTGGTCTTGCGATATTTTCTTATCACTTTTCGCGTGTGTTTGGTTGTGAAACGTAGTTTGCGTGCCAAACAGTTGTCGGCGATTCTTCCTCTTGTAAAGTCATGCAGTGTGAAACCTCCTTTCGCCGATCCATCGTTCAGTGTGAACACAGCAATGACTGAATGCTGGCCAAGATAGTCATGTAGTGTGAAAAGAACAGTGACCCGACTACTTTGAAAATCGTGCAGTCTGAACTCGGCATTAGTCATTTCATTCAAACTATTCTGAGATCCTACGGCGAAATGCCCGCTTATATAGATGGTAGCCCCGCCCATTTCGGAGGGCTTCAGTGCCATCGTTTTGATTATTTCCGCTGCACAGCCATTGGCTCGTACAGTTTCACTGCGTGATTTAACAAGGTTTCGGTATTTGGAGAAAAAGGAGTTTTCCCAATGCGTCTAGCAACGAAATACTCGTTCCTGTTATCTCAGGGAATTGAGGTTGTGTTTGTAACCGAGTACGTTTCTCTACAGAGAGACCATATAAACAGATATAAATTCACAAACATAAACCCATAAAATACATCTATACTAAAAAGTTCCTGAAATACAAGTCGGTTATCTTTAACAAGCAAACAGGGTGTCTGAGATAAGACAGGCATAGAGCACATGTGGATTTGGAGATGCATTAATGTGCTCAGCTAGGCTACAGTTATCGGGAGATTCTAACTGTGGGCCAAGATGTCTCTCTCTCTCTCTCTCTCTCTCTCTCTCTCTCTCTCTCTCTCTCTCATTAAAGTCCTACATGGGGAGGGGATAGAAGAGATCAGGACAATTCAGAATGGGTTCAGCAGAGGCGAACAATAAAAGACAGATAAGATAAAGAGAGTGAGAGAAATATGCACTATAACAAACAGGAAGGCTACAGTACATTAGTCAGGATTTTATAGGACATATATATAGATGTGATACCATTTCTGATATAGATGTTTATTCTGCTAACTGAGCAGTTGGGGTGCACATTAATGGGGGTACTGTGTGTGTGGCTGCTCATTGATAAAGAGCCATGAAATAAAATAGGAAACAAGAGGAGACTGTGTGGAAGGAGGTGGGCCAATTATAGGAAGAGACAGAGATGGTATTACAGAGAAGGAGAGGGGGAGAGATGCTGACAAAGAGAAGGAGAGAGAGTGTATGACGTTAAATGCAGCCTCTGGGTGATGACTCAGTCAGCTGTGCCCTTTAAGCTCCACCAATCACATTACACTCCACCTGTTTACAATCTTCTCTCTCACACACATACAACAAATACACACACATACACACACAGATATATAGGGAACTATTTTTTCACCAGTATTTCAGAAACAATCAAATATCCGGAAGTCTAATTTCACACACAAGTACCCAAAACTCATCACACACCTCTATATTCAAAAATCCTGGAAAGATTTTCACAAAAACTTTTTCAGTCTGATAGATGCACCAAATAGTGTTAGCTATGCATATACTGGACAAAAACTTACCACTTAATAAATCGCCTGATTAACAGTAAGTTATTTTTGTTCTGCTCACCTGTAGAGTTAGATCAGTGTATGAATGAGGTTGTAATGCATGAAAAACATGTAATACAATTGTAATTTTTCATAGGTTATAGGCTAAGCTAGCAGGCTGACCGGCTAACAATATGCTATAATCTAATAGGTTTTTGCAAAACATAAGCAAACCAAAAAAAAATGCAAAGTCCAATAAAAGTTTAAATTAACAATATGTAGCATAACTTATCATTTGTAACATATCATTTAAAAACACAGTCAAAATACACTGTCTTGTAAAGGATTTCTAATCAGACATTGAATAGAGTACCTATTAAAAGTTATTTTTATATATTGTCATTTTATTTATTTATTTATTTATTGGCTAGTGTGTAGCACATTGAGGATGAAAAGAGAAAATATTTCGCAGAATGAGAAGCAATAATAATACAGCACAGGGGAATTTGTGTGCGGCAGAGGAAGGTTGTTCTAGAGGCCACTGTCACAATCAAGATTCCTGGTGGACATCTCAGCTGCAGCACATGCATACAGTACAATGACCCAACATAACCTTGTTGTTTTGTAAACACCATCTGTTCATAGTCGAAAATTCACTTACTGGGTACAGGTTATTAAGAAGAAAAAATACATGAGCTCTTTAATCTATAACAAAACTGTGTCTTACTCTCTTTTTAATGGCTTACTGTTTGTAGAGGCTGCATGATTTGAGGTATCATTCATGTCCATAGCACACACAGCATCAGTAATGGTAATGCTGGCATTAGCAAGCACTAATCACTGTTCAAAGTGTTAATCAAAATGGCATGAAGGTTAATTTGCAAATGAGGCAAATTAAATTACTATGTAGCCATAATCAAAAACACCTTTAGCTCACCTTTGCCGATTGCAATGCCCAGGTATCATAAATTAAAATCATAAATTCCCCCTACAAATAAGAAACATGGTGTGGAGTAATTGCTTTTCTCTCTTTGTCATTTGGGTCGTTTGTATGCACTAAATTATGAAACTGGTGAGAGGAAGAAAACGTGTTCTCCTTTAGGCTCAAGCGTAACTATCCCAAACGTAAGACTATAGCCTCCGTTTCAGCTCATGCTGCAGTGTTTGATTCAAGTATCATTTTTCAGAGCTGCTGCTCAAAATACCCTGATTGCAATCTTTCCCTACACATAAAAGTTGGATCACAGGATTCTAGCTGCCACACGCTAGTCGCCATGGTATTATGCTATAAATTAAAAAAATTACCCAAGATGTTAAAACTCATTTTGAGGGCATTGAGTACATTATCTGGAAAGCACTGCCTTTTAATGATCACTTTAGACTCACAAACGTTCAAAATCATAAACATTGGGAAAACATTTTAACACTGTAGAGAAAGTCAAGTCAAGTCAAGTATATTTATTATAGCGCTATTCACAATACAGATTGTATCAAAGCAGATTCACAGTATCAATCAAAACAACATAACAATGTTCGACCTCCACGTTTGGTAGGGCTGATCAATGGTATTAATGATTGGTTAATTCATTTGAATATCCCCAACTGAGCAAGCCAAAGGCAACAGTGGGAAGGAACGGAAAAACTCCATCAAGTGAGCTAATGGTGCCCTAAAACTCCATCAGGTGACCCAATTGAGAAAAAAAAAAACTCATATCAGAAAGCAAAAACCCTAAAAAATGATCTATACAACAAACCCATATAACATTAAATTATAGAATAATATAATCATCTTTAATACAACACAACACTTTGCATGTCAGGGGTAATTAACAGTCAGCAGGGGCCCCATTTATAACTGTTGCGTACGCACAAAACAGGCCCTGAAAGAGGCGTACGCCACTTCCGACGCATAATTTGTGATTTATAAAAACAAACTTGACGGGAACATTTTTGCACTCTCTGACTCACAACTCTGACCCGTGCGTACAAACGTTTTGGAAATGGAGCAGTTTGGCGACACCGATGGTGAGCTGGAGTTAAATGTCTTTTTATTCACTAATAGACAGAAAATCTAAAGAAAATTATACATATACAGAAAGATAATACAAATATAATTTCATTCACCAAGCCTATCACTTGAGGCAAATATCCATCCCTTCTTAAATGTCTGTGCCAGCGAGCGTGTTTGGCCGTTTGTGAAACTAACGCATAGCCTATCTAACGGCAGATCTTCATTATGAGTCCTAATCATAAAAACAGTGCATGTTCAGAATAACAGTTTGAAATAAATAAAATAATTATTTAAACTATGTTTTACTTCTGATACACACATTTAGATGAAATATGCCATATTCTCATTAAAGGAGTTAAACACTTAAATTACATAAAATCATTACTGAGAAGTTACAACATTTTTTATATTCAATAAATAGTTGTTGTTAAAGGGCACCTATTTTGGCATTTAAAATGTTCCTAATATTGTTTTGGGAGTCCCTAACAACAGTTTTACAAGCATGCAATGACAAAAAACACTTTTGTTGTTTTATAATATGCATTTATTTTTACCTGATTTGCTCAGTGACTCCCATATGAATCGTTCAACGACTCATTTTTCCAAACCCTGCCTTTGCGTGACGCTAATCTGCGGTGATTGGTCAGATGACCCAGTCAGTTGGTTAACACGGAGTCAACAACCAGTCAGTTGGTTAACACGGAGTACAGTGTACAATGCTTTTATCAATTACATTGTGTTATAATAATGATTATAGTGCACCGCTTTGTAGTAAAAAAAATTCAAAATAAGAGAAGGAATTTAGGTTGAGTTATGTTAGCGACCATAGCCCAAAGTTCAGTGGTAAAAGCACATTCAGTCTTTATTTGCGTTAGCCCAAAACATATTGATAATGCAGTACTACGAGGTTTTGCTCTATTCTTTATGACAACTCCAATAACCACGACAAACACTTCACATATTTCAATACAATTGACATTGAAGACTATAGAAGCTGCGCTGTGCGTACACAACACACAAAATAATTATTGAGCATGCTACATAAAACATAAAAGCAACAATTATTAATATTAATAATACTTACAGGTTGTGATTCGTAGGAGGAAGCTGATCCAAATAAACTTAGCCTTCCTTCAATATCAGCCGGCTCGCGAATCCATAACGTTATTTGATAGCATTTATGTTTGTGAAGCAATCATCTTCAAAATGACGCAAACAAAGCATAAGGTTCGGGCTACACTTATATGTGGTATAGTTGTATATATGAACTGTAGCCACTTAGTCTTCAAATGCTTGAAAAAAGTTCGCTTTTGCGTCACAAGTCAGAACACAGCGTCTCGTCGAGATGATATATTTTCAAGGTTTCCCTGGCGTCTACGAGCGCAATAAGTGGGCGTATTTTATTCAAATAACTTGTCAAGTTGACGTCATCTAGAAAGAGAAAAAGCATCGTTCGTCTATCGATTCATATCAGTGACTCAGAGTCGACTCTTACTTTTGAGAGACAATAACTTTGTATACGGTGAACTTTCATATTTAAAACTTTGCAGGATGTTTTCGTTCACTTAGATCTATTTATAAACAACTACATGAAAGGTCATTTTCAAAATTCCATAATAGGTGCCCTTTAATATTTGTTGTGGATGTGATGCTTTTGAACTTGTTTCCTCTGGCATGCTGTGTTTTAATGTTTTAACTACAGAGATAATTGCTTATCATGATAATAGCAGATTGTCTGAGAAAATAGTTTCGTGCAAATAATGAAAAATGAGGTCTATCTGTTTCCATTCAAAATATAAATCAATTAAAAAATACTATTTGTCCAGTGGAAAAGGTTGCGAAAAACTTTCTCTGAAATGTATTTTACACTAGCCTATTTGATTTATTTATTCAAAAACAAGGCAAGGATAGGCTACTAAATGATTTTTATTAATGTAATGTGACGGCACATCCGTATTTAAAATTTTCCTAATGTCTTGTACCGTTAAACATGTTATCACGTAGATTAATTATCATAAGCAAATGATATGCAGATGAGGATATGCATAGTAAAACTAGGCGTTGTAAGCTCCATATATGGTTATTTCGTGGTGGAGATGCATGTGCACATAATCTTCCGCTGACTGGGATTTAATGGGTTTATTTTGCAAATATGATTGCACATTGTCCAGCTTTTTACGTGACTACTTGGCAAGGAAATAAATAAAAAAATGGACATGAAATATTGATTTGAGAAACACAAAACTATTATATCGTGCTCTCGTAATGTCAATTAGGCAGTTTAACAGTCATCATATAAAAATATTTGACCACAGAATGCTGAGATTGGCAAATCAGAATGATTTATTCCAGTGGAGTAACAAAATACAATAAGAAAAGGTATATTCACTAATTCAGTGGTTAAACAGCTATGAAAACCCTACCAACATGCAATGTCTAATGGGTACTAGTACTATGGGTAAAGTCAGTCACTAACTCTCCCAGCTCTTGTGACCAAATCTCCTTCACAACAGTACTAATAATCCATAAGCGGTCCTGTGACCCTTTCTTAATGGTGTTTGTTCTGTACATCCCCAAAACAATGCAGCGAAAACAGCAGGCATTAGTCTGTCAGTCATGTTGAATCAAAGCAGCTGTGCAGGCAGGTTGGCTCAATGCATGCAGAGAGGTTGATTCATTGAGCTGTCTTCATCCACCACTAACGCAACCATGAGGCAAAATGAAGTGACACACAGATGTTACATTCACACGATGCATTCTCCGCAAACACTCCCTGTGTTCAGCTGGGATTTACAGTGCAATACTACTGCAATTGTGCAAAAAAGTATGAATGAATGTAAAAACAACAGCTCTCTCTGGGAAGAATATAGCATCACTGTGATCAGAAGGGGAGGGGGGGGGGGGGGGGGGAGTATGGCAAGCTGTGGTAACATTTATTCCTAAAAACAATATTTACATCTAATAATAATAATTTGATTTCTGGGTACTCAAAGCACTTCCATATGGAAGGTGGAATCTCCTCAACCACCACCATTGTGAAGCATCCACCTGGATGATGCGACGGCAGTCATATTGCGCCAGAACGCCCACCACACACCAGCTTATTGCTGGAGAGGAGATGAAGCCAATCATTATATATGGGGATGATTAGGAGGCCATGAAGATAAAGAAAAACCAATGGGCAATTTTGGCCAGGATGCAGGGTTATTTTTTTTTATTTGTTCTGACCACAGAGTGTCAGGACCTTGGTTTAACGTTTCATCCAAAGGATGGTGCTTTTTGACAGTATAGTGTCCCCATCCCTATACTGGGTGTTAGGATCCACACAGACCTCCTAGATTACCCTAGGAGGTCTCCCATCTACTAACCAGGCTCAATCCTGCTTAGCTTCAGTGGGCAACCACTGAAGCTAAGCAAGTAAAGTTCATTCAGCAGATGGAAATGTATCAATTTTATTAGTATGCAAGCAAGAGCTGAAGTGAAATGCAGAAAAGTAGAAAAATAACAAGTTTATGGTTGTGCAGTAGCGAGACGTGACTTGACAGGCAAACAGCACAGTGAGAGTTATCCAAAAAATAAATAATAATTTGTTACAAAAATGCAAATCCTCATTACAAACAACTGCATTCACACATCATCGGTGTGTGTACTTCAGCGGAATATGGTGACAAATCATGGCCAGGTTGCAAACCATATGACACACAAAACCATCAAAGTTTAATGTAAGACAATGCATCATGACAGCGCTCACAGCAAAGCAAATTAGTGACAGACACTTCCACATCATAGACAGTGAACCCACCACAAACAAGCAATGTTATAATAAATAATATTATTATATAATAGGCACATCAGCCAATTAAATGTATGTAACAGACTTTAATAAACTTGTGGTTTATTTGGTTATATAACTATTATGTAGAAATACAGAAAATGTGCATAATGGTACTGAGTTAGTAAATTTACTGACCAGGGATTCTGCATAATGACTGTTTTATCCAATAAAGCTTAACATATATAAAATGCTGGCACGGAGGCCTATTAGATTTTAAATGTATTAAACTTATAGTTAAAAGTTTTTTTTTTTTTACTTACCCAAACTTACCGTTGCCAATTAACTCCAAAATAAATTAATGCACCGAAATGAAAATTCTGGGTGCACTTGGCCGAAATTTACCTTTTTTTTTTCTTTTTCTTTTTATTATTAATATCTTATTTTAAAATTAGTTTTTTTATTTAATTTTTTTTTTTACTTTGTTTATTAAATTCAATAATCAAATGAATCTGAATAAAAAAATAGGCCTATATTAGAATAATATTAAACATCAATGTATTAATATCAGTTCTATGCTGCAGAATCAGATTTAAAAGATTTATTTTTTTACCTATTATCAAAATAAAGTAGTCCTACAAAGCAATTATTATCAGAGCATGTAAGCAGATAGCAGATAGCACAGGGCTTTTGCAAACAGAAACAAGTCCAGCAAAATTTCATGTCGGCACATTTTTTAGTGGACTCTGTGCCTTTCCAGTGAGTGTGACTGCGACTGAGTAGAGTGTGAGCAACACACACACACAGAGGTTGAAGCGGAACATTGGGCAGAACATGCTGCGAAAACGGAGCGGAGAGCACAGCACACACAGCGGAACATGCTTCGAAGTTGAGCATCTTCAAATCTTCTACCCTTATCACCTCATTCAAGAATGAGGGGAAATCTGACTCCTGCTGCTGATCTGTGCTGCGACTCTTGATCAGCTCAAGCTTAATTGAGAAGCTTGTTCAGTTTTTAATTGTAGTGTCTGTTCCCTAACTGAAGTAAATGATTTTCATTACTATAAAAAATAAAAATGACGGTAGGGGTTGGTGCAGCGTCGGGCAAGTGATGTAACTGTTGTTGCGGCTGAACACCTAGCAGCGAGTATTCATGTAAACACAGTTATGTCTTAAGTGAACGTAAACCGTTGGGAAAGAAATCGGATGCGTATCAGTGGGATCCGTGCATTAAGTCTTAAATTGACAGCAGCCTAATAATACAGTAAACCTGTAGCTGTCTGTCAAACAACAAATAGTAAAGAGAAAATCACTCACTGCTCTTGACTGAAAAACTTTTGAAGCTTTATTATGAATCAATGTACATTTAATTCACATGAAGACTATGCGATGTTTAGTTTTACATTTGATTATTCAGTTTCTTTATTGTTGCTTACTTGAATGGTACTGTTAAACAGATCTAATGTAGGCCTACCTAAAAAACTAAAAGAAGTTTATTTAATTTGTAACTTGGTTTTATTTTATTTGTCCTATTGTTTGTAATTTGCCTCTTTGTTCTTATTTTTAATAACAAGATAAATGAAAATAACAAAAAATAACTAATTGTCCACCCCTAGTTTCAGGTGTTTTTGTTTACCTGGATGTTCTTGATATTAAGTTTTCAGGTTTTATTTAGACATTTTTTCATCTTAGTTTTCATTTTAAGTATATTTAAATATAATTTACATTTATTTTATACACTTAAAGCAATATCATATCACTGTTATCGCATATCGCATTTTTCTTCAATATCATACAGCCCTAATTGAATCATTATTTTCCTGTTGATCAGCTGCTTTGAAACAATCTGCATTGTATAAAACGCTACAAAAATAAAGGTGATTTAACTTGACTTGACAATAGTTTAGGCCTCTCTGAGGGCCCTGAAGGTTCTCCTCTGTGGTTGTGAATTAATGTCCGTTCAAGTCCTCCTGGGAAGTTCGTACTTACGAGGTGGGAAGTCGTGTTTACGACGGCAGGTGCGTTCAAGTCACTTTCATCGGAGCAAGATGGCGGTGTACTTTCTCTTAATTACACAAAAATACAGCAAGGTTCTTAAAGTCTAGTTCTAGAAAATGAAGAACTAAGAAATGTGCATCAGGTGTGCTTTGCTTTTTCATGTTTTTAATTAATTTATGAAGCCACTGCAAACTTTATTGTTATATATTACATTGTTATATTATACTGCCATCATATTCTGTGCAGGCAATTAGCTTAATGTGCTATAAAAAGAAAAGCACATTTCAATATCAACAATATTGATATTATCAATCCTAAATCACTCCTGATTTATCACTGACAATATCACTCCTAAATACCTTCCGGTATTGTGGTATTCCTCCATGTTTGATATGCCCCAACTCGTAAAGATCAGGGCTTAAAGAAAATCCCAAGCTTCCCACTCGTATTTACGACATTGTGGACATTGTGTGACATTGTTCATGTGCGCTCAACTCGCAAATACAATCTTTAGGTGATGACTTGAACGCACCATTAGTTAAAGGTGGGGTAATTTATTTTTTATAAACACTTGTTTGTTGGTTGAAACTCTCTTTACATCCTGATAACAATCAATAACAGAAGTGGTCCAAATATAAAAACTTTATCAGGACTAAACAATTTGTACAATCATTGCATTTGGTTTGGACATGATAAGATGTCCTACCTGCCTGTCAACATGTTTCATACTTCATCACACGTCATCAGCGCGTTCCATAAGGCTATGCAGAGTTGCAGACTCAAAGGCTGAATCCGAAATCACCCCCTATAGCAATAAATGGGGCGTTATTTGAAGGGACAGCCATTTGTAGTGGTGTCCGAAACCATAGTGGGCATATGGTGCATTCAATCCCACATTGCACCACAATAACGAAACGGCTGTCTGAATTTGCATACTCGTTTTCATTCACTCAGTTAAGTGAACAGTATTAGTGGACTAACGTAGGGAATAGTGAATGAGGGTTTAGGGGGCGATTTTGGATTCAGCCACGGTCACCAGGCACCATCAACAAACAGCAGCCCCTTTTTACAGTGGACCTTTTTTAAGTGAACGCTAAAACGGCTTGCCATATGCAGATGACTAAATGAGTCAGGTGCACCTAGAACACTTTGCATGTAAAATAAATCTATAACTGTAATAAACACGCGTGGTCACATAGCCTACACAAACATTCACCTCCATCCTCTCAATGTATTGGTCAATTGTAGGCTACAATCCACACAGAAACTTTTGCACATTCATTAACGATTCAAACAGCTCAAGCAATAGGATCCAAACAGAATCAATGTGGCATCTGCACAAACTTACGTGAAATAAACATCCACGGAATGCTCGCCGGCTATAGACGTCAACGCACTGACAGCAAGGCGGGTTTAGCTCGGTTAACTTCCATTGATCGGTGATCTGTGATTTCCCACGCAGGCACACACAGTCACGCGCTTTGACTTATGGGGCGCCGACTGGTGCGAAATGATTTACAGGATTTCCTTCTATTTACAGCAATATAGCTATTTACTAATAGCCTATCTGCAGCGGATAAGTTATTGTTTGATGAATAAATTAAACGGCTAATAACTGATTTGCCCTTTATAAGACAGCTTTCTTTTCCCCCTCAGTGTGGCTATCTCTTCTCAGACACATGGTGACATCCAGCGGCTGCTTGCATCCTCCTCCAACACCTGAGCATCCCGCTGATCAGCCAATCACAGCGTAGGGTTCTGCCCGTTTTCTAGACATCCTAACACAGAGAACCAGGCTACTCCACTCCATCCTCTCTAATGGATGTAAAGGCGACTGAAAAGCGAGGTAATCGAATTGGTAATTTTGCAGTGCATATCAGAGAGCTTAATTAAAATAAAGCCAGAACATTTCATTAATTTGGCATTACTGTGAGTCCAGGAACTTTCAGATAATATAGCCCAAGTAACTGAAGTATTAACTTAAGTAGCCTAATAACTTGAGTTATAGTTAGAATACTTATTTAGTTATAAGTTATAGATAGAAAAGGGAATATGATTAGACCAAAAAAAAAAATGTATTCAATGAAAAAACTATTTTAGTTACCATTATGCTCAGATGCAGTATTTATTTAAATCAGAAAATTAAATAATTCATAATTCAATAGTATTGACTGCATGGAGCAAGGTTTTAAAGTAGGCTATCACTCAACAAGAACCAAATGTTTCAAATCAGGCTTTGAAAAGTAAATAAAATAGCTGACATTTATTGGCTGGCTTTCTTGATTTACCTGCTATTGGCAGATGACAAAAAGTTTTGACAAAAATAAAATAAAAATAACCCTGGATGTGTAGTATCTGTGAGAGGCCAGTTATAAGTGCCTTATTCCATGGACCTTTGAATCACAATATGAGGAGACAGAGACAATTGAAATGACAGAAAGAACTGACTCTCATCAACACACATAGTCTCAACAGTCTAATCATCAATGCTGCATCCATACAACTTGTAAACACATTCCTCATGATGGTGGTTTGGAGAGCAGCCAGAAAGAGGATCAAATAGAAAGGCAAGACAACTCTTAGCTCCTTATCGCTACAGTGCAGTGAAACTGCTGAGAGCAGCAGGCTTCAGGGGACTAACTAAAGTGCTTCACGGTGGATGTGAAGAAAATAACAGAAGAGAATTAGGATAAACAACTATCACAGTTCAAATATCCCACAAACAGCCACTTCCAATTGAGCCTGACAGAGATTAGGGGATCCAGCTGCTGCTCAGATTCACTCAAGCCCATTCATCGTGTACAGAAAAGACTCCTTGTCTCCTATCCATATAAATTATAAACATGGATCTCTTGTAAAACGTTAGTCTATTTTCTGTGCATATTGTGCACTTAATGCAGATTTCATGTAGGCAATGCGTACATTATAGCTGACTAATAGTACAGTAATAATTCAGTCTTATTAGATATGTTGTTTAGTTATCGTTTTCTTATTTGATTATATTGTGAATAAGATATAGTGGTTCCCAACTGGTGGACAGTAATACAGAAGCAAAGTAAAGCAAAAACAACATGGCATTTCTGTCATTTTCGGACAAAATTTTATAGGGAACATTATAGACAAAGCAAAAATGTATCTTGTATAACGAGACATATAAATGATGATTGTACACAATAACACTCATGATTACACTGGTACCAATGAAATAATAATTTAAAAAAAAAGAAAAGACGCTTGTAAGATCTATTCCCCGGATTGCATGGTCAGTCCCTATACCAATCCAGGATTTAGTGCTTTTAGAAGGGTACAGTGGAAAATTGTGATTTCATTAACATTTCAACCCCTTGATGATTGTTGCTCTTTCTGCTAAGAATTGAATCAGATTGACATGGCAAAACAATTATGGCTAGATCACCTTGTTCACCTATTTACATTATTGGGATTACAAAGGGTACATCCTGTAAAATTATCTAATTACTGACACCCTAGCATAATTGCGAAGCATAAACCCAGCATAAACTCAATATTGTTTAAAAATACATTTTTGGGAAGCACTGAGCAGTTTTAGTGATAAAATATCAAACAATATATATATATATTTATTTATTTATATTTCACTAACTGACATTTTAGGTGCATTCAATCCTTGTCACCTCTTTTTAACCAATTTTTTTTACCCAAAAGGTCAGTAAAAAGTTTAGCTCCTGTTATTTTAAGATTGTAATCTTGTGTGTGTGTGTGTGTGTGTGTGTTTGGCTGAATGTGGATAATCTTCAGTGCTGGAATGTTTTAAGCTCTTTCCGACTTGCTTTTTCTTTGATTAAATGTTCCCTGTAAGTGCATTCCTCATGAAAATGTCATACTTCAAACTGGAGTAACTGGGCCACGTATCCTCAACGCAACTCAAAAACAGGGCAGCCGTTGATTTATGATTTATAAAATAGCAGCTCAGGTGGGCCCAGCAATAAAAATAAATAAAAAAGAACTCCTGTCTCGTGTGCTTTAGTGCTGTTTAATAATTTATGCCAGATACCCCAAATTGGAGATGAGGATTAGACTTTTTTTTTTTTTTTATCATCGTTGGTCAAAAAAATGGCTGTTACTAACATACCTTGTACTGCCTTGCCCAGGTGAACCTTCTATGCTGTTCAGCATATGCCTGAGGATATTTGAAAATTATATTTGACTTTGATTGTTTGATTGATTCTACAGGTGATTCCTTGCCGGATTAAATACAGTATTGCTTCACTGCCTTGACACAAAAGGGCAACGGATTTTATACTCAATGCTTAACACAGCTACAACGTATAAAGATGCAGAGAATGCATTGAAAGCCTTTTTCAGAAAGCCTAACATAGTAGCTGAACGCAATGCCTTCCGTAAACGCTGTCAAGCACCTCACAAATCAGTTATACAGTATGTTGCTGCTTTATGAGAGCTTGTTGTTTTATGTGAGTTCAGTGCCAGTAATATATACACTCACCTAAAGGATTATTAGGAACACCTGTTCTCATTAATGCAATTATCTAATCAACCAATCACATGGCAGTTGCTTCAATGCATTTAGGGGTGTGGTCCTGGTCAAGACAATCTCCTGAACTCCAAACTGAATGTCAGAATGGGAAAGAAAGGTGATTTAAGCAATTTTGAGCATGGCATGGTTGTTGGTGCCAGACGGGCCGGTCTGAGTATTTCACAATCTGCTCAGTTACTGGGATTTTCACGCACAAACATTTCAAGGGTTTACAAAGAATGGTGTGAAAAGGGAAAAACATCCAGTATGCGGCAGTCCTGTGGGCGAAAATGCCTGGTTGATGCTAGAGGTCAGAGGAGAATGGGCTGACTGATTCAAGCTGATAGAAGAGCAACTTTGCCTGAAATAACCACTTGTTACAACCGAGGTATGCAGCAAAGCATTTGTGAAGCCACAACACGCACAACCTTGAGGCGGATGGGCTACAACAGCAGAAGACCCCACCGGGTACCACTCATCTCCACTACAAATAGGAAAAAGAGGCTACAATTTGCAAGAGCTCACCAAAATTGGACAGTTGAAGACTGGAAAAATGTTGCCTGGTCTGATGAGTCTCGATTTCTGTTGAGACATTCAGATAGTAGAGTCAGATTTTGGCTTAAACAGAATGAGAACATGGATCCATCATGCCTTGTTACCACTGTGCAGGCTGGTGGTGGAGGTGTAATGGTGTGGGGGATGTTTTCTTGGCACACTTTAGGCCCCTTAGTGCCAATTGGGCATCGTTTAAATGCCACGGCCTACCTGAGCATTGTTTCTGACC
This sequence comes from Semotilus atromaculatus, assembly GCA_031834385.1. NCBI lineage: Eukaryota > Metazoa > Chordata > Actinopteri > Cypriniformes > Leuciscidae > Semotilus > Semotilus atromaculatus. Next base: position 16,900,000 of record JAULUF010000084.1, read on the forward strand.
ATGTCCATCCCTTTATGGCCACCATGTACCCATCCTCTGATGGCTACTTCCAGCAGGATAATGCACCATGTCACAAAGCTCGAATCATTTCAAATTGGTTTCTTGAACATGACAATGAGTTCACTGAACTAAAATGGCCCCCACAGTCACCAGATCTCAACCCAATAGAGCATCTTTGGGATGTGGTGGAACAGGAGCTTCGTGCCCTGGATGTGCATCCCACAAATCTCCATCAACTGTAAGATGCTATCCTATCAATATGGGCCAACATTTCTAATCTAAAGAATGCTTTCAGCATCTTGTTGAATCAATGCCACGTATAATTAAGGCAGTTCTGAAGGCGAAAGGGGGTCAAACACAGTATTAGTATGGTGTTCCTAATAATCCTTTAGGTGAGTGTATATACATGAGAATACATGAGAGATTTTTACTAGAAACTGATCTCACACTGGACAGAGCTGTTATGATAGTAATCCAGATTGAATCTGCTGTCAATAAGGCTAAATCCAATTCAAATTCCCGCCAAGCTAATCAAGTCAAGTCACAATACAGATTGTTTCAAAGCAGCTTTGCAGTAATAACAGGGAAATTATGAATTTCGTCTGTTGTTCAACTATAGTCAGTTTAGTGTTGATTCAGTTTAGTTGTAAAGATCATCAATTATGAAATTAGTTAATCAGAGTTTTTTTGTGATTGTTGCGGGCAAAAATCCTTGATTATGCGGAACGTTTGCAAACTTGCAAAAATTGCGGTAACTTGCAAAAATTGCGGTAACTTGCACAAATTGCGGTAACTTGCACAAATTGCGGTTTGATGAAAAAGAGAAAAAACAGTGATTCCCCCAACACCCTGTTCTCACTAGGCTACTACCTTAATGTAAAGAGTCGTTTCTTATTACTTCCTATGATAAGTAAGCATCTTATCTACATCACAGAAAGTGCTGGGAATATTTAAGTTCTCATCTTGTTTTATTTAATAAACGCATGGCTCAAACTTACAAAACATTGATGAGTCAAACAAGTTCTGTAGCTTTACAAAAGGAATATGCTACAACTTCTGTAAAAATGAATACAAAATAAATAAAAATAAATAAAATGTGTGCTTCCTGTTTTACAGTTCTGTTAAAATAAGTGCTTCCAATGCACAAAGTGCAATCTCTTACTGTAACGTGAATTGACATCATGTAACACACCGGGAAACTGCTTTGCGTGGTCTTTTGCTCTTGTTTTTGTTGGCAAATGAGACTGATTTGCGGGCTTCATCATGGCTTCATCGAGGGGTGTGCACAGCTTTTCGATGATGCTCACGTCACGGAATTACGTCACCTCATAACGTTCCCATGGCATTTTTCAACATTTTTCAACTTTCTGCTAAGATATGTTACTTTTTTGCAACGAAAATGCAGGGATTATAAAATCATGCAAGCCCCGAATATTTTGTGCGGAAATCTGCAATTTATGCAGCAAAAGTGTGGCGTATTTGAAAAAATGCGGCCCCCGCATAAATATGCGGACTTTGGCTGATTATGCATTAAATCATGCGATCGCATAATCGCGTTTTTCTGGAGGGACTGGTTAATTTCATCTATAAAGCAGTTCTGCAAAAAAAAAAGAAAAAAAGTCTTTGCTGAGGATCTGTGCCGATGGCTGTCATGTCGACAAGGCCTTCACAGGGGATTGACAAGTTGACACGGTATCTGCTAACATTCAGGGCTGTGTTGTGGTCATGTCTAGGTGCAGGTCCGCCATCTGATCTAGATATGGATGAGACAGACATACCAATATTAGCGTAGATGCCATTCTTCTTACGATGTAACAAGTACATCAAGTGTTATAGGAAGTGTTCCCGGTAAACCTAATGTATGCAGCCTAACAATTCACTGATTTGAACAATATAAAATTATAATGTGCATGTGTATGCCAGGTTAAAGAGACAAGTTTTAGATTTAAACTGACAGAGTGTGTCTGCTTCTCGAACAATGCTAGGAAGACAAAAAAATTTGTGCTAAATAGGAAAAGGACCTAGTTATTATCAACTGGCCAGAATTTTGAGATCACAAGATGGAAGGACTATCATGTGTTAAGAGCTGAGAAGCTAAACCATTTAGTGCTTTCTAAGTAAATAGCAACATTTAAAAATATTTTTTGTTAAAATGTTAAAATTAACAATGTTAAAATGTTCTGTAATTATTTTAATAAGAGGTTTAATAACAGCCAGCTTGAAGGTTTTTGGTACATATCCTGATGACAATGATGAATTAATAATATTAAGAAGATCAATGACTTCTGAAAGCATCTCTTTCAGTGTTGTTTGGAAACATATGAAGTTGAAGCTTTATTTCTCGTTAATTTAGCCACTATATCAAATAAATACCTACGGTTATGTTTGTTCATTCCTAAGAGAGTTAAAAAGTAAGCAGATCCAGACGTTTTTAAGGCACTCCTGTAGGCAATAACACTTTCCTTCCATGAAATGTGAAATACCTCTAGTTTTCTTTTCTTCTTAGCTAAGACTACGAACTGCCCTGCTGTAACTGCAACATGCGGGAAGTGTAAAAATAATGGACATTGTGCTAAATCTGTGAAATTTAATTACCAGAAGTTACTGTGCTGTACCAACAATACTCAGCTTGTACTCCCAGCATTACAAGCACTGTGACATTTTCTTCCACCACACAAGTCTGTGAGCCAGATTCAGTGGTTGACAGTGGGTCTTCCATGTCTATCCTGCCCTACAGCACGAATGCATTTCAGTAACGTTGTCCTGTTGCAACCATTTTATCCCTGCTATTCCTGTCTTTTGTGCTTTATTGTTGTTAAACAACTCCTGACAGGAAAAAGAACAATTAAAATAAGAACTCTGAGATATAAAGTCTCACTGTGACATAAAATCACAATCATGAAAAATTAATTGATGTCCTGCTCTAAATACTATTATAAAACATGAAGTAAACGCACATGAAAGAGGCACACATAGCTATTGACTAAACTATAGAGTATCTTAAATATTGCACTTCACAAAGTCTTAAAAATAACATTCACAAAGTCACATAACTAAGTTATAGTGAAGGTCAGAGAAATACAGAATGGAGTTTTGGAACAGAATGAATTGATTTCAGAAAGTCATGATAAAAAAGAAAGCCAGTAGATCAGTCAGAATCTCAGAAGGCAGCACTTTCTCTTATCTCATTCTAAAACACTGGATTTTACTTTCATCTTTTCATTCCTTTATTCCAGCCTGTATTTAATAATGAGGTCATTTTGAGGTTTTCCCGCCTGCTGAAGTCAAATAAAAATAATAAATGTATGACAGAAAATTCTTAAAGCTGATTCTTTTTTTATCTATTTTTTTCAGTTAATCTTTGCTAAGCAGATAGTATAATTTGCAATCAAAATGGGTTAAACTTTATTTCAATGGTCCACTTTAGACATTCTACTAAACTATAAGTACCTTTGCAACTACACGTCAACTAACTCTCATTAGAGTATTAGTTACAAAGTTACTTATATATTCAGTAGAATGTCTGTTGGGGGACAATCACAATAAAGTATTAGCAGATATTAAGCAGACAGTCTACTAATACTCCAATGACTGCTATGTAGTTGCAAAGTTACTCAAGTGGACAATCAAAGTAAAGTTTTACCTAAAAATGTTGCATAGGCCTACTAATCAAATTAGAATAGAAAGTAGAACTATTTCATTTTGAACCCAGTGTATATATCAGTGAAAATGGGTTAGAAAGAGCTTTAAACAGATTTGCTACATTAGGCCTGATGCAGATGTTGACACAAACTAACACAAACCACACGATGTACTGTAGAAGCACATACACAAGTGTGGTCAAGTTGGTTTTGAGATCTGCTTTGATCCCATCTATGGGTTTTAGTCTCATACATGTGTAGCCATGGAAACAGATCAAACATCTCTACAGCACACCACCTAAACATCACTAAAACCGATCTCTGGTCAAATCAGTGGAGTGGGAGAACCAAGACCTGCAATCTCCTAAGCCATTATCTCTCTTTAACTCACTCACTCCCTTTACATTCACTTGTTCCTACTCCCTTTCATGGCTTTCGTTGTGTCCTTGTGCCCAACAACACTCTCTCATTTCATTACTTATCTTCTGCTCGGGGATCCTCTCTTTCTCCAACCACATGTCTAAAAACCCTTCGTTTAAAGACAAGGCTTCATTTGTGGTTACATGTTTTCCACATTTGTTCCACTTTACAGCTGCAATTGGCATTTAAAAAAAAAAAACTATTTTTAAGTAAACTTTGACAGATAATCTTTTAGACAATTTAAGTTAACATGATATAAATGAACATTTTAAGTTCAAAGTGGTTTCACATTCTACATTTATTTAGCAATTTTGGCACTTTCTGTGTATTTTTGTAGTAAGAACTAAACCAGCACATTAAAAACTGCCAACCTCTAATAAAATAAATACAAAATAAAACAGCTTATTTAATATTTAGTTGGACTACCTGAGGGTAACAATTGAAAATTCTACTTCAAATAAATGGTATTCTTTTAATTCTTAAAAAAAAAAAAGATAATAATATTAAGCAGCAACTGTTTTCAACACTGATAATAATAATAAATTTTTCTTGAGCACCAAAACTGCATACGAGTGACAAAATGATTTTTGAAGGATCATGTGAAACTGTAGATTGGAGAAATGGCTTTTATGTCATGTCAATGCATGTCATACATCACATGAGATATCAGTGTTCTACGTCCCATTTCATGACTCCACAATCACCTTAGTGGAGTCAGGGGGTCCACTCTGTGACCTAGGGCCCAAAGATAGCTGTAAGATCCTAATAAGATCCTAAGAACACTAAAAATCTTCTAAAACAATAAATTAGTTAACCTCAACTGATTTCCTGCAGAGTAGTTCTGCTAAGCAGCAGGGATGGTGGACCAAAATGGTGCTGTTTGCCAAAGGTGTGAATTTATGAAGGATTACCTGTCTGATTGCTGAGGTTCTTAGACAACATGACTAAGCTTCTGGTATTACTCAACTTCATTGTTTACAATGCTTTAAGCAAATCTGGCAGCAGAGTCAGTGACGTTTGCAAATCTAAAGAGACTCCAGGGCCAGTGATATGTATTGAATGTGGGTGGATGGAGTGTATTATGCATTGGACTGAAGTATGTGGCATCTGATTGTTTACCACAGCAGTTTCAGAGTTAGATGTACCGATACACCAGAGCTTACACAGCTTTCTTATTTGAGTCTGCAGTGCCAATCTGTTAGACAAACAGTGTTTGTTTACTTAGAAAAGAAAGAGAAGGAGAGCAATACAATACAATAGCTGGGGGGGGGGGTTGGAAGGGGTTTCAGATGCGAACGGGAAGGCCTGCCGACCTCTCCCCCAGCGGCAACTTGGGCCCAGCCCCGCTGCACGCCTCAGCCTGACCGGCCCAGTCCTTAGAACCACTTCTGAACCCTCTGTCTGTTCTGTCACAGCCAAGGATGCTATATCTGAACCCTCTGCCTGCCCTTGTATGGCCAAGGGGGCCATCTGTAAACTTCCTGTCTGCCCTGACACGACCACGGAGGTCGTCCCTGAACATCTGCTCTGCTGTGGTGGTCTTCAGCTGGTTCTCTGGTTTTCATGTTTAATAACATAAATGCATTTGGAGCCAGCTCTTCCTCGTTTATTGAGTTCACTAATCATTACAGAGGGAAAGCCTGAAAGGGTCAGTTCACCCAAAAGTGTTTAATTGTCATAATTTATTCACCCTTTCAAGTTTCCCAAACAATCCCCATGTCTTCTACAGGCCACTTAAACAGATTGCCCTGCCCCTGGTTCAGCCATTGCTGTGCCAGGCTGGTCGGATGTTTTGAAAGCACCACACTCAGAGTGAAGTTCCTACAAATACACCTACAAATGGCTCTTATAACTTGACTCTATATTAATTTGATATAAATGGTAGGAAAAAGTAATTTGACAATAAAAAAAACAAACCAAAAAAAGTGTTGATTTATGATTCAATGAATAAAATAAATTAATTTTGTGTCCTGACAGTATAAATTGTTTGATGGCAGAACAGATGATTTTTTCCCTCATCTTCAGTCTCACTGTTTCTCAACAGGTTCATTTTCTCTCTGGTTCATGCTTGAGGGTGAGGGGGTGGAAATCTGACACACACACAACAGCAGTAACAGCAACAGCTTAAAGCATGACTAATCAAGCATGAAGTGGCATGGACGCAATTGAGCACATTAACAACCAAAAACAAATGCTAAACAAACCATGACTCATATAACAAGTCAATTTCTTTGTGTGCCTTTCTGTGCCTCCGAAAACCTCACTCATCTTTGACGTCCATGCCAAATTATGGCATTCAAATCTCAAAGAGCTTTTAAAGCAGGTAGGCCAGGTGCTTAAAGAAAAATGTAAGGTTTTTTATAAAAAAAAATTATAAATTTAAAACATCCTAACATTCTGGTTCATAAACATGGCGAACCACCGAGGTAAGAGTGGAGAGATTGCCCTTGGCAGACATGCAGAATAAGACCTCAAACACCAGGGCCAATTTCCCACATTTGTTCGTGTGCGAGTTATGTGGCCTGCCTATTAAAAGGGTTACTCTTACATGCCACACAGACAATTAAGATGTGCAACAGATGGTAATAAACCGACATTTAAGAAAAGCAGTGACATACAGTTCTGGCACAAGACTTTCCAGATTGGCACTAACAGTCAAGGACAGATGAGGCAAATGAAGAGATATCCGTTTCTGTCATAATCTGTCAGAATTGATCATGATAAGTAATAATGAATAGTAACCATTACATTTGCATAATGTCAATCAATCCACTCTCTGAACTGGTTGTTCTGTGTAGGGTGATGCCTGGAGCCTATCCCAGCCAAAGGCAGGGAAACAACCTGGAAAGATGGCCACTCCATCATAGGGCTTTTGCATACTGTACAGTATACGTCAATCTAATATGAAATGTAACAATGAACACATACTATTCTGAAACAATAGTATTATATGTTTTAGCAACAACAACAAAAAAAACTACACAAGTGGGTTATTCTCTGGAAATTACATCATTTGTGATTTATATGTGTGTCTCTTTGACATACTACTGAAATTAGTCATATTATCAAATACATATCAGATAAAAGTTTTACATCTGAATATCAGACCATTTCCATTCATCACCATTATATTTGCATGTAAGAATATTAACACAGTGCTCATTTTTTACTGAAAGTAGGTTGTTTATGGCAAGAACATTGCAAGCTAAATAGATTTTATGCACATCTTCAACCCAGTCGCGTTCTACCCCAAAATGTAATTTTGAAAGTAAAAGGGCTGAGCAAAATTAAGGAATGTAACATATTTAGAAAACTACTACTACTACTACTACTAGTACTAATAATAATAATAATAATAATAATGTTATTGATATTACTATGATCATGATTGTTTCATAACAGGAAGAGGAAGCTGTGGTGTGCTGTTGCTTTTTCTAAAGATATTGTTCGTTCATCATTTTGCTTCACACCTCATTCCTGTGGATTTACAGCTGAGCCAACCCGACAGTATTCAAGACATCCAATCAAATATGTACAGAGCATCTGGTGAGGCAGCACACAGACTGCTGAGGATGAACACACAGTAGCAGAGGCTGTGATTGTTGAGCAGAAAGGGGCTTTTCTGTCTCACTCTCTGCCAAAATAAAAATAAAAATAAAAACACAGAACAGCAACTTCCTGTTTATTACAGCAGAGAGCCAGAGAATGGAAGTGAGACAACCCTTGAGCCAAAGAAAAACCCACTGCATCCTGAGACACAGAGATGGAAAATATTAAATTCTATACTTTAAACATATAAATAAATAGTTTAGACTAATGTGGATTGTTATTGTATTCAAGCAATGAAATTACAATAAAGGTCTCAGACAATGTGATTGTTTTTGTTTTCAGTTAAAATCTAAAAGTTTAACGCTCCTTTGTTTCATCTCTACATTTCATCTTGTATGCCATAACCTAACTTGAACTCATTGCTGTCATGGCAACAGAACCAGCAAAGCAAATATGAAAGGAGTAAATAAATGCAGTCATTTTTCACACTGTCTTCCAGATCTGTATGTACTTATGTGCATTAGTTTAAATGGGTCATATTATACTACTCTTTTAAACTTTTTTTATAAATGTATATAGAAAATATTATAAACACTAACTATAATGTATATACTAATAATAATACATATTAACCTCTATTATTAAATTCCATTCATAAATTAATTTATAAATGATTACAATTAATTGACATATAAAAGTCTTTATAATTGAAAAGTCGTTTTTGGCACAAAGTGTGTATGTCGACTTCATAATAAGTTTATAACAACCTCTAATGATGTAGTTAAGCCTTTGATTGGTTTAACTTGTACCTGTATGTGAAATGGAAAAACACATACAATTTAACACACAAACAATCAAACAAACCATGTACAACCTTCATCATTATTTCAATAACAGTGTTTGTTTTTATGTTTTACCACTAAAAGCTGATTTTGGAATATTATCATAAAGTGGTGTAGAAATGATTGACATGTGGGTGAAACACAGTCTCTCCAGAGCTCTTCAGAGAGCGTATGAGGACCAAATGACGGAAAATGCCTTGGCTTTTACTTTCTTCCTAATTCACTGTCTGACCTCTCTTCAACTCTCCGTCTATCTCCTCCCTCATTCACCTCATCCATTTGTCTGCACCACCCTCTCATCCTAATGGATGCCACTAGCTTTTCTTAGATCCTTCCACTCCAGCAGTGTACAATCTCTCTTTGTCTCTCACTGTCTGCACCTGCACTTTTTATATGAAAAATGATTGCATGCTGAGCACTTCAGAGACATGGTGGAGCACCGTTGGGAGAGAGTGCCAGGCAAAGCGCTGAAAACTGTCTAAACTGAATAACTTCTTATTCATGCTTTCACGCTTGTGAGTGTGAATGTGTGATGGGGAAAATTGAGACTTGGGTTAATGATTCGTCAACTCAAAACAAGTGAGGGGAAACTGTGGATCACTTTGTGTGACAGTGAAAGTGCAAATAATGGAGTGATTTCCAGGAACCACAGAGCGTTCACACAGTCCTGTGACTATTTATAACCCTCTTTTTAGAGATATATTCTTATTTCTTTGGAGATATATATATATATATATATTTTTTTTTTATTATTATTATAACTTTAAGTACTGGAGAAATCATACATAAACGCTTTTCCAAAGAAACATGGTATTTTAAAGGATACCATTTGATATAACATCATATAGAACTTCAAATGGTTATCTTATGCCATCATATGGAATTTAAAAAGACCCTATTATTGTCACAATTGGTTTTGGTTTCAGTTCCTTGTCAAGTATTGTCTTACGTTGGTTTGTATAGCTGTTGCATTTATTTTTTTCCTGCGATCTCTCTGTGTCTTTGCTTGTTGTTATCTTTGTTAATTTGGTTTAAAACCGTATCTAAAAAGCTGTATTTAGGTCAGCATCTCCTCCTCTGACACTATCGTAACAATTATAGCATAATGGAACACTGAAAGTAAATTAAACTAGAAAAAGTTCGTCGAGACAAACTTTAAGTTGGCTTGTGAAAGTTTGGACCAATAAGTTTGAAGAAGTTTAAAGAAGTTTAAAGTTTAATTAGTTTATAGTTTAGTAAGAAAGAAAGAAAGATAGATTAGTTAAAAAGAAAGAAAAAAAGATTAGTAAGAAAGAAAGAAAGATAGATTAGTTAGAAAGAAAGAAAGAAAGAAAGAAAGATAGATAGATTAGTTAGAAAGAAAGATAGATTAGTAAGAAATAAAGAAAGAAAGAAATATAGATAAGTTAGAAAGAAAGAAAGATATATTAGGTAGAAAAAAAGAAAGAAAAAAAGATTAGTAAGAAAGAAAGAAAGATAGATTAGTTAGAAAGAAAAAAGGAAAGAAAGATAGATTAGTAAGAAAGAAAGAAAGATAAATTAGTAAGAAAGAAAAAAGATTGATTAGTAAGAAAGATAGAAAGATAGATAGCTTAGTTAGAAAGAAAGAAAAAAAGATTAGTGAGAAAGAAAGATAGATTAGTTAGAAAGAAAGAAAGAAAGAGATTAGTTAGAAAGAAAAAGAAAGATAGATTAGTTAGAAAGAAAGAAAGATAGATTAGTTAGAAAGAAAGAAAGAAAGTTAATTAAAAAGAAAGAAAGAAAGATAGATTAGGTAGAAAGAAAGATAGAAAGATAGATAGATTAGTTAGAAAGAAAGAAAGAAAGATAGATAGATTAGTTAGAAAGAAAGAAAAAAAGATTAGTTAGAAAGAAAGAAAGAAAGATAGATTAGTTAGAAAAAAAGAAAGAAAAAAGATTAGTAAGAAAGAAAGAAAGATAGATTAGTTAGAAAGAAAAAAGGAAAGAAAGATAGATTAGTAAGAAAGAAAGAAAGAAAGATAAATTAGTAAGAAAGAAAGAAAGATTGATTAGTAAGAAAGATAGAAAGATAGATAGATTAGTTAGAAAGAAAGAAAGAAAAAAAGATTAGTGAGAAAGATAGATTAGTTATAAAGAAAGAAAGAAAGAGATTAGTTAGAAAGAAAAAGAAAGATAGATTAGTTAGAAAGAAAGAAAGATAGATTAGTTAGAAAGAAAGAAAGAAAGAAAGAAAGAAAGAAAGTTAATTAAAAAGAAAGAAAGAAAGATAGATTAGGTAGAAAGAAAGATAGAAAGATAGATAGATTAGTTAGAAAGAAAGAAAGAAAGTTAATTAAAAAGAAAGAAAGAAAGATTAGTTAGAAAGATAGATTAGTTAGAAAGAAAGAAAGAAAAAAAGATTAGTAAGAAAGAAAGATAGATTAGTTAGAAAGAAAGAAAGAATGAAAGAAAGAAAGAATGAAAGAAAAAAAGATTAGTAAGAAAGAAAGATAGATAAGTTAGAAAGAAAGAAAGATAGATTAGTTAGAAAGAAAGAAAAAAAGATTAGTTAGAAAGAAAGAAAAAAAGATAGATTAGTTAGAAAAAAAGAAAGAAAAAAAGATTAGTAAGAAAGAAAGAAAGATAGATTAGTTAGAAAGAAAAAAGGAAAGAAAGAAAGATTAGTAAGAAAGAAAGAAAGAAAGATAGATTAGTGAGAAAGATAGATTAGTTAGAAAGAAAGAAAGAAAAAAAGATTAGTGAGAAAGAAAGATAGATTAGTTAGAAAGAAAGAAAGAGATTAGTTAGAAAGAAAAAGAAAGATAGATTAGTTAGAAAGAAAAAAGGAAAGAAAGATAGATTAGTAAGAAAGAAAGAAAGATAAATTAGTAAGAAAGAAAGAAAGATTGATTAGTAAGAAAGATAGAAAGATAGATAGATTAGTTAGAAAGAAAGAAAGAAAAAAAGATTAGTGAGAAAGAAAGATAGATTAGTTAGAAAGAAAGAAAGAAAGAAAGAAAGTTAATTAAAAAGAAAGAAAGAAAGATAGATTAGGTAGAAAGAAAGATAGAAAGATAGATAGATTAGTTAGAAAGAAAGAAAGAAAGTTAATTAAAAAGAAAGAAAGATTAGTTAGAAAGATAGATTAGTTAGAAAGAAAGAAAGAAAAAAAGATTAGTAAGAAAGAAAGAAAGATAAATTAGTAAGAAAGAAAGAAAGATTGATTAGTAAGAAAGATAGAAAGATAGATAGATTAGTTAGAAAGAAAGAAAGAAAAAAAGATTAGTGAGAAAGAAAGATAGATTAGTTAGAAAGAAAGAAAGTTAATTAAAAAGAAAGAAAGAAAGATAGATTAGGTAGAAAGAAAGATAGAAAGATAGATAGATTAGTTAGAAAGAAAGAAAGAAAGTTAATTAAAAAGAAAGAAAGAAAGATTAGTTAGAAAGATAGATTAGTTAGAAAGAAAGAAAGAAAAAAAGATTAGTAAGAAAGAAAGATAGATTAGTTAGAAAGAAAGAAAGAATGAAAGAAAGAATGAAAGAAAGAAAGAAAGAAATATAGATAAGTTAGAAAGAAAGAAAGATAGATTAGTTAGAAAGAAAGAAAAAAAGATTAGTTAGAAAGAAAGAAAGATAGATTAGTTAGAAAGAAAGAAAAAAAGATTAGTTAGAAAGAAAGAAAGAAAGATAGATTAGTTAGAAAAAAAGAAAGAAAAAAAGATTAGTAAGAAAGAAAGAAAGATAGATTAGTTAGAAAGAAAAAAGGAAAGAAAGATAGATTAGTAAGAAAGAAAGAAAGACAGATAGATTAGTGAGAAAGATAGATTAGTTAGAAAGAAAGAAAGAAAAAAAGATTAGTGAGAAAGAAAGATAGATTAGTTAGAAAGAAAGAAAGAAAGAGATTAGTTAGAAAGAAAAAGAAAGAGATTAGTTAGAAAGAAAGAAAGATAGATAGTTTAGTTAGAAAGAAAGAAAAATAGATTTGTTAGAATAAAAGATAGATTAGTTAAAAAGAAAGAAAGATAGATAGATTAGTTAGAAAGAAAAAAGATAGATTAGTTAGAAAGAAAGAAAGAGATTTGTTAGAATGAAGGAAAGATAGATTAGTTAGAAAGAAAGATAGATAGATTAGTCAAAACGAAAAGATGGATTAGTTAGAAAGAAAGAAAAATAGATTTGTTAGAATAAAAGATAGATTAGTTAAAAAGAAAGAAAGATAGATAGATTAGTTAGAAAGAAAGTTAGATTAGTTAGAAAGAAAGAAAGATAGATTAGAAAGAAAGATAGATAGATAGATTAGTTAGAAAGAAAGATAAATAGATTAGTTAGAAAGAAAGAAAGAAAGATAGATTAGTTAGTTAGAAAGAAAGTTAGATTAGTTAGAAAGAAAGATAGATTAGTTAGAATGAAAGAAAGATAGAGTAGTTAGAAAGAAAGAAAGATAGATTAGTTAGAAAGAAAGATAGATAAGTTAGAAAGAAAGATAGATAGATTAGTTAGAAAGAAAGATAGATTAGTTAGAAAGAAAGATAGATTAGTTAGAATGAAAGAAAGATAGAGTAGTTAGAAAGAAAGAAAGATAGATTAGTTAGAAAGAAAGATAGATTAGTTAGAATGAAAGAAAGATAGAGTAGTTAGAAAAAAGAAAGATTAGTTAGCAAGAAAGATAGATTAGTTAGAATGAAAGAAAGATAGAGTAGTTAGAAAGAAAGAAAGATTAGTTAGAAAGAAAGATAGATTAGTTAGAAAGAAAGATAGATAGATTAGTTAGAAAGAAAGATAGATTAGTTAGAATGAAAGAAAGATAGAGTAGTTAGAAAGAAAGAAAGATTAGTTAGAAAGAAAGATAGATTAGTTAGAAAGAAAGATAGATAGATTAGTTAGAAAGAAAGATAGATTAGTTAGAATGAAAGAAAGATAGAGTAGTTAGAAAGAAAGAAAGATAGATTAGTTAGAAAGAAAGTTCGATTAGTTAGAAAGAAAGAAAGATAGATAGATAGATTAGTTAGAAAGAAAGATAAATAGATTTGTTAGAAAGAAAGAAAGAAAGATAGATTAGTTAGTTAGAAAGAAAGTTAGATTAGTTAGAAAGAAAGATAGATTAGTTAGAATGAAAGAAAGATAGAGTAGTTAGAAAGAAAGAAAGATAGATTAGTTAGAAAGAAAGATAGATAAGTTAGAAAGAAAGATATATAGATTAGTTAGAAAGAAAGATAGATTAGTTAGAAAGAAAGTTAGATTAGTTAGAAAGAAAGATAGATTACTTAGAATGAAAGAAAGATAGAGTAGTTAGAAAGAAAGAAAGATAGATTAGTTAGAAAGAAAGATAGATAAGTTAGAAAGAAAGAAAGATAGATAAGTTAGAAAGAAAGATATATAGATTAGTTAGAAAGAAAGATAGATTAGTTAGAAAGAAAGTTAGATTAGTTAGAATGAAAGAAAGATAGAGTAGTTAGAAAGAAAGAAAGATAGATTAGTTAGAAAGAAAGATAGATAAGTTAGAAAGAAAGATATATAGATTAGTTAGAAAGAAAGATAGATTAGTTAGAAAGAAAGATAGATTAGTTAGAATGAAAGAAAGATAGAGTAGTTAGTAAGAAAGAAAGATTAGTTAGAAAGAAATAAAGATTAGTTAGAAAGAAAGATAGATTAGTTAGAAAGAAAGATAGATAGATTAGTTAGAAAGAAAGATAGATTAGTTAGAATGAAAGAAAGATAGAGTAGTTAGAAAGAAAGAAAGATAGATTAGTTAGAAAGAAAGTTCGATTAGTTAGAAAGAAAGAAAGATAGATAGATAGATAGATTAGTTAGAAAGAAAGATAAATAGATTTGTTAGAAAGAAAGAAAGAAAGATAGATTAGTTAGTTAGAAAGAAAGTTAGATTAGTTAGAAAGAAAGATAGATTAGTTAGAATGAAAGAAAGATAGAGTAGTTAGAAAGAAAGAAAGATAGATTAGTTAGAAAGAAAGATAGATAAGTTAGAAAGAAAGATATATAGATTAGTTAGAAAGAAAGATAGATTAGTTAGAAAGAAAGTTAGATTAGTTAGAAAGAAAGATAGATTAGTTAGAATGAAAGAAAGATAGAGTAGTTAGAAAGAAAGAAAGATAGATTAGTTAGAAAGAAAGATAGATAAGTTAGAAAGAAAGATATATAGATTAGTTAGAAAGAAAGATAGATTAGTTAGAAAGAAAGATAGATTAGTTAGAATGAAAGAAAGAGAGTAGTTAGTAAGAAAGAAAGATTAGTTAGAAAGAAAGATAGATTAGTTAGAAAGAAAGATAGATTAGTTAGAATGAAAGAAAGAGAGTAGTTAGAAAGAAAGAAAGATAGATTAGTTAGAAAGAAAGATAGATTAGTTAGAATGAAAGAAAGATAGAGTAGTTAGAAAGAAAAAAGATAGATCAGTTAGAAAGATAGATTAGTTAGAAAGAAAAAAGATAGATTAGTTAGAATGAAAGAAAAAATAGATTAGTTAGAAAGAAAGAAAAATAGATTTGTTAGAATAAAAGATAGATTAGTTAAAAAGAAAGAAAGATAGATAGATTAGTTAGAAAGAAAGTTAGATTAGTTAGAAAGAAAGAAAGATAGATTAGAAAGAAAGATAGATAGATAGATTAGTTAGAAAGAAAGATAAATAGATTAGTTAGAAAGAAAGAAAGATAGATTAGTTAGTTAGAAAGAAAGTTAGATTAGTTAGAAAGAAAGATAGATTAGTTAGAATGAAAGAAAGATAGAGTAGTTAGAAAGAAAGAAAGATAGATTAGTTAGAAAGAAAGATAGATAAGTTAGAAAGAAAGATAGATAGATTAGTTAGAAAGAAAGATAGATTAGTTAGCAAGAAAGATAGATTAGTTAGAATGAAAGAAAGATAGATTAGTTAGAAAGAAAGAAAGATTAGTTAGAAAGAAAGATAGATTATTTAGAAAGAAAGATAGATAGATTAGTTAGAAAGAAAGATAGATTAGTTAGAATGAAAGAAAGATAGAGTAGTTAGAAAGAAAGAAAGATTAGTTAGAAAGAAAGATAGATTAGTTAGAAAGAAAGATAGATAGATTAGTTAGAAAGAAAGATAGATTAGTTAGAATGAAAGAAAGATAGAGTAGTTAGAAAGAAAGAAAGATAGATTAGTTAGAAAGAAAGTTCGATTAGTTAGAAAAAAAGAAAGATAGATAGATAGATAGATAGATAGATTAGTTAGAAAGAAAGATAAATAGATTTGTTAGAAAGAAAGAAAGAAAGATAGATTAGTTAGTTAGAAAGAAAGTTAGATTAGTTAGAAAGAAAGATAGATTAGTTAGAATGAAAGAAAGATAGAGTAGTTAGAAAGAAAGAAAGATAGATTAGTTAGAAAGAAAGATAGATAAGTTAGAAAGAAAGATATATAGATTAGTTAGAAAGAAAGATAGATTAGTTAGAAAGAAAGTTAGATTAGTTAGAAAGAAAGATAGATTAGTTAGAATGAAAGAAAGATAGAGTAGTTAGAAAGAAAGATAGATTAGTTAGAAAGAAAGATAGATAAGTTAGAAAGAAAGATATATAGATTAGTTAGAAAGAAAGATAGATTAGTTAGAAAGAAAGATAGATTAGTTAGAAAGAAAGATAGATTAGTTAGAATGAAAGAAAGATAGAGTAGTTAGTAAGAAAGAAAGATTAGTTAGAAAGAAAGATAGATTAGTTAGAAAGATAGATTAGTTAGAAAGAAAGATAGATTAGTTAGAATGAAAGAAAGAGAGTAGTTAGAAAGAAAGAAAGATAGATTAGTGAGAAAGATAGATTAGTTAGAAAGAAAGAAAGAAAAAAAGATTAGTGAGAAAGAAAGATAGATTAGTTAGAAAGAAAGAAAGAAAGAGATTAGTTAGAAAGAAAAAGAAAGAGATTAGTTAGAAAGAAAGAAAGATAGATAGTTTAGTTAGAAAGAAAGAAAAATAGATTTGTTAGAATAAAAGATAGATTAGTTAAAAAGAAAGAAAGATAGATAGATTAGTTAGAAAGAAAAAAGATAGATTAGTTAGAAAGAAAGAAAGAGATTTGTTAGAATGAAGGAAAGATAGATTAGTTAGAAAGAAAGATAGATAGATTAGTTAGAAAGAAAGATAGATTAGTCAAAACGAAAAGATGGATTAGTTAGAAAGAAAGAAAAATAGATTTGTTAGAATAAAAGATAGATTAGTTAAAAAGAAAGATAGATAGATTAGTTAGAAAGAAAGTTAGATTAGTTAGAAAGAAAGAAAGATAGATTAGAAAGAAAGATAGATAGATAGATTAGTTAGAAAGAAAGATAAATAGATTAGTTAGAAAGAAAGAAAGAAAGATAGATTAGTTAGTTAGAAAGAAAGTTAGATTAGTTAGAAAGAAAGATAGATTAGTTAGAATGAAAGAAAGATAGAGTAGTTAGAAAGAAAGAAAGATAGATTAGTTAGAAAGAAAGATAGATAAGTTAGAAAGAAAGATAGATAGATTAGTTAGAAAGAAAGATAGATTAGTTAGAAAGAAAGATAGATTAGTTAGAATGAAAGAAAGATAGAGTAGTTAGAAAGAAAGAAAGATAGATTAGTTAGAAAGAAAGATAGATTAGTTAGAATGAAAGAAAGATAGAGTAGTTAGAAAAAAGAAAGATAGATTAGTTAGCAAGAAAGATAGATTAGTTAGAATGAAAGAAAGATAGAGTAGTTAGAAAGAAAGAAAGATTAGTTAGAAAGAAAGATAGATTAGTTAGAAAGAAAGATAGATAGATTAGTTAGAAAGAAAGATAGATTAGTTAGAATGAAAGAAAGATAGAGTAGTTAGAAAGAAAGAAAGATTAGTTAGAAAGAAAGATAGATTAGTTAGAAAGAAAGATAGATAGATTAGTTAGAAAGAAAGATAGATTAGTTAGAATGAAAGAAAGATAGAGTAGTTAGAAAGAAAGAAAGATAGATTAGTTAGAAAGAAAGTTCGATTAGTTAGAAAGAAAGAAAGATAGATAGATAGATAGATTAGTTAGAAAGAAAGATAAATAGATTTGTTAGAAAGAAAGAAAGATAGATAGATTAGTTAGTTAGAAAGAAAGTTAGATTAGTTAGAAAGAAAGATAGATAGATTAGTTAGAAAGAAAGATAGATTAGTCAAAACGAAAAGATGGATTAGTTAGAAAGAAAGAAAAATAGATTTGTTAGAATAAAAGATAGATTAGTTAAAAAGAAAGAAAGATAGATAGATTAGTTAGAAAGAAAGTTAGATTAGTTAGAAAGAAAGAAAGATAGATTAGAAAGAAAGATAGATAGATAGATTAGTTAGAAAGAAAGATAAATAGATTAGTTAGAAAGAAAGAAAGAAAGATAGATTAGTTAGTTAGAAAGAAAGTTAGATTAGTTAGAAAGAAAGATAGATTAGTTAGAATGAAAGAAAGATAGAGTAGTTAGAAAGAAAGAAAGATAGATTAGTTAGAAAGAAAGATAGATAAGTTAGAAAGAAAGATAGATAGATTAGTTAGAAAGAAAGATAGATTAGTTAGAAAGAAAGATAGATTAGTTAGAATGAAAGAAAGATAGAGTAGTTAGAAAGAAAGAAAGATAGATTAGTTAGAAAGAAAGATAGATTAGTTAGAATGAAAGAAAGATAGAGTAGTTAGAAAAAAGAAAGATAGATTAGTTAGCAAGAAAGATAGATTAGTTAGAATGAAAGAAAGATAGAGTAGTTAGAAAGAAAGAAAGATTAGTTAGAAAGAAAGATAGATTAGTTAGAAAGAAAGATAGATAGATTAGTTAGAAAGAAAGATAGATTAGTTAGAATGAAAGAAAGATAGAGTAGTTAGAAAGAAAGAAAGATTAGTTAGAAAGAAAGATAGATTAGTTAGAAAGAAAGATAGATAGATTAGTTAGAAAGAAAGATAGATTAGTTAGAATGAAAGAAAGATAGAGTAGTTAGAAAGAAAGAAAGATAGATTAGTTAGAAAGAAAGTTCGATTAGTTAGAAAGAAAGAAAGATAGATAGATAGATAGATTAGTTAGAAAGAAAGATAAATAGATTTGTTAGAAAGAAAGAAAGATAGATAGATTAGTTAGTTAGAAAGAAAGTTAGATTAGTTAGAAAGAAAGATAGATTAGTTAGAATGAAAGAAAGATAGAGTAGTTAGAAAGAAAGAAAGATAGATTAGTTAGAAAGAAAGATAGATAAGTTAGAAAGAAAGATATATAGATTAGTTAGAAAGAAAGTTAGATTAGTTAGAAAGAAAGATAGATTAGTTAGAATGAAAGAAAGATAGAGTAGTTAGAAAGAAAGAAAGATAGATTAGTTAGAAAGAAAGATAGATAAGTTAGAAAGATATATAGATTAGTTAGAAAGAAAGATAGATTAGTTAGAAAGAAAGTTAGATTAGTTAGAAAGAAAGATAGATTAGTTAGAATGAAAGAAAGATAGAGTAGTTAGAAAGAAAGAAAGATAGATTAGTTAGAAAGAAAGATAGATAAGTTAGAAAGAAAGATATATAGATTAGTTAGAAAGAAAGATAGATTAGTTAGAAAGAAAGATAGATTAGTTAGAATGAAAGAAAGATAGAGTAGTTAGTAAGAAAGAAAGATTAGTTAGAAAGAAAGAAAGATTAGTTAGAAAGAAAGATAGATTAGTTAGAAAGAAAGATAGATAGATTAGTTAGAAAGAAAGATAGATTAGTTAGAATGAAAGAAAGATAGAGTAGTTAGAAAGAAAGAAAGATAGATTAGTTAGAAAGAAAGTTCGATTAGTTAGAAAGAAAGAAAGATAGATAGATAGATAGATTAGTTAGAAAGAAAGATAAATAGATTTGTTAGAAAGAAAGAAAGAAAGATAGATTAGTTAGTTAGAAAGAAAGTTAGATTAGTTAGAAAGAAAGATAGATTAGTTAGAATGAAAGAAAGATAGAGTAGTTAGAAAGAAAGAAAGATAGATTAGTTAGAAAGAAAGATAGATAAGTTAGAAAGAAAGATATATAGATTAGTTAGAAAGAAAGATAGATTAGTTAGAAAGAAAGTTAGATTAGTTAGAAAGAAAGATAGATTAGTTAGAATGAAAGAAAGATAGAGTAGTTAGAAAGAAAGAAAGATAGATTAGTTAGAAAGAAAGATAGATAAGTTAGAAAGAAAGATATATAGATTAGTTAGAAAGAAAGATAGATTAGTTAGAAAGAAAGTTAGATTAGTTAGAAAGAAAGATAGATTAGTTAGAATGAAAGAAAGATAGAGTAGTTAGAAAGAAAGAAAGATAGATTAGTTAGAAAGAAAGATAGATAAGTTAGAAAGAAAGATATATAGATTAGTTAGAAAGAAAGATAGATTAGTTAGAAAGAAAGATAGATTAGTTAGAATGAAAGAAAGAGAGTAGTTAGTAAGAAAGAAAGATTAGTTAGAAAGAAAGAGATTAGTTAGAAAGAAAGATAGATTAGTTAGAAAGAAAGATAGATTAGTTAGAATGAAAGAAAGAGAGTAGTTAGAAAGAAAGAAAGATAGATTAGTTAGAAAGAAAGATAGATTAGTTAGAATGAAAGAAAGATAGAGTAGTTAGAAAGAAAAAAGATAGATCAGTTAGAAAGATAGATTAGTTAGAAAGAAAAAAGATAGATTAGTTAGAATGAAAGAAAAAATAGATTAGTTAGAAAGAAAGAAAAATAGATTTGTTAGAATAAAAGATAGATTAGTTAAAAAGAAAGAAAGATAGATAGATTAGTTAGAAAGAAAGTTAGATTAGTTAGAAAGAAAGAAAGATAGATTAGAAAGAAAGATAGATAGATAGATTAGTTAGAAAGAAAGATAAATAGATTAGTTAGAAAGAAAGAAAGAAAGATAGATTAGTTAGTTAGAAAGAAAGTTAGATTAGTTAGAAAGAAAGATAGATTAGTTAGAATGAAAGAAAGATAGAGTAGTTAGAAAGAAAGAAAGATAGATTAGTTAGAAAGAAAGATAGATAAGTTAGAAAGAAAGATAGATAGATTAGTTAGAAAGAAAGATAGATTAGTTAGAAAGAAAGATAGATTAGTTAGAATGAAAGAAAGATAGAGTAGTTAGAAAGAAAGATAGATTAGTTAGAATGAAAGAAAGATAGAGTAGTTAGAAAAAAGAAAGATAGATTAGTTAGCAAGAAAGATAGATTAGTTAGAATGAAAGAAAGATAGAGTAGTTAGAAAGAAAGAAAGATTAGTTAGAAAGAAAGATAGATTAGTTAGAAAGAAAGATAGATAGATTAGTTAGAAAGAAAGATAGATTAGTTAGAATGAAAGAAAGATAGAGTAGTTAGAAAGAAAGAAAGATAGATTAGTTAGAAAGAAAGATAGATTAGTTAGAATGAAAGAAAGATAGAGTAGTTAGAAAAAAGAAAGATAGATTAGTTAGCAAGAAAGATAGATTAGTTAGAATGAAAGAAAGATAGAGTAGTTAGAAAGAAAGAAAGATTAGTTAGAAAGAAAGATAGATTAGTTAGAAAGAAAGATAGATAGATTAGTTAGAAAGAAAGATAGATTAGTTAGAATGAAAGAAAGATAGAGTAGTTAGAAAGAAAGAAAGATTAGTTAGAAAGAAAGATAGATTAGTTAGAAAGAAAGATAGATAGATTAGTTAGAAAGAAAGATAGATTAGTTAGAATGAAAGAAAGATAGAGTAGTTAGAAAGAAAGAAAGATAGATTAGTTAGAAAGAAAGTTCGATTAGTTAGAAAAAAAGAAAGATAGATAGATAGATAGATAGATAGATTAGTTAGAAAGAAAGATAAATAGATTTGTTAGAAAGAAAGAAAGAAAGATAGATTAGTTAGTTAGAAAGAAAGTTAGATTAGTTAGAAAGAAAGATAGATTAGTTAGAATGAAAGAAAGATAGAGTAGTTAGAAAGAAAGAAAGATAGATTAGTTAGAAAGAAAGATAGATAAGTTAGAAAGAAAGATATATAGATTAGTTAGAAAGAAAGATAGATTAGTTAGAAAGAAAGTTAGATTAGTTAGAAAGAAAGATAGATTAGTTAGAATGAAAGAAAGATAGAGTAGTTAGAAAGAAAGAAAGATAGATTAGTTAGAAAGAAAGATAGATAAGTTAGAAAGAAAGATATATAGATTAGTTAGAAAGAAAGATAGATTAGTTAGAAAGAAAGATAGATTAGTTAGAAAGAAAGATAGATTAGTTAGAATGAAAGAAAGATAGAGTAGTTAGTAAGAAAGAAAGATTAGTTAGAAAGAAAGATAGATTAGTTAGAAAGAAAGATAGATTAGTTAGAAAGAAAGATAGATTAGTTAGAAAGAAAGATAGATTAGTTAGAATGAAAGAAAGAGAGTAGTTAGAAAGAAAGAAAGATAGATTAGTTAGAAAGAAAGATAGATTAGTTAGAATGAAAGAAAGATAGAGTAGTTAGAAAGAAAAAAGATAGATCAGTTAGAAAGAAAGATAGATTAGTTAGAAAGAAAAAGATAGATTAGTTAGAATGAAAGAAAAAATAGATTAGTTAGAAAGAAAGAAAAATAGATTTGTTAGAATAAAAGATAGATTAGTTAAAAAGAAAGAAAGATAGATAGATTAGTTAGAAAGAAAGTTAGATTAGTTAGAAAGAAAGAAAGATAGATTAGAAAGAAAGATAGATAGATAGATTAGTTAGAAAGAAAGATAAATAGATTAGTTAGAAAGAAAGAAAGAAAGATAGATTAGTTAGTTAGAAAGAAAGTTAAATTAGTTAGAAAGAAAGATAGATTAGTTAGAATGAAAGAAAGATAGATTAGTTAGAAAGAAAGATAGATAAGTTAGAAAGAAAGATAGATAGATTAGTTAGAAAGAAAGATAGATTAGTTAGAAAGAAAGATAGATTAGTTAGAATGAAAGAAAGATAGAGTAGTTAGAAAGAAAGAAAGATTAGTTAGAAAGAAAGAAAGATTAGTTAGAAAGAAAGATAGATTAGTTAGAAAGAAAGATAGATAGATTAGTTAGAAAGAAAGATAGATTAGTTAGAATGAAAGAAAGATAGAGTAGTTAGAAAGAAAGAAAGATAGATTAGTTAGAAAGAAAGTTCGATTAGTTAGAAAGAAAGAAAGATAGATAGATAGATAGATAGATTAGTTAGAAAGAAAGATAAATAGATTTGTTAGAAAGAAAGAAAGATTAGTTAGAATGAAAGATAGATTAGTTAGAAAGAAAAAAGATAGATTAGTTAGAATGAAAGAAAAAATAGATTAGTTAGAAAGAAAGAGATGTATAGATAGAAAGAGAGATAGATAGTTGAAAGAGATAGATAGATAGATAGATAGATAGATAAGTTTATTAGTACATATAGAATGGTAGTTTAATTGAATCTAGGGCTTCAGGGAGTTTAGATTTGAGTTTATTTGGTGTCCACTGCTGGGCCACCGTAGTCTTGGCTCAATTTGAACTGTTGCAATGAAAGTCAATGGGATTTTTATGATTTTTCATATTAATTTTTAAGAAATCTGAAAGTCAAATCAGTTTGAAAAGATATAGCACGCCGAGTCAGAACAGTCTGAAGGTCTGACCCGAGTTTGGAGTTTGTAGAGTTAAAGCTCTAGGACGAGTTAGAGTCAGAATTTTTTGGGTAAGAAAAATAAGAAGAAGAAGAAGAAGAAGAATAATAACTAGAAAAAGTTCGTCGAGACAAACTTTAAGTTGGCTTGTGAAAGTTTGGACCAATAAGTTTGAAGAAGTTTAAAGAAGTTTAAAGTTTAATTCGTTTATAGTTTAGTAAGAAAGAAAGAAAGATAGATTAGTTAGAAAGAAAAAAAAAAGATTAGTAAGAAAGAAAGAAAGATAGATTAGTTAGAAAGAAAGAAAGAAAGATAGATTAGTTAGAAAGAAAGATAGATTAGTAAGAAAGAAAGAAAGAAAGAAATATAGATAAGTTAGAAAGAAAGAAAGAAAAAAAGATTAGTTAGAAAGAAAGAAAGAAAGATAGATTAGTTAGAAAAAAGAAAGAAAAAAAGATTAGTAAGAAAGAAAGAAAGATAGATTAGTTAGAAAGAAAGAAAGAAAGAGATTAGTTAGAAAGAAAGATAGATTAGTAAGAAAGAAAGAAAGAAAGAAATATAGATAAGTTAGAAAGAAAGAAAGATAGATTAGTTAGAAAGAAAGAAAGAAAAAAAGATTAGTAAGAAAGAAAGAAAGAAAGATAAATTAGTAAGAAAGAAAGAAAGATTGATTAGTAAGAAAGATAGAAAGATAGATAGATTAGTTAGAAAGAAAGAAAAAAAGATTAGTGTGAAAGAAAGAAAGAAAGAAAGAAAGATAGATTAGTTAGAAAGAAAGAAAGAAAGAAAGATTAGTTAGAAAGAAAAAAGGAAAGAAAGATAGATTAGTAAGAAAGAAAGAAAGAAAGATAAATTAGTAAGAAAGAAAGAAAGATTGATTAGTAAGAAAGATAGAAAGATAGATAGATTAGTTAGAAAGAAAGAAAGAAAAAGAGATTAGTGAGAAAGAAAGATAGATTAGTTAGAAAGAAAGAAAGAAAGAAAGAAAGAAAGAAAGAAAGAAAGAAAGAAAGAAAGTTAATTAAAAAGAAAGAAAGAAAGATAGATTAGGTAGAAAGAAAGATAGAAAGATAGATAGATTAGTTAGAAAGAAAAAGAAAGATAGTTTTTATTTAGAAAGAAAGAAAGATAGATTAGTTAGAAAGAAAGAAAGAAAGAAAGAAAGAAAGAAAGTTAATTAAAAAGAAAGAAAGAAAGATAGATTAGGTAGAAAGAAAGATAGAAAGATAGATAGATTAGTTAGAAAGAAAGAAAGAAAGTTAATTAAAGAGAAAGAAAGAAAGATTAGTTAGAAAGATAGATTAGTTAGAAAGAAAGAAAGAAAAAAAGATTAGTAAGAAAGAAAGAAAGAAAGAAAGAAAGAGAAAGAAAGAAATATAGATAAGTTAGAAAGAAAGAAAGATAGATTAGTTAGAAAGAAAGAAAGATGGATTAGTTAGAAAGAAAGAAAAAAGATTAGTTAGAAAGAAAGAAAGAAAGATAGATTAGTTAGAAAGAAAGAAAGAAAGAGATTAGTTAGAAAGAAAAAGAAAGATAGATTAGTTAGAAAGAAAGAAAGATAGATTAGTTAGAAAGAAAGAAAGAAAGAAAGTTAATTAAAAAGAAAGAAAGAAAGATTAGTTAGAAAGATAGATTAGTTAGAAAGAAAGAAAGAAAAAAAGATTAGTAAGAAAGAAAGAAAGAAAGAAAGATAGATTAGTTAGAAAGAAAGAAAAAAAGATTAGTTAGAAAGAAAGAAACATAGATTAGTTAGAAAAAAGAAAGAAAAAAAGATTAGTAAGAATGAAAGATAGATTAGTTAGAAAGAAAAAAGGAAAGAAAGATAGATTAGTAAGAAAGAAAGAAAGAAAAAAAGATTAGTGAGAAAGAAAGATAGATTAGTTAGAAAGAAAGAAAGAAAGATTAGTTAGTAAGAAAAAGAAAGATAGATTAGTTAGAAAGAAAGAAAGATAAATTAGTTAGAAAGAAAGAAAGAAAGAAAGTTAATTAAAAAGAAAGAAAGAAAGATAGATTAGGTAGAAAGAAAGATAGAAAGATAGATAGATTAGTTAGAAAGAAAGAAAGTTAATTAAAAAGAAAGAAAGAAAGATTAGTTAGAAAGATAGATTAGTTAGAAAGAAAGAAAGAAAAAAAGATTAGTAAGAAAGAAAGATAGATTAGTTAGAAAGAAAGAAAGAAAGAAAGAAAGAAAGAAAGAAAGAAAGAGAAAGAAAGAGAAAGAGAAAGAAAGAAAGAAATATAGATAAGTTAGAAAGAAAGAAAGATAGATTAGTTAGAAAGAAAGAAAGATGGATTAGTTAGAAAGAAAGAAAAAAGATTAGTTAGAAAGAAAGAAAGAAAGATAGATTAGTTAGAAAGAAAAAAGGAAAGAAAGATAGATTAGTAAGAAAGAAAGGAAGAAAGATAGATTAGTGAGAGATAGATTAGTTAGAAAGAAAGAAAGAAAAAAGATTAGTGAGAAAGAAAGATAGATTAGTTAGAGAGAAAGAAAGATGGATTAGTTAGAAAGAAAGAAAAAAAGATTAGTAAGAAAGAAAGAAAGATAGATTAGTTAGAAAGAAAAAAGGAAAGAAAGATAGATTAGTAAGAAAGAAAGGAAGAAAGATAGATTAGTGAGATAGATAGATTAGTTAGAAAGAAAGAAAGAAAAAAGATTAGTGAGAAAGAAAGATAGATTAGTTTGAAAGAAAGAGATTAGTTAGAAAGAAAAAGAAAGATAGATTAGTTAGAAAGAAAGAAAGATAGATTAGTTAGAAAGAAAGAAAGAAAGAAAGTTAATTAAAAAGAAAAAAAGAAATATAGATTAGGTAGAAAGAAAGATAGATAGATTAGTTAGAAAGAAAGAAAGAAAGAAAGTTAATTAAAAAGAAAGAAAGAAAGATTAGTTAGAAGGATAGATTAGTTAGAAAGAAAGAAAGAAAGAAAAAAAGATTAGTAAGAAAGAAAGATAGATTAGTTAGTTAGAAAGAAAGAAAGAAAGAAAGAAAGAAAGAAATATAGATAAGTTAGAAAGAAAGAAAGATAGATTAGTTAGAAAGAAAGAAAAAAAAGATTAGTTAGAAAGAAAGAATGAAAGATAGATAGATTAGTTAGAAAAAAGAAAGAAAAAAAGATTAGTAAGAAAGAAAGAAAGATAGATTAGTTAGAAAGAAAAAAGGAAAGAAAGATATATTAGTAAGAAAGAAAGAAAGAAAGATAGATTAGTGAGAAAGATAGATTAGTTAGAAAGAAAGAAAGAAAGATAGATTAGTTAGAAAGAAAAAGAAAGATAGATTAGTTAGAAAGAAAGATAGATTAGTTAGAAAGAAAGAAATAAATAAAGTTAATTAAAAAGAAAGAAAGAAAGAAAGAAAGATAGATTAGTTAGAAAGAAAGAAAGAAAAAAAGATTAGTAAGAAAGAAAGAAAGATTAGTTAGAAAGAAAGAAAGATAGATTAGTTACAAAGAAAAAGAAAGATAGATTAGTTAGAAAGAAAGAAAGATAGATTGGTTAGAAAGAAAGAAAGAAAGAAAGTTAATTAAAAAGAAAGAAAGAAAGAAAGATTAGTTAGAAAGATAAATTAGTTAGAAAGAAAGATAGATTAGTTAAAAAACAAAGAAAGAGATTTGTTAGAAAGAAAGATAGATTAGTTAGAAAGATAGATTAGTTAGAAAGAAAGATAGATTAGTTAGAAAGAAAGATAACTTAGAAATAAAGAAAGATAGATTATTTAAAAAACAAAGAAAGATGGATTTGATAGAAAGAAAGATAGATTAGCTAGAAAGATAGATTAGTTAGAAAAAAAGAAAGATAGATTAGTTAGAAAGAAAGAAAGATAAATTAGTTAGAAAGTAAGATAGATTAGTTAGAAAGAAAGATAGATTAGTTAGAAAGAAAGAAAGATAGATTAGTTAGAAAGATAGATAGATAAGTTAGAAAGAAAGAAAGAAAGATTAGTTAGAAAGAAAGAAAGATAGATTGGTTAGAAAGAAAGAAAGATTAGTTAGAAAGAAAGATAGATAGATTAGTTAGAAAGAAAAAAGATAGATTAGTTAGAAAGAAAGAAAGTAAGAAAGAAAGAAAGAAAGATTGGTTAGAAAGAAAGATAGATTAGTTAGAAAGATAGAAAGAAAGATAGATTAGTTAGAAAGAAAGAAACAGATTAGTTAGAAAGAAAGAAAGATTAGTTAGTTAGAAAGAAAGAAAGATAGATTAGTTAGAAAGAAAGATAGATTAGTTAGAAAGATAGATAGATAGATAGATTAGTTAGAAAGAAAGAAAGATAGATTAGTTAAAAAGAAAGATAGATAGATTAGTTAGAAAGAAAGATAGATTAGTTAGAAAGAAAGATAGATTAGTTAGAAAGATAGATAGATAGATAGATTAGTTAGAAAGAAAGAAAGATAGATTAGTTAGAAAGATAGATAGATTAGTTAGAAAGAAAGATAGATTAGTTAGAAAGAAAGAAAGATAGATTAGTTAGAAAGAATGAAAAAAGAAAGAAAGAAAGAAAGATTGGTTAGAAAGAAAGATAGATTAGTTAGTAAGAAAGATATAAAGAAAGATGGATTAGTTAGACAGAAAGAAACATAGATTAGTTAGAAAGAAAGAAAGAAAGAAAGATAGATTAGTTAGAAAGACTAGTTAGTTAGAAAGAAAGAGATAGATTAGTTAGAAAGAAAGATAGATAGATAGATAGATTAGTTAGAAAGAAAGAAAGATAGATTAGTTAGAAAGAAAGAAAGATATATTAGTTAGAAAGAAAGATAGATAGATTAGTTAGAAAAAAAAGATAGATTAGTTAGAAAGAAAGAAAGAAAGATAGATTAGTTAGAAAGAAAGATAGATAGATTAGTTAGAAAGAAAGAAAGATTAGTTAGAAAGAAAGAAAGAATGATAGATTGGTTAGAAAGAAAGAAAGATAGATTAGTAAGAAAGAAAGAAAGGAATAAAGAACGATAGATTAGTTAGAAATAAAGATAAAGTAGTTAGAAAGAAAGATAGATTAGTTAGAAAGAAAGATAGATAGATAGATTAGTTAGAAAGAAAGAAAGATTATTTAGAAAGAAAGAAAGATAGATTAGTTAGAAAGAAAGAAAGATTAGTTAGAAAGAAAGAAAGATTAGTTAGAAAGAAAGATAGATAGATTAGTTAGAAAGAAAAAAAGAAAGAAAGAAAGAAAGAAAGAAAAATTGGTTAGAAAGAAAGATAGATTAGTTTGAAAGATAGAGATTAGTTAGAAAGAAAGAAAAGATTAGTTAGAATGAAAGAAAGATAGATAGATTAGTTAGAAAGAAAGAAAGATAGATAGATTAGTTAGAAAGAAAGAAAGATTAGTTAGAAAGAAAAAAGATAGATTAGTTAGAAAGAAAGAATAAAAGAAAGTAAGAAAGAAAGAATGAAAGATTGGTTAGAAAGAAAGAGATTAGTTAGAAAGATAGATAGATTAGTTAGAAAAAAAGAAAAGTTAGAATGAAAGAAAGATAGAGTAGTTAGAAAGAAAGAAAGATAGATAGATTAGTTAGAAAGAAAGATAGATTAGTTAGAAAGAAAGTAAGGTAGATTAGTTAGAAAGAAAGATAGATTAGTTAGAAAGAAGAAAGATAGATTAGTTAGAAAGAAAGAAAGATTAGTTAGAAAGAAAGAAAGATAGATCAGTTAGCAAGAAAGAAATATTAGTTAGTTAGAAAGAAAGATTAGTTTGAAAGAAAGAAAGATTAGTTTGAAAGAAAGATAGATTAGTAAGAAAGAAAGAAATAAAGAAAGATTAGGTAGAAAGAAAGAAAGATTAGTTAGAAAGAAAGAAAGATAAGTTAGAAAGATAGATAGATAGATAGATAGATATATAGATAGATAGATAGATAGATAGATAGATAGATAGATAGATAGATAGATAGATAGATAGATAGATAGATAAAGTTCATTAGTACATATAGAATGGTAGTTTAATTGAATCTAGGGCTTCAGGGAGTTTAGATTTGAGTTTTTGTGTTGTTCACTACTGGGCCACCGTAGTCTTGGCTCAATTTGAACTGTTGCAATGAAAGTCAATGGGATTTTTATGATTTTTAATATTAATTTTTAAGAAATCTGAAAGTCAAATCAGTTTGAAAAGATATAGCACACCGAGTCAGAACAGTCTGAAGGTCTGACCCGAGTTTGGAGTTTGTAGAGTTAAAGCTCTAGGACGAGTTAGAGTCAGAATTTTTTGGGTAAGAAAAATAAGAAGAAGAAGAAGAAGAATAATAACTAGAAAAAGTTCGTCGAGACAAACTTTAAGTTGGCTTGTGAAAGTTTGGACCAATAAGTTTGAAGAAGTTTAAAGAAGTTTAAAGTTTAATTAGTTTATAGTTTAGTAAGAAAGAAAGAAAGATAGATTAGTTAGAAAGAAAGAAAAAAAGATTAGTAAGAAAGAAAGAAAGATAGATTAGTTAGAAAGAAAGAAAGAAAGAAAGATAGATTAGTTAGAAAGAAAGATAGATTAGTAAGAAAGAAAGAAAGAAAGAAATATAGATAAGTTAGAAAGAAAGAAAGAAAAAAAGATTAGTTAGAAAGAAAGAAAGAAAGATAGATTAGTTAGAAAAAAGAAAGAAAAAAAGATTAGTAAGAAAGAAAGAAAGAAAGATAGATTAGTTAGAAAGAAAGAAAGAAAGAAAGATAGATTAGTTAGAAAGAAAGATAGATTAGTAAGAAAGAAAGAAAGAAAGAAATATAGATAAGTTAGAAAGAAAGAAAGATAGATTAGTTAGAAAGAAAGAAAGAAAAAAAGATTAGTAAGAAAGAAAGAAAGAAAGATAAATTAGTAAGAAAGAAAGAAAGATTGATTAGTAAGAAAGATAGAAAGATAGATAGATTAGTTAGAAAGAAAGAAAAAAAGATTAGTGAGAAAGAAAGAAAGAAAGAAAGAAAGAAAGAAAGAAAGAAAGAAAGAAAAAAAGAAAGAAAGATAGATTAGTTAGAAAGAAAGAAAGAAAGAAAGATTAGTTAGAAAGAAAAAAGGAAAGAAAGATAGATTAGTAAGAAAGAAAGAAAGAAAGATAAATTAGTAAGAAAGAAAGAAAGATTGATTAGTAAGAAAGATAGAAAGATAGATAGATTAGTTAGAAAGAAAGAAAGAAAAAGAGATTAGTGAGAAAGAAAGATAGATTAGTTAGAAAGAAAGAAAGAAAGAAAGAAAGAAAGTTAATTAAAAAGAAAGAAAGAAAGATAGATTAGGTAGAAAGAAAGATAGAAAGATAGATAGATTAGTTAGAAAGATAGATAGATTAGTTAGAAAGAAAAAGAAAGATAGTTTTTATTTAGAAAGAAAGAAAGATAGATTAGTTAGAAAGAAAGAAAGAAAGAAAGAAAGTTAATTAAAAAGAAAGAAAGAAAGATAGATTAGGTAGAAAGAAAGATAGAAAGATAGATAGATTAGTTAGAAAGAAAGAAAGAAAGTTAATTAAAGAGAAAGAAAGAAAGATTAGTTAGAAAGATAGATTAGTTAGAAAGAAAGAAAGAAAAAAAGATTAGTAAGAAAGAAAGATAGATTAGTTAGAAAGAAAGAAAGAAAGAAAGAAAGAGAAAGAAAGAAAGAAATATAGATAAGTTAGAAAGAAAGAAAGATAGATTAGTTAGAAAGAAAGATGGATTAGTTAGAAAGAAAGAAAAAAGGTTAGTTAGAAAGAAAGAAAGAAAGATAGATTAGTTAGAAAGAAAGAAAGAAAGAAAGAAAGAAAGAGATTAGTTAGAAAGAAAAAGAAAGATAGATTAGTTAGAAAGAAAGAAAGATAGATTAGTTAGAAAGAAAGAAAGAAAGAAAGAAAGTTAATTAAAAAGAAAGAAAGAAAGATTAGTTAGAAAGATTGATTAGTTAGAAAGAAAGAAAGAAAAAAAGATTAGTAAGAAAGAAAGAAAGAAAGAAAGATAGATTAGTTAGAAAGAAAGAAAAAAAGATTAGTTAGAAAGAAAGAAACATAGATTAGTTAGAAAAAAGAAAGAAAAAAAGATTAGTAAGAAAAAGATAGATTAGTTAGAAAGAAAAAAGGAAAGAAAGATAGATTAGTAAGAAAGAAAGAAAGAAAAAAAGATTAGTGAGAAAGAAAGATAGATTAGTTAGAAAGAAAGAAAGAAAGATTAGTTAGTAAGAAAAAGAAAGATTGATTAGTTAGAAAGAAAGAAAGATAAATTAGTTAGAAAGAAAGAAAGAAAGAAAGAAAGTTAATTAAAAAGAAAGAAAGAAAGATAGATTAGGTAGAAAGAAAGATAGAAAGATAGATAGATTAGTTAGAAAGAAAGAAAGAAAGTTAATTAAAAAGAAAGAAAGAAAGATTAGTTAGAAAGATAGATTAGTTAGAAAGAAAGAAAGAAAAAAAGATTAGTAAGAAAGAAAGATAGATTAGTTAGAAAGAAAGAAAGAAAGAAAGAAAGAAAGAGAAAGAAAGAAAGAAAGAAATATAGATAAGTTAGAAAGAAAGAAAGATTGATTAGTTAGAAAGAAAGAAAGATGGATTAGTTAGAAAGAAAGAAAAAAGATTAGTTAGAAAGAAAGAAAGAAAGATAGATTAGTTAGAAAGAAAAAAGGAAAGAAAGATAGATTAGTAAGAAAGAAAGGAAGAAAGATAGATTAGTGAGATAGATAGATTAGTTAGAAAGAAAGAAAGAAAAAAGATTAGTGAGAAAGAAAGATAGATTAGTTAGAGAGAAAGAAAGATGGATTAGTTAGAAAGAAAGAAAAAAAGATTAGTAAGAAAGAAAGAAAGATAGATTAGTTAGAAAGAAAAAAGGAAAGAAAGATAGATTAGTAAGAAAGAAAGGAAGAAAGATAGATTAGTGAGATAGATAGATTAGTTAGAAAGAAAGAAAGAAAAAAGATTAGTGAGAAAGAAAGATAGATTAGTTAGAAAGAAAGAGATTAGTTAGAAAGAAAAAGAAAGATAGATTAGTTAGAAAGAAAGAAAGATAGATTAGTTAGAAAGAAAGAAAGAAAGAAAGAAAGTTAATTAAAAAGAAAAAAAGAAATATAGATTAGGTAGAAAGAAAGATAGATAGATTAGTTAGAAAGAAAGAAAGAAAGAAAGAAAGTTAATTAAAAAGAAAGAAAGAAAGATTAGTTAGAAGGATAGATTAGTTAGAAAGAAAGAAAGAAAGAAAAAAAGATTAGTAAGAAAGAAAGATAGATTAGTTAGTTAGAAAGAAAGAAAGAAAGAAAGAAATATAGATAAGTTAGAAAGAAAGAAAGATAGATTAGTTAGAAAGAAAGAAAAAAAGATTAGTTAGAAAGAAAGAATGAAAGATAGATAGATTAGTTAGAAAAAAAGAAAGAAAAAAAGATTAGTAAGAAAGAAAGAAAGATAGATTAGTTAGAAAGAAAAAAGGAAAGAAAGATATATTAGTAAGAAAGAAAGAAAGAAAGATAGATTAGTGAGAAAGATAGATTAGTTAGAAAGAAAGAAAGAAAGATAGATTAGTTAGAAAGAAAAAGAAAGATAGATTAGTTAGAAAGAAAGATAGATTAGTTAGAAAGAAAGAAATAAATAAAGTTAATTAAAAAGAAAGAAAGAAAGAAAGATAGATAGATTAGTTAGAAAGAAAGAAAGAAAAAAAGATTAGTAAGAAAGAAAGAAAGATTAGTTAGAAAGAAAGAAAGATAGATTAGTTACAAAGAAAAAGAAAGATAGATTAGTTAGAAAGAAAGAAAGATAGATTGGTTAGAAAGAAAGAAAGAAAGTTAATTAAAAAGAAAGAAAGAAAGAAAGATTAGTTAGAAAGATAGATTAGTTAGAAAGAAAGAAAGAAAAAAATATTAGTAAGAAAGAAAGATAGATTAGTTAGAAAGAAAGAAAGAAAGATAGATTAGTAAGAAAGAAAGAAAGATTAGTTAGAAAGAAAGAAAGATAGATTAGTTAGAAAGAAAAAGAAAGATAGATCAGTTAGAAAGAAAGAAAGATAGATTAGTTAGAAAGAAAGAAAGAAAGAAAGTTAATTAAAAAGAAAGAAAGTAAGATAGATTAGTTAGAAAGAAAGAAAGATAGATTAGAAAGAAAGAAAGATAGATTAGTTAGAAAGAAAGATAGATTAGTTAGAAAGAAAGATAAATTAGTTAGAAAGAAAGATAGATTAGTTAAAAAACAAAGAAAGAGATTTGTTAGAAAGAAAGATAGATTAGTTAGAAAGATAGATTAGTTAGAAAGAAAGATAGATTAGTTAGAAAGAAAGATAACTTAGTTAGAAATAAAGAAAGATAGATTATTTAAAAAACAAAGAAAGATGGATTTGATAGAAAGAAAGATAGATTAGCTAGAAAGAAAGAAAGATAGATTAGTTAGAAAGATAGATAGATAAGTTAGAAAGAAAGAAAGATTAGTTAGAAAGAAAGAAAGATAGATCGGTTAGAAAGAAAGAAAGATTAGTTAGAAAGAAAGATAGATTAGTTAGAAAGAAAAAAGATAGATTAGTTAGAAAGAAAGAAAGTAAGAAAGAAAGAAAGAAAGATTGGTTAGAAAGAAAGATAGATTAGTTAGAAAGATAGAAAGAAAGATAGATTAGTTAGAAAGAAAGAAACATAGATTAGTTAGAAAGAAAGAAAGAAAGATAGATTAGTTAGAAAGAAAGAAAGATTAGTTAGTTAGAAAGAAAGAAAGATAGATTAGTTAGAAAGAAAGATAGATTAGTTAGAAAGATAGATAGATAGATAGATAGATAGATAGATTAGTTAGAAAGAAAGAAAGATAGATTAGTTAGAAAGAAAGATAGATAGATTAGTTAGAAAGAAAGATAGATTAGTTAGAAAGAAAGATAGATTAGTTAGAAAGATAGATAGATAGATTAGTTAGAAAGAAAGAAAGATAGATTAGTTAGAAAGAAAGATAGATAGATTAGTTAGAAAGAAAGATAGATTAGTTAGAAAGAAAGAAAGATAGATTAGTTAGAAAGAATGAAAAAAGAAAGAAAGAAAGAAAGATTGGTTAGAAAGAAAGATAGATTAGTTAGTAAGAAAGATATAAAGAAAGATGGATTAGTTAGAAAGAAAGAAACATAGATTAGTTAGAAAGAAAGAAAGAAAGAAAGATAGATTAGTTAGAAAGACTAGTTAGTTAGAAAGAAAGAGATAGATTAGTTAGAAAGAAAGATAGATAGATAGATAGATTAGTTAGAAAGAAAGAAAGATAGATTAGTTAGAAAGAAAGAAAGATATATTAGTTAGAAAGAAAGATAGATAGATTAGTTAGAAAAAAAGATAGATTAGTTAGAAAGAAAGAAAGATAGATTAGTTAGAAAGAAAGATAGATAGATTAGTTAGAAAGAAAGAAAGATTAGTTAGAAAGAAAGAATGATAGATTGGTTAGAAAGAAAGAAAGATAGATTAGTAAGAAAGAAAGAAAGGAATAAAGAACGATAGATTAGTTAGAAATAAAGATAAAGTAGTTAGAAAGAAAGATAGATAGATTAGTTAGAAAGAAAGATAGATAGATAGATTAGTTAGAAAGAAAGATAGATTATTTAGAAAGAAAGAAAGATAGATTAGTTAGAAAGAAAGAAAGAAAGATTAGTTAGAAAGAAAGAAAGATTAGTTAGAAAGAAAGATAGATAGATTAGTTAGAAAGAAAAAAGAAAGAAAGAAAGAAAGAAAGAAAAATTGGTTAGAAAGAAAGATAGATTAGTTTGAAAGATAGAGATTAGTTAGAAAGAAAGAAAAGATTAGTTAGAATGAAAGAAAGATAGATAGATTAGTTAGAAAGAAAGAAAGATAGATAGATTAGTTAGAAAGAAAGAAAGATTAGTTAGAAAGAAAAAAGATAGATTAGTTAGAAAGAAAGAATAAAAGAAAGTAAGAAAGAAAGAATGAAAGATTGGTTAGAAAGAAAGAGATTAGTTAGAAAGATAGATAGATTAGTTAGAAAGAAAGAAAAGTTAGAATGAAAGAAAGATAGAGTAGTTAGAAAGAAAGAAAGATAGATAGATTAGTTAGAAAGAAAGATAGATTAGTTAGAAAGAAAGTAAGGTAGATTAGTTAGAAAGAAAGATAGATTAGTTAGAAAGAAGAAAGATAGATTAGTTAGAAAGAAAGAAAGATTAGTTAGAAAGAAAGAAAGATAGATCAGTTAGCAAGAAAGAAATATTAGTAAGAAAGAAAGAAAGATTAGTTTGAAAGAAAGAAAGATTAGTTTGAAAGAAAGATAGATTAGTAAGAAAGAAAGAAATAAAGAAAGATTAGGTAGAAAGAAAGAAAGATTAGTTAGAAAGAAAGAAAGATAAGTTAGAAAGATAGATAGATAGATAGATAGATAGATAGATAGATAGATAGATAGATAGATAGATAGATAGATAGATAGATAAAGTTCATTAGTACATATAGAATGGTAGTTTAATTGAATCTAGGGCTTCAGGGAGTTTAGATTTGAGTTTTTGTGTTGTTCACTACTGGGCCACCGTAGTCTTGGCTCAATTTGAACTGTTGCAATGAAAGTCAATGGGATTTTTATGATTTTTAATATTAATTTTTAAGAAATCTGAAAGTCAAATCAGTTTGAAAAGATATAGCACACCGAGTCAGAACAGTCTGAAGGTCTGACCCGAGTTTGGAGTTTGTAGAGTTAAAGCTCTAGGACGAGTTAGAGTCAGAATTTTTTGGGTAAGAAAAATAAGAAGAAGAAGAAGAAGAAGAATAATAATAAGTTTAAATAGGATTTCAGTAAGTTGGCTTTTCCAAGCCAACTTAATAAGTTTAAATAGGATTTCAGTAAGTTGGCTTTTCCAAGCCAACTTAATGACATATGTAACTTTAAAAGATTTGAAGCTCTATCTACGTATACCAAAACTGTTTTCATGAATCCTCTAAAAAAAGATAGAAGAGGAAGGTCAACTTTAAAAGTATCAAAGATTAGTTTCTACAACACAAATAAAATGTCTGAAAAACACCTCTTTCATGCTACCTCGCATACTGTATTCTTTCCTATTACTGTCAGTGCAGTAAAGAAGATTGATGAGTCCCTTTTTAGCTCAGGGAGGTAATGCCAGCCCCTGACACAGCTGAAGCTTTAAATTTATGTTCTTGGGGGCTCATCATTTCCATCAGTATAAACTCATCCTGCATTAAACACACACACACACACACACGCACGCACACGCACACGCACACACACAAAGAACAAGTATCTGCTGAAAAACAACTGATTTAAGTTCACTTTGCACTTTGAAATGCACAAAGTCAATGCAAAAAAAACAACAACAGCTATTTGTCAAACACACAACACATTTGCCAACTAATTTGGAACAACAGACATTTCAATTCCATTCACACCAGAGAAAACAGAAGATAGGTGGGTTAGCTCACATCTTTCTTCAGGGGCATTACTTGGCTTGGTGTGGTGAGTTGAGAATGATTTCTAGGGCTCAGACAGAGGACCCCCATGCAATAAAAGTACAAGGGGCACAGAAACCATAGAGATGGCCCT
Organism: Semotilus atromaculatus; assembly: GCA_031834385.1. Classification (NCBI taxonomy): domain Eukaryota; kingdom Metazoa; phylum Chordata; class Actinopteri; order Cypriniformes; family Leuciscidae; genus Semotilus; species Semotilus atromaculatus. The sequence goes on from JAULUF010000084.1 coordinate 16,936,291, forward strand.
GTCTCCCTCTCTCCCAATCCGGATCCTGGAAGCAATTTTAAGGTGATAAATAGTAAAGCAGGGAGCAAAGGAAAAGTCAACAGCATCGTAGTCAACAATTACATAGCCACGTCAAATGTACGCGACAACGCATCAGCCATGACATTATCAACCCCTCTGATGTGTTGAACCTTCAAATTATACAGTTGTAGAAATAAAACCCACCGCATCAAACGCTGATTGGGACTTTGCAATGAATACAGAAATGTCAGAGGATTATGATCCGAGTAAACCAGCACCTCTGCGCCTGCCCCCACATAGACATCAAAATGCTGTAGCCCCCAGATCATAGCTAAAGCCTCTTTCTCGATCACCGAATAATTCCTCTGATGTACATTAAACTTCCGCAAAAAGAAACATACAGTGTGATCCATTCCATCTTGGTCTGACTGCAACAAAACTGCCCTAGCTCCTACGTGACTTGCATCAACCTACAGTTTAAAAGGCTGATTGAACTTAGGTGCCGCGAGGACTGGGGCTGTCGTCAATAACAATTTCACATTATCTAACGCCCTCTGACAATTAAAGGTCCATTCAAATTTTGCGGAACCTTTCAACATATCTGTCAATGGGGAAAGCACAGTGGAAAAATTGGGGCAAAAACTACGATAGTAGCCCACGAGTCCCAAAAACCGCATCAGCTCCTTTTTAGTCGATGGAGGAGGGAAACCTTCAACGGCTAAAATTTTACCTTACCCTGTCCCACCTCCTTTCCCAAGTACTTCACTGTGGCCTGGGCAAATTCACATTTCGATAAATTGACTGTAAGGCATGTCCAACCAGACGATCAAACAATGCCCGTAAATGCTGAAGGTGCTGCCTTCAAGTTTCACTAAAAATAATAACATCATCCAGGTAAACAGCGCAACTCTCCAAACCCAGAATCACCTGATTCATTAATCTTTGGAAGGTTGCCGGCGCATTTCGCAACCCAAAACTCATGACGGAATACGAGTATAACCCTGAGGGTGTAATAAAAGCAGTTACCTCTCGGGCACGTGCGGTTAACGGCACCTGCCAGTATCCCTTCAGGAGGTCCAGCTTACTCACAAACTTGGATGCACCAACTTGGTCCACGCAGTCCTCCATATGAGGAAGAGGAAATGCATCGGGCTTAGTTATCTTGTTCAACTTTCGATAATCAGTACAGAATCTCTGTGTAGCATCTGCTTTTTTCACTAACAAGCAGGGCGATGCCCAACTAGAAAATTAATGTTGGGCTATGCCATTAATTATGCCATATGCACCCTAATTAAGCTATCTACAAAACTGAAATACAGGGGTTGGCGCTCACGTCTTACCTAGTGTGTCTAGACAGTCATTTGCTACTGGTGCAGTGTATATCGCGATATACTGACCTGTGTTCTCTTCTCATGTTGTTAAACAGTATCTCCGAGCAAATGCAAAGGTAGACATACATCAAAACTAAGCTCACATAACATGTACAAATGAAACATAGCACACCACTCAGTTCACAGGTAAAGCCATACACATTCTCAGTTCGCTACAAAGAGCTCAGTTCGCTACAAAGAGGGAGCATGAATGAACGCGGCATCCTTTTAAACCCAGCTGGGCGGCCTCCGATTGGTTCTCAAGCGCCGCCTTAATGATGACTAAGGATGACTAATGATGACTGACGTCCGACTCAGCCAATCACAGCAACCTGCGAGCAGAGAGAGGGAGCTAGAGACAGAGAGAAAATAATGAGCACAACAGTCAACACGTGCAAAGTACACTATCGTGCACAGGACAATGAAAACAAACACAAAACACACGTGGAACGTAACACTTCCCCCCTTAAGAACCAACTATATGGGATGGATCAAACACAGTTGTTCAAACAGTTATCAAATGCCGCAATAACCAACTCGAGATAGTGCGTCAGCGATCACATTTTCGACGCCTTTCTTGTGTTTGATTACAAGATTGTAACCCTGTACAATCAGAGACCAGCGCATCAAACGTTAATTCTGATTATACATACGCGATAGAAAAACTAGAGGGTTATGATCGGTAAACGCGGTGACGGGAATATTACTCGATCCTACATACACGTCAAAAAATTGGAGGGCCATTAGAAGTGCTAGTGCCTCCTTCTCGATCGTCGAATAATTCAACTGATGTCTATTGAACTTCCGCGAAAAATAACAGATAGGATGATCGATACCATCTTTACCTTCCTGAATTAAGACAGCTCCAGCACCAACGGCACTGGCATCCACATCGAGTTTAAAAGCAGAATCACAGTTTGGTGCGGCTAAAACGGGTGCATTACACAGAAGAACTTTGATTGAGTGAAAAGCATGCTGACATTCCTCAGACCATAAAAACGTTCGGTACGGACTAAGAAGTGAAGTCAGCGGCTGCGCAATCGTCGAAAAGTTTTTGCAGAAGCCACGATAGTAGAGTTCACGTCAGGTGGCTGGAGCAGTGAACTCAGCTATCGCGATAACTTTTGCTTCTACTGGGCGCACTTGACCTTGACCGACTTCCTTCTCAAGATACGTAATAGTGGCCTGACCAAATTCACATTTAGCTAGATTTAACGTCAACGACGCTTTCTCAAGACACTCGAAAACAGTTCGCAATAACGACACGTTCTAACCAATCAGTAGAATACACTACTAGGTCGTCTAAATATGCGTTACACTTTGGCACCCCAGCCAGCACAATATTGATGAGTCGCTGAAAAGTGGCTGGTGCGTTACGCATCCCGAAAGCCATCATGGAGTACTGGAGGAAACTATCGGGGGTTACAAATGCCGAAATGTCAGAAGCACGAGCCGTAAGAGGTACTTGCCAATAACCTTTTAACAAATCTAATTTACTGACCTAACGAGCGGAACCAAGGTTGTCAACACAGTCTTGCATGCGCGGCAATGGAAAACAATCTGACACAGTTACAGCATTTACTTTCCGATAGTCAGTACAGAATCGTGCAGTGCCATCGCTCTTCGGCACCAATAAACACGGAGAACTCCAGGTACTACAACTGGATTGAGCAAGTCCATGCTCTAACAGATACTCAACCTCTTTCCGCATAAGATCTCTTTTCGCTGTATTCACGCGATACGCGTGCTGTTTGATCGGAGCAGTCTCACCCACGTTAATATCGTGCGCTAACACTGTAATGCAAGAAGGTACATCATTAAACAAGGCAGGAAAATCATCAATCAACTGCATGATATCACACCCTTGTTGTTCAGATAAATGAGATACACGTAATGCAAAGTCAGTCAATACCTCTGAGTTCTTAAGTCGGGCACACTGTTGATGAGTATGACGTAGGATTATCCCATCATCCTACATCCTACAATTTCGAAAGCAGCACAAGCGACTAACGCAGGAGATGACTCAGGAATGATGATTTCATCTGTAGGTGAAACATTCTGGACAGCTTCTCTGTTGTGAAAGGTCTTTAACATATTTATATGACACACACGAGTCTTTCTCCTCTTATCAGGAGTTCCGATAACGTAATCTGTATTACAAATTTTTCTTACCACCTCATATGGTCCAGAAAATCGTGCTGATAAAGCCGACCCTACCATAGGCAGCAACACCAACACCTGATCGCCCTTGCTAAAGGTACGCTGCACAGATTTACGATCGTAATGACGCTTCATTTTTTCCTGAGCAACTTCAAGTGACTTCCTTGCCACCAAACATACTTTGTGCAAGCGTTCACGAAACTTACTGACATAGTCGATCACATTCACCTTAGGATTAGACTCAAAAGACAACAGATTCTCCTTGAGCATTTTCAAGGTGTCCTCTGACCGTGTGTCCAAATACTAATTCAGCAGGACTGAATCCAAGACTTTCCTGAACTGCTTCTCTGACCGCAAACAAAAGTAATGGTACCCCCTCATCCCATTCCTTACCCGTATCCATACAATACTTTCTGAGCATTGCTTTCAGCGTTTGGTGGAAACACTCGAGCGCCCCCTGGCTTTCAGCGTGATAAGCACTTGCAACCCTGTGGGAGATATTTAAACTGGACAACACTTGAGAAAAAATCCTCGAAAGAAAATTAGTGCCTTGATCTGTCTGCACAATTTTTGGTAAACCAAACGTAGAAAAATTATAAAAAAGGTCCTTCTAGTTACAACAGGCGCTGTAATCTTCCTCAATGGAATGGCCTCTGGAAATCTGGTCGCAGTACACATTACAGTCAGTAAAAACTGATTACCAGTTTTAGACTTAGGCAAAGGGCCAACACAATCGACGATAACGTACTCAAATGGTTCTCCTATCACTGGAATAGGCACAAGAGGAGCACACGGGATTACCTGGTTCGGTTTACCAGTAATCTGGCATATACGGCAAGTGCGACAAAATTGTGTGACGTCCGCCTTCAATCTCGGCCAAAAGAAGTGCCTCAGAATGCGATGATACGTTTTCTTTATTCCTAGATGTCCTGATAAGGCGTGATCACGAGCTAAATGTAACCGGGTGGTACATGTCTTTAAAGTTTGTTTGTTTTTCTCCTTGCCTGTTAAAAAATCTGTTATTTCATGGTTACTCACTGTTTAATTACAAAAACAAGAAAAAACAGAGATTTACATGCATTTCCCTGAGTCATCAACAGGGGGCACTAGGTGGATTGCGTACGATACTGTGCGTGCGTGCTCTTGCCTCAGTCTGTTGGTGAGACGTGCAGCGGGTAGTGTGAGAGACGTGCAGCGGGTAGTCTCCCGCACTCTCGGGAGATGGACCGATTTGAGTTCATCCATGGTGTCCAACAATGTTGGGGATTTCAGCCCTCGTGATGTGAATGTGGAGGTGTGTAGGAGCTGATTTGTTATGTAAGTGTTATTTTCTCTTAATTTCTCTCGAACGATATAAGTGGAATATGTAATGGTAAGTGGATGGTATAAAAAAAATATACTTACGTTGTTTTGTTCTCTTTGTACAGTATTCCCACTGCCGTATTGTCTTGTATTTTGCCGTATCATTTTGTATTGTAACATTTTGGAAATTGTTACATTACTCTAATTTCACCCTGAGTAATGTAGAGCGTTGAGGAGGTTAAATTGTATCATCTGCTCTGTAAACCTCATTCATTTAATTTTGTTTTTTGTTTCTTTTGTGAACGTTTAAAATTGGATTTATTTTTTTGTCAATTAAATTGATAAACTGCATTTGAGAATAAGCTGTTTTTTATTCTACATTAAATGAATAAACTTAAAGTAAATAGAACCCCCTAATGTGTTCCTGGTGGTAAACCTAAATCCCCGGTCACATAAAGATAAAATGTGTTGTCGGTAACAAAAAGGAACCACAATCTGATACACACTACTCCACTCAGCATCATTTGTGATACCAGAGCACCACTTACGCATCAATAAATCGTTCTCAACATAATACGCAGCTTTTCTTTCTTGAGCTTTCTCTGGGAGAACAGCAGCAGCAAAACACTTCTGAAGACTTTTATCCTCCTTCTGGGCAAAAATAATCCTTTTGCACGTCACACAATTTTACGTCCGAGGTACTCGGTACAGGGGATTTCTCAACAATTTTACTCTCATCAATTAAAACATCATTGATAAAACTAGGTGCCATAAAAGATGTAGTCAGATCATCAACAGTATTTATCTCTTGAGCCTGAGCTCGGGTAACTACACAAGCTGGAAAAGTCTCAGGATAAGACCTCGAAAGTTCATCAGGCTGATTTTGACTCTTATCTGCTCCTCCGTCTTCCCCGTAACAGAAACTAACCCTTCTAGTAAAAATGGAGCATAACTAGAGTCAGGTCTATCACTACGCTCGACCGTAACAGAATCAACCAGCTTAACAAAACCAGCGCTTTTAGGTACAGAACTCTGTTTTTGTCTCAACACAACACAATCAGCGATTAAATGGCCAGATTTGTGGCAATAAAAACATTCTCGATTTTCTTTTGACTTAAAACTAACTAGTTTCGGTCGTAACGAGCTGCTCTGATTCTAATGAGAAGACACAGCTCTCTCAGAACGTGCAGGAGTGAAAACATTTTTATGCGTCAATGTAAATTCGTCTGCAAGAACAGAAGCTTGAGATAAAGACGTCACTTTTTGCTCATTTAAATAAACAACAACACGCTCAGATACACAGTTCTTAAATTTTTTTTTCCCTCGCAAATTCAACAAATGACTGATTGGAACTTTTTTTATGACACCTAAACGGTTGTCTGTAAGCTTCTGGCACTAGCTCATATGCACGCAAAATCGCAAGTTTCACTACCTCATAATTCACGCTATCCTCTAAGGACAACGTATCGCAAACATCTTGAGCCTTACCGGTTAACTTGCACTGTAACAGCAAAGGCCACACCTCTTTAGGCCAGTTGAGTGTGGAAGCAATTTGCTCAAACACGCTAAAACTTCTGTTTCCCGAAACTGCAGCACAAGAGAAATATGTCTACTGACCTCAAAATTGGTTCCCCCCGAGCCAATCCCTGGCGAAGCATCAACAGCCGGTAAGGGTTGCGCAACTGGAACAGGTGTCACTTTAGCTGCCTTCAATTCAAGAAATCTCCGCCTCGATTTCAAGTCTGCGGACTTCAAGTCGAAACTCCATATCCGTTCGACGGACTTCTGCCCGTTCACGCGTCTCCAGGTGCTATGCGAACCTTCAGTCGCGCATCACTTCCTTTAAACTCATCTGAGTTTGATGAAAAAGGATCAAAGGGCGGCAAGACAGCTTTGACTTCAGAACCCTCCATCTCAGCCGTCTCGCTCTGCTCCTCCTCCTCAGGATGACTGTCAGCACCAGGGCAAGCTTCCTCAAAACCTGCAGGCAACACTAAAACACCTAGTTCCACCAACCTTCGGGACACAGTAGACTTAATCTCTTTTTTAAGCCGCTGCTTCGAAACAGCATTCTGAAAATGAGCAGCGACACGCAGCAAATCATCTTTCCTACATTTATCTAACTGCTCCACTGTAGGTGCACTCACAAAGGTGTCTAAATCAAAATCAGCCATTCTTGCTCCTGTAACTATTAGTGCTTACACAACTACTGCCTCGAACAACACTAACACTAAAAAAAAGAACGAAAGCGGCGCCAAAGGAAAAAACAAAATATAAGAAAAACAATCCCTAATCTAAACCTAATCTAACCAAAGAAAAAGGTAGAAAATAAACCGAAAACTTCGGTGCATCCGGCACCCTAATTAAGCTATCTACAAAACTGAAATACAGGGGTTGGCGCTCAAGTCTTACCTAGTGTGTCTAGACAGTCATTTGCTACTGCTGCAGTGTATATCGCGATATACTGACCTGCGTTCTCTTCTCATGTTGTTAAACAGTATCTCCGAGCAAATGCAAAGGTAGACATACATCAAAACTAAGCTCATATAACATGTACAAATGAAACATAGCACACCACTCAGTTCACAGGTAAAGCCATACACATTCTCAGTTCGCTACAAAGAGCTCAGTTAGCTACAAAGAGAGAGCATGAATGAACGCGCCATCCTTTTAAACCCAGCTGGGAGGCCTCCGATTGGTTCTCAAGCGCCACCTTAATGATGACTAAGGATGACTAATGATGACTGACGTCCGACTCAGCCAATCACAGCAACCTGCGAGCAGAGAGAGGGAGCTAGAGACAGAGAGAAAATAATGAGCACAACAGCCAACACGTGCAAAGTACACTATCGTGCGCAGGACAATGAAAACAAACACAAAACACACGTGGAACGTAACAAGCATATACTGAACCTCAGAATCCAATACTTTTCGTTTCTCAAGAGGAACCCGATAAAAACGCTGTCGTATTGGTGGCGCGTCACCAACGTCCACATCATGATGTATCAGATGAGTGCGCGACGGCACATCTCCAAACAACCTAGGAAATTCAGCCACTAAACACATTACTTCTGATCTATGCCCATTCGACAGATGACTTAACACACTCTCCAAATTCCCAAGTGCTTCAGAATTTCTTAGACGAGGTAACAACTCACTATTCCCGGGTGCCCTCACATCCTCCCCAATAGGAGGAGACTCCTCAAGTACGGTGACGGCAACTGAAACAGGGCTTATGTTTCCCTCAGGGCTACGGGAGAAATATGGTTTAAGCAGATTAGCATGACAAAGTTGGTTTGATTTCTTACGATCAAGAGTAGCAATGATATAATCCTGTTTTGAAACCCTCCGCAACACGGTATAGGGGCCAGACAATTTTGCACAAAACGTAGATCCTGGGTAAGGCAACAACACTAATACTTGATCGCCCGGACTAAAAACACGGCATTCAGTATGGCGATCAAACAATCTTTTCATTTTTATTTGCGCCTTCCCAAGACGTTCTCGCGCTTTCTGTCCTGCAAGAAACAGCCGCCTCCGGAACCCGCTAACATAGTCGGACAACTTTCTAGGCGGTTCCTTGCCCTTTAACTCACCTTGCAAAACTGCAAGTGGTCCCCGCACCGTGTGACCAAACACCAATTCGTTTGGACTAAAACCCAAACTCTCTTGTGTCACCTCCCGAGCAGCTAGCATTAGCCAGGGCAGCCCATCCTCCCAATGCCGGTTCAATTCAACACAGTACGCACGCAACAGCGACTTCAGAGACTGATGAAAATGCTCCAGTGCGCCTTGACTCTGAGGATGATATGCGCTGGACTGGTTGTGTTTCACCCCAAGCTGTTTCAGAATCTCTGCAAACATTCCAGACATAAAATTGGTCCCTCGATCGCTTTGAACAATCCTAGGTATTCCAAAAATAGAAATGAAATGCGTCAAAGCTTTAATCACAGCTTTAGTAGTGATCTTACACAAGGGATAGGCCGCGGGATAACGGGTTGTTTGACACATAACTGTCAGCAAATATAAATGACCTGATTTCGACGGAGGCAACAGCCCAACACAGTCAATCATTATATGTTCGAAAGGTTGACTTACTACCGGTATTGGACACAACGGCACAGGTTTTAAACCCTGATTAGGTTTACCAACCATCTGGCAGGTGTGGCAAGTTTTAATAAATATTGCTACATCTTTTTTAAGATGAGGCCAATAAAATTGCCGCAAAACCCGGTGATAAGTCTTCTTAACTCCCAAATGGCCTGCAACATCACCATGGGCAGCCCTTAATACCACCTCCTTAAACGGATCTGGCACCACTACTACCCCTTTTCCACCAAAAAAGAACTGGTTCGGAACTGGTTCTGGTTCAAAGTTGGTTCGGAGTTGGTTCATCTTGCGAACCTTCTCAGAACCTGTTTGTTTTTCCACTGACTAGAGCGCCCAGCGAACGACGTCGTTACGTCACTGTGTACGTCGCCATACGTCTTAGCTAGAAACGCTTGCAAGTACAACATTACTTTGGGATTATCTCTAACTCGTGTACAAGAAGGGTTTAAAAACAATTGAAATATGTAAGTCTTTTAATCTTTTCCTTTGGTATTTAATCTTTTATATGTTATGTACCCATGTCTTGTCTTTTTTTTCTTTCCATTTATTTGTTCTATATTGTGACTGTTTTCTTCTTTGCTTACATAATGTTTTCAATAAAAAAAAATTATAAAAAAAAAATTGAAACGCTTGCGCCAACTTCAAGCATAACAGTTACAACGGCGGACTACATCGTGTTTCTGCAAATGTTTCTCCTGGCTTTCCGATCCTATATTATGGTCAGAAAAGATGTTTAGAACACATCTAAACCCGCCCCCAGCCCCCGACGTAAGCATGACGTGGTAAAAGAACGGTTTTAGTCCAGCAAAGAGTTGGTGCCGCTTTGGAACCAGTTTTCCTGGCCGAGAACCGGTTCTTTGGCTGTCGAAACACAAAGAACTGGTTCGCGCGCAGGCACCGGCTCCGACCGGCTCTCAAAATGCTTCGGTGGAAAAGGGGCTTACCTGAAATAATGCCTCACCGCCTGAATTCTCATTTTGATGACTCCATTTCCTCAACACTCATCCTGAACAAAGTAGCCATTTGCCACACTCTCCACCTCCTCAGGGGGCACTACAACAGCAAACAAAGGTTGTAAAATAGGATCTTTCCGCTGCGCAGCTACTAACTCAATACGAGTAATAGAAGGAAGAACAGCTAACCCAGGTACCTCAACTTTTTGCACTTCTGCACAATTGGATGATAAAGTACGACTCATCGAACGTGTTACGGCACAGGACACAAACACCTCAGGGAAATCACACCCCAATTCATCAGTTTGCCCTTTCAATGGAGCAAACCAAACTACAGGTGGAGGAACAACATCTCTCCACACTCGCCCCCCTGCCAAATTATTTCCCAAAATTACAGAAAAGCCATCAACAGGTAACGACGGACGCACTCCAATGGTTACCTCTCCTTCCACTAACTCAGATTTCAAATGAACTCTCTGCAAAGGAACAGACAACGTCTGCAGCCCTATCCCCCTTATCAATACGTTTTTCTCCACACTTTAAGTGGCAGGAAAAGGTAGGATCGACTCTAAGATGAACGATTCTGATGACCCAGTATCTCTCAAAATCCTAATTGGTACTCTGTCAATACCATCAGGTAAAGACACAAAACCGTCAATAATAAATGGATCATAATTGACACGGGGTCGGTCTTTAGAGTTTTTGATTCCACTACACCATAAAGGAATACCGGTGGATTTTCAGGAGTAGACACTGTCTCTACCAATAATGTGGGAGCAAAATGTATCTTTTTACCTCATGATCTCAGTTTGCTTGACAACACTGGACACTCATTTTTCCAGTGTCCACTGTTAAAGCAATAATGGCAAACATTACCATTAGTTTTCCCTCGCATAGAATTAACCGATCTCTGAGTAGGAGGCACAACCTCAAATCTTCGTGAGTGTTGCTGAGACAAATTCTCTCTATAGCCAACATTACCACCTGCACACACATCAGCAAATCCACTCCTATGTGTTAAAATAAATTAATCCGCCAATACAGCGGCTTCAGCAACAGTACCAGGCTTATTTTCATTGATATACGTAGCAATGTTGTCAGTAACAATGTTTCTAAACTGCTCCAACAGAATCAAATCTCGCAGCTCTTCAAAACTATTAACATCACCACCGATCAAAATGCGCAGTCAGCTCTCTCCCCACTTCCACATGAGTTTGACGTTCCCCTCTCTTCCAATTCCTAAAACGCTGACGATACGCCTCTGGTACCAATTCATACACTCTCAGAATAGTAGACTTAACCTTATCATAGTCTTTTCGATCTTCCATCGTAAGTGCCATATAGGCCTCTTGTGCTCTACCCGTAATGACACTTTGAAGCATCACCACCCGATCAGCAATAGGCCAATTACGTTCCTCCACAATACTCTCAAACAACGAGAAAAAAAACATCGGGATCACGTTCATTAAATTTGGGAAGCAATTTTAAATTCCCTACTACATCAAATGCACGCGATACTCTCTCCTGTGATGGTGCGCCTTCAAATGGCATTTTACCTTCACCGATTAACCTTAACCGTTGAACTTGTAACTCAAAATCCCTTGACAGCTTTTCAGCAGTGGCGTAGGAACCGGGGGGGACGGGGGGGACGTGTCCCCCCCAATATTGGAGACAGTCGCATTTGTCCCACCCAAAAATTACACCGCGGAGGACAAAAATACTCACGTATTTTCGTATACGCCAACTCTCACGTATTTGATTGGTTTCACACGCCACCCCCCCCCCCCCGATTTCTCACGCTGAAGTGTCAACCCGGTCGGTCAAATGCCTGAAAGATGAGTTTTCTATAGATTTCCCTGTTGAGCCACTCGTGATCGACTAGATATACCGCAAATTAGTTAAAATCTCCCGGAATCTAGAGCGAGCGTGCGAGACAGAGACTGTGCTCGACCGCGTAGCGCGCGCATGGCAGAGAGAGAGCGATCGAGAGACCTTGCGTGTGCAGAAAGCATTCTGATTTAGAAACAGGACCCCCCTTTGGAAAATGTCAATTTGAATAATTGTAATGAGATGATCAGATATCTAAATCAGAGAATTCATAGGTTCGTCGATTGGCGGGTGGATTATTTATTTTTGGATTTGGATGACTCAAAGTGCACCAGATTAATGAATTTATCTTTAAAATGTACATAATTTTCTTCCGGGGGTGCATGCCTCCGGACCCCCCTAGAGGTACTGGGCTCCACCCACAAAAATACTGTGGGAATAACAGCCTATATGGTCTGTGAAAAATACAATTCTAATTATCTTATAAATACGTACATGATCAGGATTTCGTGTCTTCCTCCTCGTTTTGAGCCAGGAAAAACCCTGTGTATTTTCATTGGGGACTGAGCCTCCCCAAAATTAAAATCCTAAAATCGCCCCTGGCGTCCCCCCCAATGTTAAACTCATTCCTACGCCCCTGCTTTTCAGATTCCAGCTGTTGAGAATGTTTAAGCTGCAATAATTCTATTTCGCGTCGTTTAAGCGAATCGTCTATTTTTAACCTTTCCAATTCACGTTCGTTAACTACTTTAGCCATCTCTCGACTATGTATTTGCTGCATCTCAAGGATCTCTTTTTTCTGATCAAAAGATAAACCTGAAAAAAGATCCACTGATTCTTTCATCTCCCCTGTAATCTTTACACTATCTGAAATGGACAAAACTTTTCTCTCACTCAACTTGGCCTTCAAAATCGTTTTTAACTCATTCTTTTTTAAACGTTTATCTACATCTCCAATGCCATAATGTTCCACAAGCTCCCACAATTGTCCTTTAGCCAGCGCATTTAATAACCCCTCCGACGGGAAGAAAAACCTGAAGAAAATCTTCAATTAACACCATATTTTCTATTTCAGAATTTCCAATTCACAAACTCATGGGCAACAAAAAAAATTAAGTGGTCAAAACAGATGAGCCTTCATTCATACGTTTCCCTTCCTAAACTACAACCATATCCCCCACTATCTTCCTAAACCTAATCTTCACGCAACTCCCCAGAGCCGAGCGCCTTTAAACACTAAAATACCGCTGGTAGTGAAATAAGCAAATTTGCCCAATTCACAACCCAAGGCAGTGTACTCAGCCCAGGAGTCTGCACAAAAATAACAAACTAAAACAACAAACCAACACTAAGTGTTGCTAAAGCCTAACAGGGGAATGAAATAAATCTCATCTTGTCATTTACCACATAGAGTCACTTACCCATAAAAGTGTGAAAAAATGATTTTGTTGGAATCACGTCCATCTCCCGCAAAATTTCCTCAAACAAATCAAAAGAAATTCATAATACACGTGATTAACACATTCACTTTAATTTTCGGACGAGCCCCTATTTGTTACAGCCGGCTCTAAAGGCCCGTACACACCGGGACGAATATCAGTGCGCGTTATTCACCAGCGTTTTTCAACGCGTTTTTAGTGTTCACACCCAAGCGATTTTCGCTGACGATGAGCCGAGTGAACATGCAAATTCATTCCCAGACATTAGATGGCGCTTAATGTAAAACAGAAATACCCTCTGCAATACCACTCCATAACAGTACTCTTTTATCAAGATTTTTGTAGTTGCTGTCACGTTTGTCATATAGTTCTTTATGTTCGGACACCAACGAGAACAGCAGCTCTACATTCATCTTGCCTTGCATCTTCCTCGTCTATTTCTTCCCGCCAGTGTAGACGCTACTTGGCGTATATCTTCTTCGCCGCCGGTCGGCAAGACCGTTTTGTGTTTGAGCGCCCCCAAGTTGTGTTTTACTGTAACTTCAGAAGCTCCAGACACGTGAGCAAAAGCGGCAATCTCATTGGTCAGATAGTTTTTGACGCGGCGCGTCAAACAAAAAAACCAAACCCGAGGCGTTTGTTAAAAAATGACGCTTTTACGCGCTGCGTTTTACGCGTCGGTGTGAACACTCACATTGGTGCCCTTTGTTTAGTCACGAGGCGTTAAACGTCGGCGAATAACGCGCGCGAAATTCGTCCCGGTGTGAACAGGCCTTAAGGCTGCAACAAAAAGGAGATCAGACGCGTCAATTCCCAGCAAAACGTTTATTGTAGCGCAAGGCAAAACAAACAAGCATAACATAAATAAAAAGATGTGTCAGGGTCGTGCGGGACGCTCAACAACACGCAGACCAAACGACTCCACATCGGAGACCAACGCCCAAACCAGCCACCTCACGAGCAGTCTCCACCGCATTTCATACTGCATCCAACAAGTGTCAGGTGTGTTGGCCACGCCCCCTCCAGACGGCACCTAAAAACACACACACAAACCACACACACGCACATACGTACAGCCTAGGCTGAGACGTCACAGTCACGAGTCGCACACAAACAGGTAGATCCAAGTTCAGTTTAATGGGGTAATCCGTAATCATAAATCAGCCAGGCAAAGGGTCAAAATGCATACAAAGACAGTAAAAAAAACAAGAAACAAAACAGAAAAGGAACCCAGACAGGTAAAAACAATGTGAGTGGGAACCATAGTTGCCAAGTTCGCTTATAATACGCGACTTTGGGATTTTTTTTTTAGTAAATCGCGTTAAAACAGCACGGGTTGCGGGTTGCGTTTTTTTGGGCTTATTAAAAAAAATATGGTCGCTTAGGAAAATCTGACAAGCAACTTTGTTTTCTTTACATATATGGTCACGGTTGCCGTTTTCTCAATCTCCAATACATTGATTGACACTGTCTGCTCACAGCTATTGCCAATCAATGCAATCATATAAGTGCTGTGGTATAATTCGTCAAAACATTCCGCCGAATCCACCCCCTTATTGGAGAAAAATCCCGTTCAACGTGCACTGCGCGCGCGACGCTGTAATCCTATGATTGACGTAAATACACATATTGAAATTTCTACAATTAATGCCTCAAACGAAGTGGTCAAAGTATGGAAAAAAGTAGCCTACAACAAAGACAGGATAGGTTAAGTGGTTGGTGATCAGAGTAAAGTCAGAGTAAAGACTTTTTTTCCTAATCCGTTTATCCTTTTCTAATAAAGGGGTGGTTTCAGTTTAATATGTTGCAGGCTCATTTATTGGTAATAAATAATAATAGATAATGCTGAAACTAAATAATCTAATATTGGGCTTGTTTTGGGCTTGTTTTTGAAGCTCCAGTTGCTTATTTGTCTTGCGAGAGTTGGCAACTGTGGTGGGAAAAGATGTGTGCAATGATCAGTGATGAGTTCATTATGGGAAATGCAGTTCATGATGAGGTAGTGACAGTATGGGGGAAGAGACCTCTAGTGGACACCCAGGGAACACCAACCATATACCGATGGCAGCCATCTTGTCAGGAGACTCCGGCATAGATTCGGCCATCTTGTCTGGCAACTCAGACGTAGAGTGAGAGACGGTGGACGCCTTCCTCCTCCTCTCCCTTCGTTTATGATGGTGAGGAGGTCACATCAAGCTTACCACCTCTTTGGGCGCTGCAGCGACTTCAGCCACCTCCGGGGGTTCTACAGTCTCTTGCAAGGGCATGGCAACCATCTTGCCTGGAGAGATGGCCATCGCTGGTGTTGCCCATTGGCTACGATGATGTAAATATCTGGAAAACCCCCCAAAATCCAGGATTTCAAGCCCCTTTATCTCCCACCAAGGCAAAGGGACATCAAGGCAATTATTAAAAAGATGCTTGAGTGTAGAGTGAATTAAAATCACGTGTAGCATACTAGGTATTTAGGAACTCCAATTTTCATTCCCTATTTGTTCATTTACATTACATTTTGCTAACTTGAAGGTTATTCTCTTAAACACCCAATCAAATTAGATATTCAAATGCCCTGCTAGTTTCCCTCTAAAGGGACAACTTCTTATTGGCTCAGTCAGATCACTGATCACAAGATCTCCTGAATTTTCCCTGATAATGAGAAATTCTGATGTGAAGATGATGCTGAGCTAGAAGTCTTCTAGGACCCCCTAAGTTTGTGCCAGGCTGCAGCCTTGTCTTTCTAATCACCAAAGATCCTCTGACTCCAAATGTTTCTCTCTCATCAAGACAACATCAGCAAAGATCAACTGGAGCCAAAACAAATTGCAACAGGACAGTTTCATTCAAATGACATGCAAATATCAAACTTAGTCTCATTATTCAATACATTAATTATCCCTACCCCTTTTAAAGAAGAGTGTGTTAGAACTAAAGACTGATGGTTTGCTCAAAGCTGTTGATCTATATGCTATAACTTCTCGCTTTCCTGTATTCTGCTTCAGCTCTCTTTCCCTTGATAAACTGTATGCATGTATGTATGTGTGTGTGTGTGTGTGTATGTTAAATTAGTCTAGTTAATTAGTTAATGTTAAATTAACAATAAAGTGTTTAGTCTAGTAAATAAAGTCTTGTTAGTGTCACACGTAAGTTGTCTTCAGTTTGTGCTCATATACTGGAGTCCCTAATCTTGTAGATCTTGACTACATGCTCTGAGTAGTTCTGTACAGTAGAGTCCTGCATGGGACTGCTTTTTTTTTATTATCCCACTCCCGCTGAATTTCTGACCATTACCGCCCACTCCTGTAACGTGTGTGTTCCACTCCCACCCACAACCGCAAACATTGTTACAGCTTATAAATTGTGAAAAAATTACACAAACATTAGGGCAGTGGCGGCGTTTCACAAAAACGTAGAGTATGGCATTCCCTCTGGGCATGTAGAACAACGACATTACCGAGCGATATACCTCACATTATACCAAACAAAATGCACAATGCACTATTAACTCTATTAATCTATTAATTCAAACTCACAGTGAACAACATTAAATATAACAACACATTCCTTACCTTTTTGTTACAATGCATTTTTTATTGCATAAGTGGATATTGCATATTTGCTAACAGGACTACAATCCTCATTTTTTTTATTTCTGCTTCCATTCTCCTTATTGCTATTATTTAATTTCTGCGTAAAAAAAAAAACACCCAGGGAAGATTGAATAGTACTCAGTATCTGACAGCTAGACTAATCAAAAAGACGAGCGATTTAGTGATGCAATAAACTGTGGCTGCGCACACTCACTCCACACAATTTTTTTTATAATACTTTTGCAATAATGTATACATTTATGTGTTCATTTAAAATCTGCCATTGTGTTTTCGACATTGTTAAAATGAATGGGTGATTTATCGATGTACATCGGACCATATACCCATTTGGTTGTCCAGGGTTTGTTTGGAACCGATTGATCGCTACTAGCAGTGTTGAGGTGAGTACTCACGTGAACTCAGTGATTAACCAGGGTTCTGTCAGACTGTGTGTAGTATTTGTTTATTGCCTGAACGACTACTTTATGTAATGCTCATTGGTTAACCAGAGTGATACATTGATAAGGCTTATTGTGGTAACTGTAACACCTTTTTTTCTTTTTTATACATAACCCCATTGGTTGACCAGGTTTTTTTTTCAACTACTGGTCTGGAAGTTATGGCAGCTTCATGCTCCCTCTGCTCCGGTCCAATGGATCTCATGGATGCTCATATTCAATGTCCCACTTGCCTAGGCATTGATCACCTCCGAGAGGCTTTAGTAGACCCATGTCCTGAATGTGGTTTGATGTCCTTGGAGATGAGACAACATCGACTGGCTGAATTAGATCCTGAGTTTAAGAATTCTGCTCCATCAGCTGGGGCAGCGTCACATGTGAGTAGCAAGCGTGTGGCCAGTGGGACTGGAAGGCCTTCAAAGAGGATGTGAACCTCCTCGGAATCAAGTAGTACATTGACCCAGCAAGTAGCTGAGCTTGCGAACGCAGTTCAGGGTATTAAGGTCTTATTATTTATTTATTTTATTCCTCCCTTGCCCAGGTGTGGGCTGGCATCCAGGTTTTCCAGGAGAGAACCAGACACTTTATCTATTGCGGCCTCTGACTCCTTAGACCGGGAGGAACAGGATTATTATAGGCCCATGGAGGGGACGATACCCTCACATTCCCAGTTCCAACGTTCCCATAGTGATGACGGTTCTGGCTTTCAGGATGCGCCTTCTTCAGTGGTTTTCTCTCTGCAGGACACACTCAAGATGGCGCTCGCTAAGCGGAATTTGGATCCACCTCCTCCCCTACCAGGCCAGTGAAACCTCTCGCGTCGCTCAGTTTCCCAGCAGGAGTACTTCCTAATGCCAAGTTGTCCTGACTTCACAGATGCGGTTTCTTCAGCGTTTCGGTCAGCTCCTTTATCCAGGCGTGATCATGTGGCTCGTACACTAGCGGCAATGGCTGAAGCCGACGAAAAGGGCCTTGGTAACTCCAGTTGAGCCATGCATTTCTTCACTGATAGTGTCGCCAGATGAGGCTCTTAGACACATTCTTCGCTGTCCCAACCCAGAGATGATCTGTTGGTTAGGATTTACAATACTGTCTCAGGCTTGAGTCATGTGGGAAATTCCATGGCTCATCTTCTGTTGGCACTTCATTCTGCTTTGAGTACTAACCCACCAGATAATACCACATCATAGTTACTTGAGGCTTCCTTACAAGCCTTGGGTTCAATCGCTTTCTCTAGCGGAAAGGCTCTTGGGCTTACAACACAGGTTAGGCGGCAGGTTTGGCTAGCACAGTCTAGACTTCCAGAGGCTTGCCGTAACAATCTTCGTCAACTACCACTGGTACCTGGGCAGATTTTTGGTCCAGCCGCTCAAGAAGCTCTTGAGCGCAGAGTGCAGTGGAGTCTCGGTCCCAGCACTTTGATCGCAGTGTGAATTATGGACCATCCTCACATCAAATGCCTGTTCGTCATGCAAATCCATTCCAACACAGGCAGGGACAGTCTTACAGGCTTGTACAGCAGGCTACTCGACCTGAGAAGGGAGGCATCCCGTGCTCGTAGACCACCTGCTCGCCCTGCAAGTGGCACTAGAACCTCTACAACGGGAGGGCATGTTGATTCTCCCTTACATGGACGATTGGCTGCTTTGTGCCAGATCACCTCAGCAAGTACCCAACAACACACAGCGCCTACTGGAGCATGTTACTGCTTTAGGACTGAGGGTAAACCTAGAGAAAAGCTGCCTTACTCCACGCCAGTCAGTATGTTTTCTGGGATTGCATCTGGACTCCAGAATAATGAGGGCTACCATCACAGCATGCAGGAGGCAAGCTATATGAGGAGCCATAGCGAGGTTCCAGGTTTGGCGCAAGCTACCTAATCTCCACTTCTTATGGCTAGCGGGCCTTCTCACGGCACCCTCATCGACCATTCACTTAGGACTTTTACACCTTCGTCCTTTTCAGCATTGGTTGATAGCCAGACGGTTGTCAGCAGTTCACAACCGACATACCCTTGTTTTGGTGACAACCAGTTGCCCTTGTCTCCCGGAGGCTCTGGAGACGGGAACAATTTCTACAAGGGGGTGTACCAATGGGACCACCCCCAGCACGCAGAGAAGTAGTGACAACAGATGCCTCTCTCTCCGGATGGGGAGGGCTGTGGCAACACCGAACAGGAGTTATCGGGGAAGCACATCCTGGTGTGGACCGACAACACCACAGTGGTGTTTTTAATCAATCACCAAGGGGGCACAAGGTCCCCACCTTGCCTTCGGATTTCATGAGTGCTGCTGTTGTGGGCAAACCAGCACTTCCTGTCAATCAGAGCGGCACACATTCCCGGTCACTGCAACAGTGTGGCAGACTCACTCTCTCAGTCGGGTCCGAAACCAAGGGACTGGTGTCTGCACAAGGTGGTAGTTCAGTCAGTTTTGGGACTTTATGGGACCGCAGCAGTTGACCTCTTTGCCAGCAGGAAGACAACACATTGTCCACTGTGGTTTGTGGAGCAGGAGGAGCAGGGTTCAATAGGCCAGGATGCCATGGCCCACGACTGGCCAGACCTCCTCCTCTATGCTTCCCCTCCAATTCCACTTCTCTGGCCTGTGCTGAGGCGTGTGCAGGTGAGACGACACAGGCTTATTCTAGTGGCACCCTGCTGGCCAGCGAGACCGTGGTTCAGTCTGCTGTTGGCCCTTACGACCGGTCCACCACAACCATTGTCAGTTCGGAGGGACCTACTGTCACAAATGAACGGGGAGCTTTGGCATCCCTCACCGGGCAAATTGAGTCTATGTGTATGGCCCCTGGGGTTGAGCAAGAGCTCTCACAGTGTTCCGCAGATGTGAGCAACACTGTCATGAATGCAAGAGCCCCATCAACACATCGCAACCCAGTCAAGTGTTCCATCAGTTCAGTGTTGAAATTCTTACAACATTTATTGGACACCGGGCGGTCCCCAGCGACTCTAAGGGTATTCGTGGCAGCCTTGTCAGCACATCGGAACCCCTTAGGGGGGAAATCAATTGGTGCGGAAAAATTGGTGGTGGCTTTCTTAAGGGAGCAGTACGTCTTAATTCACCAGCGCGGATAATGCATACCCAGTGGGATCTTCAGATGGTGCTTAATAGCCTGCGTTTACCGCCTTATGAACCACTTGAACAAGCTGATATTAAGTCTTTCGATGAAGACAGCTTTTCTCTTGGCTGTAACGTCAACCAGAAGAGTAGGTGAGCTTCATGCCCTCTCGGTGAGTCCACAGTGTCTCAGGTGGGGGCCTGAGTACAATCAGGTTACACTCTGGCCGAATCCAGCTTTCCGACCTAAGGTGTTGTCTGATCGCTTGGTGAACCAACCCATTCAGCTTGCAGCGTTTAATCAAGAGGCTTCCCAGACAGCCGTGTGTCCAGTGAGAGTATTGCAACAGTATGTGTTAAAGACTGCTTCATGGCGCACCACTCATCAGCTGTTTGTCCGTTTTGATGCCTGTCAGAGAGGCTCACCCCTGTCGAAGCAAAAGTTGTCTCATTGTACAGGCATATGATTCAGCTGGTCAGACAGTTCCAGCATCTATTAAATGCCATTCAACCCGGTGAGTGGCTACTTCTTGGGCAGCACTACGTGGGGTGCCCCTTTCTGAAATATGTGCAGCGGCTACGTGGACGTAACCTTGAACGTTCACAAGATTCTACAGGATCAATGTGGCCCCTATTCCTTTGGTCAGTTCTGCTGTGTTAGCGGGCAGTATCTAGGTGAGTGGCCCTCGTGACTTGGTTGTATTCGTCTTCCACTATGTTTGACCGTCTCTGGCGGTCTGTAACAGTTAAATAGAACGCCGGTTACTGGTGTAACCTTGGTTCTATGAATAGTGGAAGACCGCCAGAGTCTCTGGTCACTCGAATTGAGAGAATGACTGCAGAGAACGACCGTGACATGAACGGAGCGGAAATAGCTTCTGACACGTCATCGGTCAGGGTCACAGGTGACAATCAATACGAGATTCACGATATGGCTCACGAGACGCGACTCCTTCCACTATGTTCGACAGTCTCTGGCGGTCTTCCACTATTCATAGAACCAAGGTTACACCAGTAACCGGTGATATTCTGTGTTCTGGGGTCATACAATATGAAATTTGATGTGTTATTTAACAAAAGTCCTGACCGTGGCCGACAGTCTTTGCTCAACTGTGCAGTCATGAGACAGCGCCGCAGTTCACTCAAACTCGTCCAGAAAACATGCACAATTTGCAAGAAATCAAGATTAACAAAAACACAACACAAAAAACAATCCATGTACCATATTCTCTGAGGTGAATATTTCTGTTGTGTTTGAAATAAGTTATCGTGCTCACATCCGTCAACTGTCATTCTGACTGTCATCAGACAAACGGAGTTCCGGTCCGAAGATATTTAACACAGTGAAGAAAGTTCCTTGACACTTTTTTGGGGGGATTTCTAGGTGTTGTAAATAATGTAGGGATGCACCGAATCCAGGATTCGGATTCGGATTCGGCCGAATATTGGACTTTTTAACGAGGTTCGGTTTCTGCCGAACCTTAGAATTTTTTTCCACCCAACCGAACCCTAGGCTTGCACTGCACTACGCGCGCAACGTCGACGTCACGGTCACGCTGCTGTTGATTATGGGAAGGTGTTTACGGCTTGTTCGACTTGAACCGGCGCTGCACAGCCCGATCAGTGGATGACATCAGTACCGCGAGAGCGAATAGAGAGCAGATGCTCCTCGTGCTTTTGAATCGCTCTCGCGGTACTTTGATGTCATAAACCGAGCGGTCTGTGCAGCCAGTGTGCAGCGCAGGTTCAAGTCGAAAAAGCCTGTTGTGTCAGAAAGAAAAATAGGGATAGCTGAGTTCACAGCTAAAGTTATTGCAGAGGCCACAGACTCACGGAGGCGATTGGCATCTCACAACTCCTACTTTATTCCCCAGTCGAACTCGTGTAACTGTCTGTCACACGTTCTACCGTCCACAGCGTTACTTAACAAAATAAGATAAAAATGAGCGTCAAACAGAAATAACCCGCATACATGGGCGGGTGTTCGAGGCGCACGGCACATACAATACACAAACTGCAGACAGTTCAACAGGGCGCGCTCAGCTCTTAAAGGGGCCACACCTTATTTCCACTCGTTACAGTAGGTGGACTGTTCGAATGCAGTAGGCTGTGAGAAAGTGAAAATGTAACTCGTGAGCAGAAAAAGTGTTGTTTGGCAGTACTTTCAGTCAAAAGAAGGCAATTCAAGTCGAGCTACATGTTCAATTTGCAATGCCGATTTTTCTCGTGGTGGCAAGGACCCTATACAATACACAACATCGCCGCTGTTAAAATGCGTGTTTCTTATTCTTTTTTTTTCCTTCTTTTTTTTACAGTTAAAATTAAATAAAATGAAAAATCCACGTTGTTTACTTCATTAATGTGTTTACTGTGTTAATGTACAGAGGATGAGAGTAGGATTCGGTATTCGGTTTCGGATTCGGCAGAACCTTAACCAGTGGATTCGGTATTCGGCCGAACCCCACAAATCTGGATTCGGTGCATCCCTAAAATAATGTGCACATTTTTTTAACATAATAATAAAATAATTAATCACTTGGCCTACCCTACTACTGATTGCTTTGGAGAAAGAGTTACTGATCAACTGTATGAACTTCATTTGTTGACTTCTTTCTCTGTTGCGTGGCAAATCGTGGAACTATATGCTGTATTTTTTGACCGCCCACTGCAAAGGTGAAACCGCCCGCTCTTATACAAACCTCGGAAACGAACATTTCTTAGAATTAATAAATAATGAATAATGAGCGTTGACTGAATGACTGAAATCTCCTATCCCATGACAGACAACACCTCTTTTAACTAGATTGATGGAAAAATGCTCTTTTAAAAGGTGCATTAAAGGGATAATCAGATTCATCAAAAAATGAAAATTCTGTCATCATTTACCTGCTTTAAAGGGGCTATATGTAGTTTTTAGGCCTCTAGCGGTGAAGTTTCAGATTGCAACCAATTTTTACAAGAGCGCTCGTGTTCGAACTCATAGACAATACCGTCTATTACGCAAATATCTCGCCGAACACCGAGCTCGTTGGAACCGTCTAGTCGAGCTGAAAAGAACCATATATGTTTTATAATTTTTGGTGGTGTTTTCACAGAGATATTAGCCAAAAACCATCGGACGCCCTGCAAAATTGCAGACGCCGGTGACGTCACGATCTCAGAAGAAAATCGCTCGTATCTCTGGAACGCGAAGACACAGAGAGCTCAAATTTGGGGGAGGAGGTCCCAGGGACCCTTGCCCAAACGCTAAAGTGGCGGGCCTCGGGGATACCTGGCGGACTACCTGATCGCTGCTCGCTGGGACCCCCGATTTCGAACGGCTATAACTCGGGGACCCAGGCGAGTTGGACCTCAGGGGTGGGCTCGTTCGAAAGCCCACCCAACGATTTGAGTCTTGGGAATATTTATCAAAGATTGACCGAGATATAAGCCAAAAAACGTGCGCCTTTGACCGGAAGTAACTCCCTGACCGTCTACAATAGACTGTATATAAAAGGAGAGAGGCTCGGGAGCGCGCATGCACGTCACATCCGATGGATTTCGTGGTAAATCCGACCCGGAGCCTTCACATAGAAATAGGAATACTGGCCTTCAGAGGTAAGAGCAAAACCTGACAAGTGGATCATTGTAATGTGTGATTACAACCCCTTCACACACAGGCAATAAAAAAAAAGATTCATTTTAGTAGAAAAGTTACATATAGCACCTTTAAAGTTGCTCCAAATGTGAATTTCTTTCTTCTGCTGAACACAAAAGATGATATTTTAAAGAATGTCTGAAACCAAACAGTTGATGGACCCCATTGACTTTCATAGTACGAAAAAATACTATGAAAGTCAATGGGGTCCATCAATTGTTTGGTTTTCAACAATCTTCAAAATATCTTTTGTGTTCAGCAGAAGGAAGAAAATCAAACAAGTTTTGAACAACTTGAGGGTGAGTAAATGATGACAGAATTGTACTACAAAATTTTAATTTTTGGGTGAACTATACATTTAAGCAAGCTATAAGGAATATACATTCCATGTTTTCCTCTCAAATTGTGGCATATTTATATTTAGTTTATTTTCCAGCTAAAGCTAGATTGCGGACATATTTTCACTGACACAGCACAACGCACTGTTGCTCTCTTTGGCTGAGGTGGCAAAGTGTATACTGGTGAGGTGTACTGCTGCCCCTCTGTCATAAATACATTCCATTAAAGAAATACACAGTCATATTTCACTCTGGCTGCAATATGAAATGCCTTTAGACTATTTTGTAGGTTGTTAGAAAGTCAAATCAAGTCACCTTCATTTATATATATATATATATATATATATATATATATATATATATATATATATATATATATATATATGTATTTTTACAATACAGATTGTTTCAAAGCAGCTTTACAGAGATAATAGGAAATGAATGCAAATTAATTTAAAATTAATGATAAAAATCATTAGTTATTAACTTAGGGGTTCGCTTAAATAACACTGTTTTCAACTGAAAACAGAAAACTTTGAATGCGTTCTGGCTGTTAATTTACACAACAAAAGCGTATTGATGGCCTGAGAAAGCAAACTTTGAAGTAGTTTTTGAAAACAAGTTTTGAAAGTAATACCGTTATAACTAGGGTTGACTATCGGTTGGGTTTTATCCAATACCAGTACCTACTCAGTATTTTTAAAATGGTTCCGGTGCTTGAACAAGTACTTAAGAAAGCAAAACCGCACACTCTTTGTCAAAAAATAATACCCTTTTATTTACAGGGCCAAACTGGACACAATATTAACTTAAATCTTTAAACAATATAAATGAAGAGTTCAGATGCAAAAGCCTCTAAGTGCCATCTGAAATTTTCTTCTAGAATGATCATTTTTATCAAGCTTGTTTATTTAAGTTCAATAATTTCACTTACATGACAATTAATAGGTAATTTTCATAGCCATTTAAGTGAAATTACTGAACTTAAATATACGAGCTTGATAAAAATGATCATTCTAGAAGAAAATTTCAGATGGCACTTAGAGGCTTTTGCATCTGAACCCTTCAAATACAAATAACATATGGTAATAATAAATAAACCAATATAAAATAAAAATTCACATAAACATAATATCAAATAAAACAATATTGTATCAAACAATATAATACTACTGGAGATTAATAGAGATTACTACCAGGGTAATCTAATCTCTATTTTCTCTTCCTAATGACCTGAACTGAACAGTGCAACCTTAGATATTAAAATAGAAACAAATATAAAACACAAATATAGAACAAGATATTACACAACAGTATTGCACATTTAAAGAAGCTTTCACGAGTTTACATGTTAATGAAATCTGGTGTAATATTATAATGCGTATTTGGCTTGCTGTCCGGGGGAGGGCTCCGAGCTCAGAATTCGGCCCGACCCCAGAGTACTCCCCCTAACCTTAGAGATCATAGGTATCTAAGAGCGGGCCCAGCCGAATGTGGGGTGAAGGGGTGGTGGTGGGATGCTGAGGAAGTAATCATGAGACAGGAGGTAAGGGAAGGCTTTATTTATACTGGCTTCTTCTTGAGCTGATTGGATGATTACCTGAACATGCTCCTCCCGAACTTTGTTACATAAAACTTCATTTTGTGACTGGTGGTGAGAACACTTTACATCAGTTTTTAACAATTCTTCTGCAGGAATATCACCATATTGGCCTTCTCTGGCAGTATATGGCATCTTTCCTGACTTATAGCATGCCCAACACAGGAGAAAACCCTTTCAGAGGGGGTTGATGAAGCCTGCACACACAAGTACACCTCTGACAGGACAGACAAATTAGGGAGGGATGATTCCCAACTTTTAAAAATGTCAAGTTTCTCAGGGCAACATCCATGTTGTATGTGTTGTCTACTGTGGCAGCTATGACTTTTCCAGTCAACTTGAACTCCTCAAGAATGCTGTGGATTTCCTGAGCCACCACTGGCCCTGTCTGGGACTCATAAACTGCTTCAGTGCTCAGCACTTTCTGTTGGATGCTGCCTTTGTAAATGTAATGGACAGTCACTGTTAGATAGTGGTCCTGTGCCACGCTGGTCCATCCATCGCAAGTAATTGCAATTTTGTGACCTGCACCAACTCCTGAATGACATTATGTTTTATAACAGAATGCCACACGGCGCGGGTATGTACGTGTTGGACATGTCATCCCTGGATGCTGGTTGGTATCTATGATAGAGGGCAGTGCTCATTTCCCTTTATAAAAAAATAAATATGATATTTATTAGTCTTCTACACAGAATGTCTTTATGGTACAGAGGTGGTATTCACATGCATCAAGGAAATTCTATTTTGATATAGCCCACATTTTCACCTGAAAGATGGCGATTCCACTGTGGAAAATGGATGAAGACCCATCACCACAAATTTGGTGACTGCCCTGTGGATTTCCTGCACCTTCTCTTTGGTTAGTGCAGCCTTCTTAGCCATAGTGAAAGTCACTGTTGTAACTTGAAAGCCAAATAAAAATATTACTATTAAAATTGTTTATAACATACACCTAACTCTTCAGGTTACTAGTAGGCTATTCTGCTCAACAGCTCATAACAATTCTACCCCACTTCCCCCTCCCCCTCTCGATGAATAAGAGTTGCCTCAGATTGAGTAGGCTGTAGCCTCAAACAACTACAATTGTCCCCCCACCCTCTCGATACAGCCTAAAAAAAAAAACAGATATACCTTACCAACCAACCCACGTTTATGATTAAATGAAAAATTGTGCCGTTTAATACTGATGTAAAACACTTAAGATCAACATTTTGTCTTCACATATTATGACTTTTACTTTAACCACAGAAATATCTGACACCTAGTGCCAACTAGCCTCTCCCTATGGAGGATCCCTTTACCACTCTACAGATAAAGCGTTGTGGGAAATTTCGGTTCGCGTACCTACCCCGAAGTGATAAAATAAAACAAAATTCTGTATCAAAATTTAAAGGCAAGACAGGTAGTTTGTTTAGGCATGGTTTGTAGGGAATTACAAACCTGCGCACATATATTCAAACGCACATAACTATAGAATCAATTCTTAATGCGCATGTGAACGCCATCAGCGTTTATCACAGGTTTGCGTTTAAAGTCTGTTTAGAGAGAACGGCGTCGTCTTAGCGGCTCCTAATTTAATAACAAATGATCATTTCGCCGGAAGTGAATCAATCAAAACTCACTTTAGCTGGAAATAACATTATTCAAGAACCGCTATAAAAGCCAAAACAATCTCTGTTACCTTAAATTATATGTTTATCTCTGTCTACATTGTCTACATACAATCTACATTGTTAAAAGCGCTATATAAATGAAGATGACTTGACTTGAATTGACACTGAGCAGAAATATTTAACACACACAGTATAGCCTCGTATAAAGAAGTGTTGGAACTTTGTTAAAACATTTTGCACACGTTGTCACACGCTGTTGAATGGCAACGGTGTTTGTTAGCCTACTTGATATGCAAGATTTGCAGTTGGCATTCAATTACTAGACTTACCCGAAGAAGAATGGCTGCTGTTATCAACATCTGTGATGTCCAGCACCACACTGGCAGGGATGGGACTCTCTTGCTCTGCGTCTCGTAGGTTGTCAAACACGGTGCATTGTTCGACTTTTAAGTACAATCCATGTCTCGTCAGATGTTTCATTAAATTCGAAGTGTTACCTCCCTTGCATGATATTGCTTTAGGGCATTTGTTGCATGTCGCAGAGTCTGCATTATATGTGAAATGCAGCCAAACATTGGAGCATTTTGACTTCGGCATCTTCATTAATCCTCTCGCTATCAATTCAACAAGTGTGCCGAGTAGCGGCACTGACGTCACGCAAGTTGACGCCGGAACACCAGGGGGCGGTAAAAAAAAGTCAGGCACCGAAATCAGGCACAGATATTTTCGTTCTTATTCGGTCTCATTACTACCGTTTACGTCGGAACTGGTTCCTGATTGGCACCGCGTTTCTGTACCCAATCCTAGTTATAAGTGATATGTTATAAACCACTACACCTGATGTAAACTTCTAAAACATGAATCTGTGAGAACATAAGACCTCTGAATATATCCTGTGATTTCTGGCACCAAGACATTAGTAGCAGATCCAAGTCCTGCAAGTTGCGAGATGTGACATCCATGGATCGTATTTGTTGGTTTTAGCAAGGTATATTTGTGTAACGGTATACAGGTATAGCTTGAGGAACATGACAAGGTTGAATTTGTCGCACTGGTGTCAATGAGTATCTATGGGGATGTGCTAAACACTTGACACTTGCAATCACCTATCAGCAAGGCAGGCTCTCCATTTTAAAAAGCTGGTTGGTTGCCGCCTGTGGTATGTCACGTCTGGCTTTCCCCCTTTCTTTGGCGTTGGTGACTATAGCTGCAGTGCTAGCTTTCAGATTCTCCCTCTTGTTATGGCTCACTGTCCCCTGCTGCATTCCCAATTTTACAGTCCTGTTGCTTCTGTGGGAATGTTACCATCTTGCTAAAAGTCAAGGGGATATGTTGGTTTCATTTTGGTTCATTTTTATTTTGGTGTTGAAGCTGTTGTGAACTATTTTCTTCTAAAGTGTAGAAATTCAGAAGCGCAGACCAGGAAACTCGAGTTTGTATCTTAAACAGGATTTCTTTATTGAGCACACAAGCTGGCTTCGCTGTAGTCTTTTCCAAGCTCGTCTCGAGTCTAACTAAGAGAAACGTTCCCTTGCAATTTATAACATTTTAAGGGGAGGGATTTACAAAGCATGTAAACAGGTTTAGGAAACCAGTTCTAGACTGAGAGTGTTACCAATCCTAATCCAATCAGCATAACTATTCATACAGTGAGACTCAAGAACAGGACCAAGAGTTTCAGTAATCTGCTTACAATAGAGCGAAACAGGAATATCAGGAAAAAGCAATTAAGAGTATCAGTAATCTGACAAATACAGAAAACCAGGATTGGCCGGATTCTCTTGCTGGAAACTGTTTCACAGCTGAAATTACCATCCTAACCTGAAATGCTAAATTCAACAAACAGAACATTCTCAGTTTACATACTGATTTTACGGTTACTAAATAACTTACGGTATTGGAACCTAAATTAAACATATCCTTAAATTTGTGGTTAATTAATTACTGTATCACTGGTTTATCCATGTGACTCTGTCTCCCTCCTTGTCCCTATTGAGTTTCTTTCTTTATATTTTTATTATTATTTATATATTGTTTATTGTGATATTTTTGTGATTTACCCATCACTCTTGTCTACTTCGTGACTAACTTGTATGAAAACATCAAACGAGGATTAAATTGAATTAGGTTTTGTTAGTTTATTTACTTTTTTCTATCAGGAGCTGGGGTCCCACGGGTGGAAAGATCTTTGGTGGTGGTGGTGCTTCAGCTCGTGTCACGTGACACTTTTGAAATGTGAACTGTATAAATTTCAGTCTTTATTTAAATTGTTTCTTTGTATTGTGTTTTTACTTTTTTCTTTTGTTATTGGAAACAGGGAGCTGTCAGACGCTGCATAGTATCGCTAAGGCTATTTTAAAGAAGTAATTTTTGTAAATTTTGTATCAAAAAAGTTTTTTTTTAATATTATACCCACATTTCCACATTATTATACCCAAGGGTGGCATAGTCGGTGGCCGAACACAGTTCCAGCATTACCTCCAGATCAGGACTACCCTCGTGCTGAACTTTCATTGCTTTGGTCTGATAGACTTGCAGGATTGCCCATCGCATGCAAGGCGGCGGCGGCATGGCCTACAGCATTGTAAGCCCTTGCCATGAGAGACGAGGTAAACTTACATGCTTAGGACAGGAGCCTCGGCCGATTCCACCAGGTGGCGGAATTTTGAGAATTCATCTGGAGAGTCGACCAAGTATATGAGGAATGAGAAGAACAGGGGCTGACCCGGCGGCAGCTCTCTCATTGTAGCCCCCAGATCGCCCTCTGCGTTTGCCGCTGAGGACTCATACCATGAAAAGGACCAGGACGGGAAGCAGCTAAGGAGACTCTTGGTCTCTTGAAAAAGTATGAGAGCCGCGACTGCAACGTCCCAATGAGCATTGTAATGACTGAGACAAGTGTTTGTTAAAAAATCGTTTTTAAAAAATATTTACAAACCCTCACCCACCACAAAACAAGGCGTCTGTGACAACACCCAGAGTAATAGAACTAATAGAACTCTGGTTGCCATGGTTGCCAAGAATGCAGAGATCCAAAGTCATTTGAATCAGGCCATAGGAAAGGCCCATAGCCCTTAAAATAGTCTTTTCATATAAAATGCATCCCATTTCTATGTGGTCACATATTCTTTTGCCTATGTATAAATCCTGTGATGAATGTCTTATTATTATTCGATTAATTAAGATTGCATATATATAATTCTGGGTATCTACGAATTTGTATTTTGATGACCTGCATGATCGTCTATATCATATGGTGATACATATGCAACATATTAGTAGTACAATAATCTTCAATAGTTTCTTAAACAGCACCCAATGCAGTTACATATGCAAATGCCCTTCTATAACACAAAGCCGTAAAACTTCCCTTTCCGAAAGCTTAAGTATGATTTGCTCACTGACCCCTAGGAGGAGAGGCCTTCCGGGGGGAAGGTGCCAGTACTCTCTTGCATTGGCAAATTTGACATTTGAGATTGCTACAGTGAAAAACAAAACTTGGTGTCTTTCGGTGGAATTAAATGAGTGTAAGACTGGATGCCTGATAGGTGATAGTATCATTAATCATTTGATGTATGCTGACGATGTTGTTATTATGTCTCCGTACAGTGCAGGCTTACAAAAGCTGCTTCGAATTTCCTCAAGCTATGGTGTGAAGCATGACATTAAATTCAATATTAAAAAGAGTGTTATTATGATTGTTAAAGCTAAAGAAGACCATAAACTAAATGTTCCCTCTTTTTATTTAGATGATCAAGTTTTAAATGTAGTAAATAAAGTAAAATACCTAGGCCACATCATCAAAAATGATTTAAATGATGATGATGATGTGCAGCACCAGTGCTGTAAACTGTATGGGCAGGCTAATATGCTTGCTCGTAAATTTTGTATGTGTACAGATGAGGTTAAAATAACTATTTAGGGCATACTGTACTTCTTTATATACAGCCCATCTTTGGTGTAAATACTCTAAAGCAAAGATGAGAAAGCTACAGGTGGCATTCAATGATGCACTTAGAATTTTGCTTAAGCACCCAAGATGGTCAAGTGCAAGTCAACGGTTTGTGGTTAATAATGTGCCTATGTTGAATGCTGTTTTAAGAAAATGTATGTATAATTTTATATGTAGACTGAGTGTTTCAACTAATAGTATTATTAGGGTCTTAAATGACATTGCATTGAGTGATACAAGGTATTTTTCTTGTTTTTGGAAGCATTGGAAAGAAAGCTTGTATGTCTTTTAAATTATGTTTGGTGTTTGTTTGTTTATATTTGGCTATATATGTTGTATATATATATATATATATATATATATATATACACAACATATATAGCCAAATATAAACATACAAACACCAAACATATATGTTGTATGTTTATATGGACCCACGGGTCTGAAATAAAGAATTAATAATAATAATAATAATAATATGATTTTCAAATCTACAGCCTTGAAAGTTGTAATGACGTTGCTGTGAATGGAGGGACAGAAAGCTCTCAGATTTCATAAAAAATGTATCTTCATTTGTGTTCCGAAGATAAACGAAGGTCTTACGGGTTTGGAACGACATGAGGGTGAGTAATTAATGACAGAATTAAAATTTTTAGGTGAACTACCCCTTTAAATGTTTATTTTTGCCGTTTTTTGCCTTTACTATGACAGGACAGTTCGTTTACAGGAAGCAAAGTTAGAGAGAGAGAGAGAGAGAGAGAGAGAGAGAGAGAGAGAGAGAGAGAGAGAGAGTTAGAAGAAGAGAGAGAAGTAGTATTTGCTGAAAGGAAGAAATTACATTTAATATTGAGAGCATGTACAAAGAACGCAGCTCAATTTAATTTATTATATATAAACGTTTTCTTAGGATAATCTCCAAACCGAGTTTGCAAGCCAGCCCACTTGAAGTATTATTCTGTCAGTGTGTCTGAGTTTGTGTTATTATGTGGTAAATATCTGAACCACAAGAATGTTGCAATGTATAGAATGCTAAGCTCACTCTGACATGAGGGTCAGTTACAGTAAAACATTTGCTTCAATTAATGTTTTTCTTGTGAAATGAAAAAGAAACAAGTATGAGATGTAAGTGATCATTTGACTAAGGCTTATGCATGTGCTCTTCAAAGACACTCAAAAGGGTAAATCATGATTTATTGGTGCAAATTTAAAGTAGACAAATCAAATGATGATGAATCTATGTTTTACCAGCTACTGCATTTAACGTACTCGGTTACTAACGTAACCTCGGTTCTCTCTAGAGAGGGAACGAGTACTGCGTAATATCTTACGCTATGGGGAAAACTCTTTTCCACGAGATATTGAAGCCAAAAATTATCCTTAATTTTTTAATCAATGTAAAACGCTTTGCGGCAGCAAGCAGACATAGGCGAGACAGCTTGCGCGCCTATTGGCTGCCCTGCGGCAAAAGCAGCAGCCTATCGAGAAAGGCTCTGCGTGACGCCACGACGAATGAGGGCACTTCGTGCCCATATCGTCACGTCCCGCCAGAAAGGGCGTGGTCTCGCCCTATAAATAAGCTCGATAGGCTGCCATACACTGATTTTCAACGCCGAAGCGAACCAGCGCGTATTCCAAGCACGGCAAGATACGCAGTACTCGTTCCCTCTCTAGAGAGAACCGAGGTTACGTTAGTAACCGAGTACGTTCTCTTACGAGAGTATCTCTCGTACTGCGTAATATCTTACGCTATGGGGAACACAGTGTAACACGCCGTGCGGACAGGGATCCAACACCAAAGTCCCAGGGGCCGAGGCCCGGGGCGCATATAGTGCATAATCACCATATACTCACAGAGAGTAGAGGAGGAGAGGCTAGAAGCATCACTCCTTATAGATAAACCCACAGGGAGTGGAGGAATAGAGGCTAAAAGCGTCTTTCCATATAAAATAGCATCCAGGGGAGCTAATTATATGACCATCAAAGCACGCAGCTAGGGCGAAAGCTTTCAGCCTAAACTAGGTGGCCATACATGTGTCAATACTCATGGAGCTGCTGCATCGGTCTGAGCGATGCGCAGGCCAAAACTCAGTATCTGAGCCGCACAGCGGGCACTGCAGGCCCTTAGAAGTGTAAGCCAGCACTATGGCATCGACTATCCATCTGGATAGGCTCTGTTTTGAAGCGGCAATTCCCTTGGAACGCCCGCCAAACAAAACAAAAAGCTGCTCAGTCTGTCTGAAACCAGACGAGCGGGACACATAAGCTCTTAATGCCCTGACGGGGCAAAGGAGACCCGCGTCCTTCTCCTCATTGAGAACCGGAAGGGCAGACAGGGAAATTACCTGGGCCCTAAACGGTGTATTGAGGGATTTCGGCACGTAGCCGTGTTTAGGTTTGAGTATGACCTTTGAGTCATTAGGCCCAAACTCCATACATGACGCGCTTACAGAAAGCGCTTGTAAGTCCCCTATGCGTTTCACTGAAGCGAGAGCCATGAGAAACACTGTCTTGAAAGACAGGTGTTTCATGTACGGCAACTGGATTGGCTCGAATGGGGCACCTTTCATGGCCTCCAAGACCGTGGAAAGGTCCCATGTCGGGACTGAAGGGGGCCTAGGCGGGTTTAACCTCCGAGCTCCCCTTAGGAAATGCACGACTAAGTCGTTCCTTCCTAGCGACTGGCCAGACACCGGTTTTGCAAACGTTGCTATGGGCGCCACATATACTTTGAGCGTGGATGGGGTCCTGCCCTTATCCAGCAGCTCTTGAAGGAAGGAAAGCACTTCCGTAACCCCGCAGTCTACAGGTGAAAAGCCCTGGGCTTGACACCAAGCAGAGAACACCGACCATTTCGAGGAGTAGAGCCGTCTAGTAGACGGAGCTCTAGCCTGCGCGATCGTGTTTAGCACTCCCTCTGGGAGGTTAGCGGGTACCCGTTGATGGCCCATGCGTGCAAGGACCACAGATCCGGGCGAGGATGCCAAATCGAGCCCTCCGCCTGAGAGAGGAGGTCTCTCCTCAATGGTACAGGCCATGGGGCAGCGCTGGTCAGCTGCATCAGGACAGGGAACCAAGTCTGGTTCGTCCAGAGCGGAGCTACGAGCAGCACCGGGCATCCGTTTTCCCTGATTCGTTCCAACACCTGAGGCAGGAGCGAGACAGGGGGAAAAGCATATAGGGGACAGCGGGGCCAGACATGGGCCAGCGCATCTTTGCTTTTCGAGAAAAACTTTGGGCAGTGAGCGTTTTCGTGGGACCGTCTGCGGGTGCAGCGACCATTCTCCTGCTGGGACATTGTTCCTGGACAATCTGTCTGGTCCCACATTCAGGTGACCAGGCACATGCGCTGCTTTCAGCGAGAGCAGGTTGTGCTGAGCCCAGACCAGGAGGCGTTCCGTCAGCCTGTAAAGGTTTCGGGACCTGACGCCGCCCTGGCGATTTATGTATGCCACCACTGACATGTTGTCCGACCGGACCAAGACGTGGTGGCCTCTTATCTGGGGACAAAAGCGCCGTAGCGCTTTGTCGACTGCTATCATTTCCAAGCAGTTTATGTGAAGGAGCTTCTCTCGTTCTGACCACAGGCCAGCTAACGGTCTGCCCTCGAGCAGCGCTCCCCACCCCGAGGTGGAGGCGTCCGTAGACACCACCTTCACACTCTAGGCGGTCCCCAGACACACACCTGACTGATACCAGTCGGTTACTTTCCAAGGTTCCAGAGCTGAAACGCACTGTAGGTCGACCCTGAGGCGGAACAGACCCTTGGTCCATGCCCGGGGCGGAACCCGTGCTTTTAGCCACATATGCAGTGGGCGCATGCGAAGCAGGCCCAGCTGGAGTACAGAGGCTGCTGAGGCCATTAGGCCCAGTATTTTCTGAAACCTTTTGAGTGAGACTATAGAGCCGTGGCGGAAGGATTTCGCGACGTGCTGAATGTTTAGTCCGCGCTCCGGTGACAGGCGTGCCGTCATGGATAGCGAGTCTAACACTGTTCCCAGAAAAGAAATTTTCTGGCTGGGAAACAGCGAGCTCTTCGCCCAATTGACTGTAAGGCCCAGCTTCTCGAGGTGCTCGAGTAATGTGGCCCTGTGTTCTATGAGCTCCGATCGTGATCGAGCTAGAATCAGCCAATCGTCCAAGTAGTTCATAACTCACATGCCCCGAAGTCTCAGGGGTGCAAGAGCCGCGTCCATGCACTTCGTGAATGTACGGGGTGCTAGGGACAGGCCGAACGGCAGGACTGTGTATTGATATGCCTGGCCCTCGAATGCGAATCTCAAGAATCGCCTTTGATGGAACGCTATTTGTATTTGGAAATAGCCGTCTTTCAGATCTATTGACATAAACCAGTCCCCGTGGCGCACTTGCGCGAGGATTTTCCTGGTCGTAAGCATCCTGAACTGGCGCTTCACAAGAGCTCTGTTCAGCTGTCGCAGATCTAGAATGGATCTGAAACCCCCATCTTTTTTCGGTACCAGAAAATATCTGCTGTATAAGCCCCCTTCGCTCTGAGCCTGAGATGCGGGTTCTATAGCCCCTTTGCTCAGTAGTTTCGCTATCTCGGCTCGAAGTAGATGAGATACTTCGTTTTTCACCATAGTCTCGACACGCGCCGTATTACAGCGGGGACGTCGAGCGAATTGTAGCGAATAGCCTCTCTTTATAGTGTTCAGCACCCACTCTGATACCCCGGGAAGCTTTGACCACGCGTCTGCGTGAATAGCTAGAGGTAGAATGAAAACCGGGCTCTGGCCGTGACAAGACCGCAGCTCGAGAGCCCCGGTTTCCTGGGAACACGACGCCGTGTTTACAGCGTTCGAGGCGGGGGGGCGCGCTGATCACAGCGGGCAGCCTGGCCGCGCTCAACCTCTCTATGGCGGGACGCGCAGCGAGAGTGAGCGGGGGGAATCCCGTGGGATTCAGCGTGTCTGTGGGGGAATGTGGGCGCAGAACTACGGGCACATTTACTGCACTGCACACGCTTTCGGCTGGAGCCGACTGAATGTGTGTTGGTTTCGTTTTTACAGAAACCAAGGGACACGCGGCGTGTAGTGTAAGCGGGCATTGTATGGGCGCGTTCACTACATTGTCTGCACAATCGACCTGAGTTGATTTTATCTGTGCTAGCCCTGCACCGTGGCGGGCTGTGTCTGGGTGTGGGAATGGGCACTGGGGCGTGGGCATTCTTACAACACTCAAAACACCATCGGCCGTGGCCGGAACACCAGAAAATACACTCTTTATTGGATTTATCTGGGTAGCCGTAAAAACGGCTTTTGTGCGCAGGCAAGCGGGCTGAGACACCGGCTGCTTCACTGCTAAATACACTGGGACAGTCACAACGCATGGAACTGAACGAGCGAGAAGTTTCGGTGGAAATCCGGCCGCAGCGGGATCTGAACACCGTCGCTTTCTTAGCGTTGCTAGGAAAGCTTTGAGGCCTTGGGCTTGATCTCAATCCTCGGCCGGGGCCCGCGCTGCGGGGGGCGGCGTCCAGCAGAGCGAGAACGCGGCCTCTGGTCCCGGGCCTGGCGGCGCTGTGTAGCGGCGGCGGCGGGCGGTGCAGGCTGCGGCTGAGAGCTGCGAGCAGGCGGCTGTTTAGGGCGACCTGTAGCTGAGCTTGAGCGCTTCGGCAGGAAGTGCTTCATGGCCTGCGAAGTCTTCTGCACCTCGGTGTATCTGTCCGCGAAGTCCCTGACGGCAGATCCAAAGAGGCCCGCTGGGGAAATGGGCGCGTCGAGGAATACAGAGCGCTCGGCTTCCATCATCTCTGACAGCGTCAACCACAGATGTCTCTCGGCAACAGTGAGAGAGGCCATATTCCGCCCCATGGCCTGTGCAGCGGCTTTAGCGGCGCGTAGAGCGAGGTCTGTAGCGCTTCTTAAATCCGCCACGCAGATTGCTCCGGGTCCTTCCTCGTCCAGTTTATGGAGAAGGTAAGCCTGGAAGATCTGCAAGACAGCCATGGTGTGCAGAGCTGAAACTGCTTGCCCGGCGGTGGTGTAAGCGCGCCCATGCAGCGATGACGTCACCCGGCAGGCTTTAGATGGGAGCGTTGTCTGCGCGCGCCGTCCAGCGGAGGGCGGGCAGAGATGTGACGCTACCGCTGCATCCACAGGAGGGATGCAGAGGTACCCTCTATCTCCCGCACCGTCGACAGTGGAGAATGCCGCGGAGGTAGAGGTACGCAGCCTGGCGGAGAAGGGGGCGTTCCACGACTTGGAGACTTCGTCGTGAAGTTCAGGGAGGAAAGGAGCGGCCCTGGACTTTGACGGAGCTTCGTCTTTTCCGAGAAAGCGTCCGTCCAGCCTGTTGCGCGGTGGTAGCGCGGGCGCCTCCCAATCGAGGCCGATGCTTTCCACGGCCTGGGTGAGCAGACGCATCAGCTCAGCCTCAATGCCGGCTCTCTTCCCAGAGGGTTGGCTGGAAACGTTAGCGGAGGGGAGGTCCACGGAGCTCGCCCAATCCTCGCTATCAGAAGCCACGAGAGAGCATACCTCAGCAGGTTCGTCGAACCCGGGGGCGGATGCGGCGGCAGACGGCGGCCGTTGTCCGTCCGGGAGCGACTGTAGCGAAGCCGGCGAAGCAGGCGGGCGAACCGGCGAGCTTTGGCGGGCTGGAGAGAGCTCGGGAGCGCGCTGGGCGCGGCGCTTCTTGCGGCGCGGCACCACAGTAGGCTGGAATGCGGACTCGGAGAATGATGCCAGGCGAGTCCTCAGAGTCGCCAAGGGCAATACCTCGCAATGAGGGCATCCGCCGTCAGCGAGCGCGATAGCCGCGTGATCCTCACCCAGGCAGGACACGCAGATGACATGACGGTCCTCGTCGCTGAGTGGGGCGCGGCTCGAGCCACAGGATGGCATCTTTAAAAAGACACAGCTCTTTTAGAGAGAGATGTGTGTTGCGTCACGTAAGCAAACACGCACTCTAGGCAGAGTAAAGGATATAGTACGCCGGAAAGCGCAGCAGGTACGGCAGCTGAAGGCGGCGAGGCCAGCGACTCCAGACTCAAGGGCACGTCCCGCTGAAGGCTACAGGTCGACGGCGCGGCTTCTCACTCTGGATCCAGCGATGCGTGAGCTTCGCTGAAGAGTTGAAAATCAGTGTATGGCAGCCTATCGAGCTTATTTATAGGGCGAGACCACACCCTTTCTGGCGGGACGTGACGATATGGGCGCGAAGTGCCCTCATTCGTCGTGACGTCACGCAGAGCCTTTCTCGATAGGCTGCTGCTTTTGCCGCAGGGCAGCCAATAGGTGCGCGAGCTGTCTCGCCTATGTCTGCTTGCTGCCGCAAAGCGTTTTACATTGATTAAAAAATTAAGAATAATTTTTGGCTTCAATATCTCGTGGAAAAGAGTTTTCCCCATAGCGTAAGATATTACGCAGTACGAGAGATACTCTCGTAAGAGAACCAAATCATGGCTCACTACCCAGATAAATTTAAACCTCTTCCCTTTAATGCCTTTTAGTATTGTTAGTCATGTTTCTTAATTTTAAATCACTTGTCACTCCTGCAAAAAAACTAATAGCTGTTTGGGGAACAGCAGTCTCTTTGTTCAGAATCAGAAACTAAAAATTCATGAATTTAAATTGAACAGAGCTGTTTCATTTTCTGCAGTCAGCAGATCTATCAAACCGATGACTATGCAGAAAGCGCTGAGTATATTCTCAATTCTCAAAGAAATCCCTTCTTTCAAAACTCGAACACCCTCCTGTGAGGGATGAGATGTCGACAAGTGTGCACTTATACTGCAACTCAAGCTCTTTGGGATGTTTTCCTTCTCCGTCTTTAGATGCATGCCATAATTTTTCTTTCAAGACAAATAGACAGATTTTTCTTGGCAGATGATTAAACAGGTAAAAAATCCAATCCATTTACAGTGCCATATAAAGATTACAAGAGACCTGACGGTTTTCTCTTTTTACTAGGAGCAGTATGTAATTGCCTATTATCCCCAACACCCTAGAAATCCCATAGCAACAGCCTAGAAAATGAAAACCATAGCAACGGCATAGCAACATCTTGGCAACCACTTACTTGTCTTGATGGAATAGTTTGGCTAAAATAAAAGTTAAACTCAATCAACAGCATTTGTGACAATGTTGATTACAACATTTTAAACTTGCTCCTCATTAAGCAATGTTTTACACTAAAATCAAAACACAATTTAGTTGAAATTTGCCAATTCAATAGAAAAAGGTTAGTTTTTTATAAAGTGTTTGTGTCAATAAGTGCTTGTGTTGACTAAAATAATAGTCCATCTCAGGTTACAAGAACTGCTAGCTTTACCTATACACCATACAGTGTGTGTGCGTGCGTGTTTGTGTGTGTGTATGCGTGCGTCTGGTAAACCCTACATTATGGGGACAAAATGTGGAAATTTTTTGGTCCCCATGAGGAAAACAGCGTATAAATCATACTAAGTGATGTTTTTTGAAAATGTAAAAATGCAGAAAGTTTTGTGTGATGGGTAGGTTTAGGGGTAGGCTTAGTGTAAGGGATAGAATATACAGTTTTTACAGTATAAAAACCATTATGACTAAGGAGAGTCCCCACAAAGACAGCGAACCAGACGTGTGTTTGTGTGTGTGAGTGAGTGAAAGTGAGAGAGTGAGAGAGAGAGAGAGAGAGAGAGAGAGAGAGAGACAGACAGACAGAGGAAGCAATGTCTTTTAGAAGTAAATCTGAAATTCTTGAAAACTGCCAAACCAGTCTTCCTGGCCGTCTCTTCAGCCCTGGGACTGGATCTTTGCCATGCCATGTCCTCTATGGGTCTGAGATTTAAATGTGTGTCTGTAAGTGTGCACACATATGTGTGTTGTTTATTTAAAAGCTTTGTAGTTCTTTTATCTGCATGGGATATTGAGTGAACACTTTGAACATGCCTTTTCTCGTATAAGAACACAGTTACTTCAAAGCATCCTCACTATGTTCCAGAGGCTGGAATGTGATTATTATGTGGCCACAGAAAGCTGCTAAAGAAGTTTTTTTCCAAACAACCCCACAAATTCCTCCATCTCTTTAGAAACTTCTGGCACAAAAGTTTACCTATATTACTTTTCAGTTACAACAAACTTTCTCTGTATTCTAGTTCTAGATATATTGTAATCAATAACTGACTATATCTATTTGCTAGTGTGTATGATTATATATTTGAATGTGTCTTATAAGTATGTGTGTTTTCTGTGGTTGCAAGCTTTTGGGTTTCAGTTCTTCTAACGGCTTGAATATGTCCGAGGTTTCTCTGCTATTTAGACAACAGCGGATGTGTGTGTATGTGTGTGCGTGTGGTTGGCATGGTCTTTTCTTTCTCATCTCCATCTGGTCTCCATTAGGACTGGGAGTATAAAACTATTGCACTAAGAGAGGGAGCTCCACAGAGCCTCTGATCTCTTAACACACTAACACGCTCTTGCAGCTATGGCCACAGTGCTATGGGTCTGTCTGCTTTGTCTACAGGGTTGTCTGCTTACACATGCTCTGGACTGCACGGGCAGAAGTGTGGACTGTACCGGCACACAGGTTACAGAGGTCAAGGTAAGGTTTGGTTTGAGATATTGCATGGCTGAAGAATACAATACACTTCATTTGGGATGCACCATGGTTTGCTTAAAGTGCTTTTTAGAGGTACTAGTACAGTTGGGTTTACTTGTGTAATCACATTTAAACATTAATTACATAGTAACAGCACATTTATTACACATTACATCAAAATACAACTGTGCTTAAGTTAATTTCAGGCAAATCACTGAACTTAATATAAGAAACAAGACTTTATAGTTTGTGGTCTATACTGGACTACAGTAAAAGCCTTGGAATGCTAACCCACAAGTTTCCATTCCAGCTTGGTTTTGCGTCACAATGGCAAAGCAAGAGAATAGGGCAATTATACTGGCCATGAGGCATTATGAGTATTTTTAGATATTAAAGGAGGCAGTAAAGACACTGACCAGATGTGTTTGAAGGGTCAGAACCACAGACACAGATGTCATTTCACTCTTCACTACCGTGGAGTCTGAAGAGCTGTGACTCAATAGTCTGTCATCCCAAAATACCCTGAAAATAACAAACGTCTCCAACTTTCCATGGCATTTCAACATGCCAGAGCGCTACTTGACTTTCCACTTACTTAGTTTTCCATTTCTTCTGTCTCATGTCCAGAGTTAACATACAGACATGAATACACACACCTGTGCGTGAACTATCACACAAACTATCATACTCTCTACGGTTGCACTTCAACTTTAATTCGGTAGGTTCAGATGAATTTCCGTAGTTCAAGAGTACTTGGAAAACAATGCTTTCTTTTTCTTGGCTTTCTGAAACAGTAATTTCTAGGGAACTACGTGCTGCTACTCTGCTAGATGTGGCTGGTTAATAAAGAAAGAAACATCATAAACACTGCGCTTTAATGTCTAAATTGTTTTATGTGAATGCAGTACATTTTAAGATATTGAGTTGGAAAGGAATGAAATGGTGGAAAGAGTAGGAGTGCTGAGAGAGTTTAATCTTATTTCTTTTAGTTACTTAAAAAGTTTAGAATTTATGAACAAATAAATAATTTAATAAAACTATAGTGGCTTGGTCGTAAAGAAAAGTATTAATTACAAAGCATATACAGTATGTGCACTAAGAAGTATATAGAGCCAATTATCAGAGCTTTGATCAATATTTAGTACTCTCTAGAGAAAGGAAATTAAACAGACCAACAAACGGTCTCTATTGTGGATTGTTTTCTAAAAAAACAATCTCCAAAGCGTGCCAAATGTGGTGCCAAAAACCAAATGTGGAGGCCAGATAAACACTATCAATAAGTTTGAATCAATAAGTAGCTGTGAAAATAATTAATATCCCAATAATCCTCTTTTATGTCCTTTCATAGGTTGAAGAGCCCTTCTCTTCTCTGGTGAGTCTGTGGCATGTTTGGGGTCAGTAAGATTATTCATGTTTTTGAAAAGTCTCATATGGTCACCAAGGCTAAATTTATTTGATCAAAAGTACAATAAAAACT
Source organism: Semotilus atromaculatus (assembly GCA_031834385.1). Taxonomy (NCBI): domain Eukaryota; kingdom Metazoa; phylum Chordata; class Actinopteri; order Cypriniformes; family Leuciscidae; genus Semotilus; species Semotilus atromaculatus. The sequence continues at coordinate 16,978,731 of JAULUF010000084.1, forward strand.
GTAATATTGTAAAAACGTATTACAATAATAAAAATAAAAAACAGTTTACTATTTTACAATGTAATTTATTCCAGTAATAAATTATTTGTGCTCCTTATTTTTGTGAAAACTGTGATGTAATTTTATTCAGGGTTTGTTTTATGAATAGAATGATCAGTTTTTTTTAAATAATAAACATTTATAATGTGACTTTTTCTTTGATCATAAGGCACAAATTTGCCAACATCTATTCTCTGTTCTCAGGTTAGGATGCGAAGACAAGCTCATCTCACTCAACGGCCTGGATCTTACTCAGTCAAAGGATCTCCAAACACACTCATCCAGGTGAGAAACACACTCATGCAACATAAGAGAAAAACATTTTGTACTCTTGACAGAAAACTAGAGAGAGTATAAAAGTTAATGTACTTTCTGTTCTATACTTTAGACCGATAGGTCGAGGCGACATTTGAATGCCAGTAAGAAGAAGCCCAACAGGTCTCGTATCGGCTCTTACTCACTTCTTTCCCACGACCTCGAAACTAACCCACTACAGGTGCATATCCATGACAGCCACAATAATATTTTAAATAACAAGTGATGATATACACAAATTAGACTTAAAATACATTAATAGTGCAATTTATTAAAATGGTAGGTAACACTTTATTTGAAGGGGTGTGCATAAGACTGACATGACACCGTCATAAACATGACATAACACCTGTCATGAACATGAAGGAGTCTTTATGAATGTTTATGACTGTTGTCATTAAGTGTCATTCGGTAAATTATGACACTTTTAATGCAAAGTTGACATTGTTTAAAATGTCTTTGTTATGACAACTTGACATTACCCAAGACAGAAATGTCTTAATTATGACAATTTGACATTAACAAAGACAGAAATGTCTTTGTTATGACAACTTGACATTAACCAAGAAATCATAACCTGTCAACCTGTCACAACTTTGGCCGTCATGACACCATTAAAACTGTGTCATGAATATTTTACTTGTCCTCAAGTAAAGTGGAACACATTGTACTAGTTATAAAGATGTCATTAAGGGTTCTTACACTGGCAAATGCTTTAAGTTTGATAATTAGACCTGTTATGACATATTTGGGTTATGATTTCAGGTTATGATTTCTTGATTAATGTCAAGTTGTCATAACAAAGACATTTCTGTCTTTGTTAATGTCAAGTTGTCATAATCAAGACATTTTTGTCTTGGGTAATGTCAAGTTGTCATAACAAAGACATTTTTTGTCTTTGTTAATGTCAAGTTGTCATAACAAAGACATTTTTGTCTTTGTTAATGTCAAGTTGTCATAACAAAGACATTTTAAACAATGTCAACTTTGCATTAAAAGTGTCATAATTTACCGAATGACACTTAATGACAACAGTCATAAACATTCATAAAGACTCCTTCATGTTCATGACAGGTGTTATGTCATGTTTATGACAGTGTCATGTCAGTCTTATGCACACCCCTTCAAATAAAGTGTTACCAAATGGTACTATGATATTATCATCTACTACCATTGTACTGTATCATGGTATTGTATAGACGTTAAATATGCGGCCACTTCAAAAGGCTAAAAAAAGAATAAACTCTGATGATCTCTGCGACAGGTTGTAAGTGTGCATAGACAATTCGAGGATGTTCCCCATCCAAAAGTGGGTGCATTAAAGGTGAGTTCTCTCAAACATACACACATTTCTGACAATTCAGTGTCAAAGGGTATAAGTACAACTCCATCTCTATTTTAGTCTGTGAAGAAGAGGTCCAGAAGAAGTGCACCCAAGAGAAAGAAGAATGTGAGGAATAACACATGCTCATGAGATGTTCATTGAAGCACCAGACACACACTTACTTCTGCTGGACTTCCTGTTGACTTTCTAACTCATTTAAATCTGAGATTATGTACTTAAAGAGAGTAGACTCTGTTGTGCAGATAATGTTATCACTATTAAAGACAACATTTGGACGGTCCCAAAATTTAGAATTAAACACACAAAAAACTACTTCAATATGAACATATATGCAGCATACTAGCTTCAAAACCTGCATAATACTCATTTAAAAGAAAGTTGATTTAATTATCTTTTGCTAATATGATTCTGAACAATGTTGTACTAAGTTATGTAAGTCTATATACACTGCTTGAACCGATACAATATATCTAAAATCTTTTGAAGATTCCTGATTAAATAACCTTTATTCAATGTGGATGGTCTGAACTACTTCACATAAAACTGATTATTTCAAACTTTAAAGGTTTAAATTAATATTTGGAGAGAAAAAAATGCACAGCTTATTTGATCAGGTTTATAGCTTTAGATGTTGGTCAAACCGTGGTTTCCTACCTAAGTGGGCGATTTTTGGCCAAGTGCACTGCAAAAAAAAGCAGACTTGTTTGGTTATGCAAGACCAGCAAAAAGCCAGTATGCTTGGAGACTGCCAGAGCTCTTTGGCAGAGAGATCGGTGATGCCCAATTAGAGAGAAAACACTCAGACTTCATCTATAGCAACAGACGGCCCATTGTAGTCTGTGTGTGCGCATGTGTCTATATAAGGTACCTAACTACAAGCATCTGTGCATAATATCCTTCCAGTTCTGAAGGAGGGATTGAGAAAATGCACTGAGTAATCCAATTTAGTGACATAGCACTAGGCCAACCGACATAACACACTCAAAAACACATACACTAGCACTAGGGCTTTTATAAACACACCAGACTTAAGGACAACTAAACAAGATCTGATGAGGTGGGATGGAAATTCTGGGAGGAAGCCATGACACAGAGACATGAAGAGATGCAATATTTAAACACACATTCTTCACACCTATCTGCTTAAAGGGGTGCTATAATGCCCTTTTCACAAGATGTGTGATATATATAAGATATGTGAAATTTTAACTCAAAATACCTCACAGATATTTTTATATAGCCTGTTAAAATGGTCACTTTTTGAGGGTGAGCAAAAACACGTTTTTGTGTCTGTCCCTTTAAATGCAAATGAGCTGCTGCTCCCGGCACAGAGGGCGGAGCTACAACAACTTGTGTAATTTTACCTCACACAGACATACACTGAAAATTTCAAAAACCTTTAGCCTTTTATGTTCAAATTGGAGTCAGACAATGATGGAGAGACTCAAGAAGTGACAACATGTAGAATGCAATAGGACATTTCTGAATGGTTAGTTGATGAATTTATGTAGCTTATGTGTAGTTATCTTCTAGTCATTGATTAGCCTATTCTGTTTTGATAATCTATAAATCACGTTCCCGGGGGCGGGGTTTATGTAAATTTTAGGTGAGGAATGTCATGTAGTCCCTACCAGCCGTTAGTTGTAGTCCTTAAAAAGCAATTTTTAAAAAAGAAAATATCTTCTTTTGCTTTGAACTTTGAGTGTTGTAACTTTGCAGATGTTGTTTATGCTCAAACAGCAACATTACACACTAATTAAAATTAAAAAAGTGAAAACATAATCAACCACCCCTTTGTCTGACGGGTAGTGGATAGTCTGTGTGTAATGCCGAGTTCAGACTGCACGATTTTCAAAGTAGTCGGGTCACTGTTCTTTTCACACTGCATGACTATCTTGGCCAGCATTCAGTCGCTGCTGTGTTCACACTGAACGATGGATCGGCGACAGGAGGTTTCACACTGCATGACTTGACTTTACAATAGGAAGAATCGCCGACAACTGTTTGGCACGCAAACTACGTTTCAGAACCAAACACACGCGAGAAGTGATAAGAAAATAACGCAAGATCACGCGTGCGTGAGACCGGAGTTCTCGCACGAGACTCAAATTGTTATTAAAGATTATAGCCTGCAAGAAGCGAAAAAAAAAAAAAAAAAAAGATTATGCAGGAGGAAATGGTTGGGGAGATGAGATCAACTTGCTGAACTCTGAGCAAGGATTGTGTGTTCAACAAAGAGAGTTAGGAGTAAAGAAATAATTTTGCAATGTGCTGCTGGTAAATTTATAATTGTAAATATATCTATTAAAATACTCTGGTCTATAACTTCTCCCTGAACTCCCCGCTGCTCTGTATCTTGCTCTCTCATTGGCTGTCGGTCATCGCCGAGGTAGTTTTCAGTCAGAACACTTTTCACACAGCAGGATTTTGAATCGCCGACAGGTCCAGATATTTAGCATGCCAAATATCTCACGGGCGTCGGCGACTCGTCGGTGATTCTCTCAGATCGCGTCTTTGCTCATTCACACTGCATGATTGTCACTCGTGTGAACGAACACCGATTTGCCTGTGATTTCGGGCATTTGTCGGCGATTTCTCAAAACCTTTCGGCGAGCCAAAATCAGGGCTAAAATCGTGCAGTCGGCATAAGAGAGGAATCGTGCAGTTAGTTTACAAAAAAAAAATTATATTGCTATAAAATGTGCTCTATAGTGTGCTGTAGGCCTATTCCCATTTCGCTAACAGCCATTTTTGATTACAGAATTAAAAAGAAAAGAAAAAAAACATATACATTAATTTATAATAATATTTGATCTACATTAAATCACATTTCAATAAAAGACACAACTTGAACTTTCAAACATTTTCTCTGTATTATGTACGTACTTGTGATATCCCATAATGATTAGAACATAAGAGCAATTCATTGCTTATTTCTGTTTAAGTAGATCACTTGGAATCTAATCGCTGTTTTTCTAAGATAGCCTTTAGTCATTTTCAAGAAATAATTAAGAAGTTTGTGTTTGGCTGAATTAAGATGAATCAGAGTTTAGCTTGGGCTCGTCTCTGTTGGTCTCTGAGCTCCAGGAGAGCAATGGAGGACAAATGAACCTCATCAGGTCCGTCAGCTATGCGTAGAGTCCGTGCATAAGCATACCTATATAAACATATAACCACACAAAAATGCGTTTAATATGACAGCACATCACTAAAAACTTCTAGTGATTCTCAAACAGCTATCAAATAGCTTTAAGACGGTTGATTGTTTATGGTATAAAATTATAATAATAATTACAATAATGATTGCAACATTTATATAATTATGGCTATTAGTATTATTATCATCAATAAATAATTATACTAAAAACACTAGAACAATTCTTTTAATTTGAATTATACATCAATAATAATAATATGTATATTTTATGATTATTATTATGAAATTAATATTATTATCATCATCATCATCATCAATAAATAAGTAAACTCTTAACACTAGTATCATTATTTTATTTACAAGTATTACAGACCACATTAATAATAATAATAATAATAATACTGGTAACATAAGTTAATTATATTAGTTAACATCAGCTAACAATGAATTAATATGGTTTAAAATATATAACTTTGACTTAAATGTGGAAAAAAACACTGGGTAGTCTTCACTTCACTGTGTAATTGAATACAGATAAATACTTATTTAAGCTACAAAAAGCTATTCAGTCAAGAGGAGTGAATGATTTTCTTTTTTTGAATAACATTAATGACACAGACAGATCTGACACACAAAAATGGGCATTTTGACAATTCATAATCTCAAAAATATATATAATATACATACAGTATATATACAGTATATACACCACATGGTATTTTCTTCAAGATAAAAGCAATGTCTTTCAATAGTATTTTATGGAAATTCCATGATACTTGAAATAATTTAGAAACTCATTTACCTCACCTACAAAATTTCAGCAAATGAAAATATGATGTACACATGTTTTCAGGAAACAATAATTTACTCACATTTCTGCAAGTGGGAAGTCATCAGACACTCCTGCACCACCGTAAACTTGAATGGCACAGTCCACCACCTTACTCGCCATCCTGCCTGCTGCCACCTTTATCATAGCAATCTAATGAAGAAGAAGAAAAAAAATCCCACAAGGTCAAGATATGGGTGGCAAACAGATCTATGTGCATGTGTTTATTTTGCTTATGTCCTTCATTTGAGAGTGGTTTAATTAAAAAGTACCACACTGGGATCTTACAGACATCTCCACAGGAACATGCAGTAAAAGCTAATAAGATTCCATCTCACTAACGTAATCCCCGGATGTTTCGTACAATTATAGATTTGTGTGGATCTGGTATGCATCCAACAAGACATTTAATTTTGAATACACAGACATGAGAAGATAAATATGAAATCTGCAATTATGTTCGCCCATCTGCTGGAGGACCAGGCCTCATTATAAACCAATGTGCAGAAAGAGAGCTTTATACAGTGATGGGTTCGCAAGTATCTACTTTTAAAACCATCTCAGCAGGAGACGTGCTTAAGATGTTTGGCTTTTCTCCGAACCCACAATATGAATCAAACATAAGGTGTTGGTTCAGCAAGAAGGAAACAGCAGGTAGGCTAACATTAACAGAATCGCTGCAAGAATATACTTCATCTTTATAAGCTGAAGCCTGAACACTGTGTTACCGTGACTACAGTCAGTAAGTGCAAGTTGCGCAAATGGCTCCTGCCACTGTAATGGAATGCATGGCAGATGGTGAAAAGTGTGTATATGGAGAGAGTTGAGGGATGGAAGGGGAACTGGATTAAGACATTTTCTATTACATTTTTCCATTATTACAGAAGATGAGATATTATTTTTGTAATACATAAACACTAGCGTCTAGCAGCATTAAGCAGTCTGTGTGAATAAACATGTCAATTTCAGGGGGCAAAAAAAAAACCTTAATGGAAAAGTTAGTCTCTGACCCTGGCCAGTTTTAATTAATAGTTAACTTTTTAGAGGGGCATTTACATAAGCACTTTCAAACTTTTTGATGTCAAAAGGACATGTCACCAAGGGACATGGTGATGGTGGAGAAAAGAAAAAAAATTACATTTGAATGGCTTTTAAATTTCACGTAAGAGAACTTTCACTATATTTCAATGCTTTTGCAAATTTTCCCAGGAGAACGCAATACTTTTGGGAGACAACACAAAATGTCTTTAATTTAAGGGTGGGCATAGATTTTTTTTTTTTATCTAGATTAATCTAGATTAAAATGGCTCATTTGAATTCTGCCGAAGGCATTCAGAAAATGTGTGCTACCCAAAAAATGACTAAAAGTAAGTCTTTGAGAATGGGTTTCCAGGTGCCGCATTAGACCGCCATTTTTTTTTTTTTTAAACAAGTAGAATTTCTATAACTCTGTGTGTTGAACTGATAATCACTCTTTTGTGTGTTAAACACAATCTACTTAATACAGACGTTACAAAGAAATACAGATGTAAAAAAAAAAAAAAATTATCATAATCTATGACAAAAATGCTATTATAAACTACATTAGTGGATAATTAAATAAAACAATAATTTGATAAAATTTGAACATTTAGTGAAAAAAAAACATTATTTAGTGGAGAATAATTAAGAGACAAATTAGACAAATGCCTACTAATAAATTTGATAAAACGTTACACATTGCTCTTTGTGTTGTTGTAAAATACATTCATGAAAAACAAGATAAAAAAAAACAGAAAGGCTATTAACAAGAAAGGCTATTAATAATATTTCATTGCGCAAAAAAGTATTATGATATGAAAGGCTCCAATACAGTGCGGCACAAAGCGCTTATGCGCATCCCGAGCGCAGAATGATGCGCTTAAAGCAACATGAGTCGCAGCGCCTAGAGTCCCGTCCGCATTGAAAAGTTCAATTCATTCTTTATGTGCGTAGTGGTGTGCCATGTATTTTGTCTATTATGCTATTGTAATCATTGTTTTAACGATGTACGAGGCACTGTGAGGTGACATCGCTTTTGTGTCTCGTACTTTCACTCCGTGACGTGTGCAGTTATAGATAGGGTGGCAATACGTCCGGATTTTGGCCGGACAGTCCGGATTTTAAGCCCCCTGTCCGGCGTCCGGCGCAGCATCAAGCCGGACACTCATTTGTCCTCCTTTTTGGAGTTGCCGTGAATTGTTAAAAAAAAAAAAAAAACTATAAAAATCCTGCATACTGAATCTAGAGCTGCGTATGCGAGACAGAACATAGCACTGTATGTGCGCCAAACCGTGTAGCGCGCGCACGGCAGAGAGAGAGAGAGTGCGAGAGACCTTGAGTGCGAGAGACTTTGCGTGCGAGAGACCTTGCGTGCGAAAGACCTTGCGTGTGGGAGACCTTGCGTGCGAGAACACAACCCCAGAGCTCCTGATATCAAAGCAATTTTAAAAGTGCTGGCTAATGCTAATCGTAAATTCTCTAAGATTATTATTCACGTTGGCACTAATGATTTTCGATTTTGCCACTAAAATGAACGTTAAAGAGGTGTGTGAACTTGCAAGTACGATGTCCGGCACTGTAATTTGCTCTGGCCCCCTTCCTGTTCGCAGGAGTGATGAGATACTTAGACAATTCATAGACAATTGGAAACGTTTTTGGGGCAGACCTGACCAGTTGAAAGAGATGGTATTCATCCCTCCTGGGATGGTGCTGCTCTTCTCTCTAATAATAGGGCACATAGTCTTAGAGCTCAAACATGACAATCTGGGGCTCAGGTCAGGAAGCAGACAAACTGGCTAAACCGTCCATCTGCCAGCTGTTTCACGTCACTGAGGTCAGATAAATCCCATCACATAGAGACTCTTTCACCCAAACCCATTTAAAGGTAAAAATTTTATTGATTTTCAAAAAAATAAAAAATAGATATAATACAGATGACCAAATGATAAAGCTCGGGTTGCTGAATATTCAATCCCTTAAGTCAAGTCAAGTCAAGTCATCTTCATTTATATAGCGCCTTTAACAATGTAGATTGTTTCAAAGCAGCTTTTCAGAGCTTATGTCAGGAGCTCTGGCTACCGGCAAAAATGTGACTATGGTGGCTGGTGTCTCTATTTTATAAACACATAATTTATAAACATATAATTTATAAACATATAATTTAAGGTAACAGAGATTGTTTTGGCTTTATAGAGGTTCTTGAATAATGTTATTTTCCAGCTAAAGTTAGCTTTGATTGATTCCCTTCCATCAAAATTATCATTTGTTATTAAATTAGGGGCCGCTAAGACGACGCTGTTCTCTCTAAACAGACTTTAAACGCGAACCTGTGATAAACGCTGATGGCGTTCACATGTGCATTAAGAATCAATTCTATAGTTATGTGCGTTTGAATATATGTGCGCAGGTTTGTAATTCCCTACAAACCATGCCTAAACAAACTACCTGTATTGCCTATACATTTTGATACAGAATTTTATTTTATCACTTCGGGGTAGGTACGCGAACTGAATTTCCACGGTAAAGAGATCCTCCATAGGGAGAGGCTAGTTGGCACTGCATTGTCATCGGGTCCAGACAAAGGTACTAGTCAGATATGGATACGGCCTGGATCCGGCAGGCTGCGGGAAAACTTCGGGATAAACAAAGACACTAAAATTAGCGTAGATGCCATTCTTCTTATGATGTAACGAGTACATCAGGATTTAAGGGAAGTGTTCCCAGTTGCGGCTGACCTATTCTATGCAGACTAACATTGAATTATAGAAGTTGATAATGTATTATGTGAATGCTAGGCTAAAGAGATCTTTATTCTAGCTTTGAACTGACAGAGTGTGTCTGCTTCCCGAACAATGGTAGGAAGACTGTTCCAAAGATTTGGTACTAAATAGGAAAAGGATCTACCGCCAGCAGCCGATTTTGATATTCTAGGTATTATTAATTGGCCGTAATTTTGAGATCGCAATAGACGTGAAGGACTATAATGCGTTAAGAGCTTGCTCAAGAACTGCGGAGCTAAACCATTTAGTGCTTTGTAAGTAATCAGCAATATTTTTTAATTTATACAATGTTTAATAGGCAGCCAAAGCAGTGTTGACAGAACCGGGCTAATATGGTCATTCTTCCTGGTTCTGGAAAGAACTCGAGCTGCTGCGTTTTGAACTAGCTGTAGCTGTAGTTTGTTTATTAAGCGTGCAGGGCAACCACCCAGTAGAGCATTACAATAATCTAGCCTTGAGGTCATGAACGCATTAACTAATTGTTCTGCATTTGTCAATGAGAGCATATGGCGTAATTTAGATATATTTTTAAGATGGAAAAATGCGGTTTTACAGACACTAGACACGTGACTTTCTAATGAAAGATTGGTATCAAAGAGTACACACAAGTTTCCTAATCGACAACGAAGACTTAACAGAGCAGCCATCAAGTGTTAGACAGTAATCTAGGTTGTTACGTGTGAAAGTTTTTTGTCCAATAATCAAAATCTGTTTTTTCAGAAATTAGTAGTAGGAAATTACTAGTCATCCAATTTTTTATATCAGCTATGCATTTCGTTAATTTTGTGAATTAAGTTTCGTTAGGTTTTGAAGAAATATAGAGCTGCATAACAGTGAGAACTAATGCCATGTTTCCTAATGGTATCTCCTAATGGGAGCATGTACAGAGTGAACAGCAGCGGTCCTAGTACTAGTGCGGTACGCCATACTGAACTTGTGATCGATAAGACATCTCTTCATTTACTGCTACAAACTGATAACGGTCAAATAAGTATGATTTAAACCATGCTAGTGCAATTACACTAATGCCAACATAGTTTTATAGTCTATTTAAAAGAATGATGTGGTCAATGGTGTCAAATGCAGCACTAAGATCAAGTAACACTAATAGAGAGATACAACCGCAATCGGATGATTAGAGCAAATCATTTGTAACTCTAATGAGAGCTGTCTCAGTGTTATGGTACGGTCTAAATCCGGACTGAAAATCCTCGCAGATATCATTTCTTTCAAGAAAGGAACACAGTTGTGAGGATACTGCTTTTTCTAATATCTTTGACTGAAAAGGCAGATTCGAGATCGGCCTGTAATTGACACATTTAGTTTGCGGTTCTTTAACAAGCGGTTTAATCATAGCCAGCTTAAAGCTTTTTGGTACGTATCCTAGAGACAAAGACAAATTAATGATATTAAGAAGAGGATCTATGACACCAGGAAGCATCTCTTTCAGTAGCTTAGTCGGTATAGGGTCTAACTTACAAGATGTCGATTTAGATTAATTAACGAGTTTAAAAAAATTCTTCCTCTCCTATAGCAACAAATGACTAAAATTTTTCCTCAGGGAGACTACAATGCACTCCCTGATGCAATACTGTAGTAGATGGTTGCATAGTTATAATTTTGTCCCTGATATTATCAATCTTATAAGTGAAGAAGTTCATAAAGTTATTACTGCTGTGTTGCTTGGAAACTTGTGGGCTTGAAACTTTCTTTTTCATTAGTTTAGCCACTGTTTCAAATAAATACCTAGAATTATGTTTATTTTCTTCTAATAGGGTTGAAAAATAACCAGATCTAGCAGCTTTTAAAGCCTCTCCGTAAGCAATCGAGCTCTCCTTCCATGAAATCCGAAATACCTCTAGTTTTGTTTTCTTCCAGTTGTGCTCCATTTTTCTGGCTGCTCTCTTAAGGGCCTGGGTGTGCTCGTTGTACCACGGCGTTGGACTATTTTCTTTAATCTTATGTAAGCGCAATGGAGCAACTGTGTCTAAAGTGCTAGAAAAGAGAGAGTTAAAAGTTTCTGTTGCAATATCAAGTTCTTCTAAGCTATCCGGGATGCTGAGATGATGAAACTGATTAGGAAGATTATTGATAAAGCGATCTTTAGTGGCAGAAGTTATAGGTCTAACATATTTATAACACAGAATCGTATTTGCAGCCTTGGCTACATGTAATTTACATGAGACTAGATGAGACTAGACAATGATCTGAAATGTCATCACTCTGCTGCAGAATTTCAATGGCATCAAAATCTATTCCATGTGATAGTATTAGATCTAGAGTATAATTATGACGATGAGTAGGTCCTGCATCAATGCAATTTCATGACCGTTATCAGTATGTAGCAGTAAATGAAGAGATGTCTTATCAATCACAAGTTCAGTATGGAGTACCACAAGGCTCAGTACTAGGACCATTGCTGTTCACTCTGTACATGCTACCCTTAGATATCATTAGGAAGCATGGCATTAGTTTTCACTGTTATGCTGATGATACTCAGCTTTATATTTCTTCACGCCCAGACGAAACTTACAAATTAATGGAATGCATAGCTGATATAAAAAACTGGATGACTAGTAATTTCCTACAACTTAATTCTGAAAAAAAAAAAAAAAAAGATTATAGCAGCATTCTTTGTTCGATCATGGGAGAAGAGAAGTGTCACAACATGAAATGTAAACAGAAAAAACAAGAAATACATTGACACTAAAAACCTTTTATAATGACAGCATTTTCATAACCGTTTTGGTCACATTTGAAAAAAAAAGAATAATAAGCTATTATTATTATTATTTGCATCAAGTGCAATTGGTCAAATCGGTGTTACTGTGAGCAAATGAGTTAAAATATTATAAATCATCAGCACGCACTTCACCAACTCAACAGAGACCCCAACTATCCCAGCTATTTTATCCCATACCTCGTTCTTTTGTAACTGGTCCCTATATGCAAACAATGTCATATCATAAATGATAGGAAACCCAGCAATGATTAGCTTCTCCTCCATTTTCTCGGAACAAATGTTTTGGTAGGAACGAAAGAATTACATCGTATGTTTCTCCGGAATCAGCCAGCATGAAGGATGTCTATATTCCGATTGGTTGCTGGCGTTTTGCCGCTGCTTTGCCGCGTCATAGCTCATTACCATAAAGTTGAGCTACTTTCAACTTTTGGATTGACGCTCCTGAGCCCTCCGTGATTGCAGCATTGGTCATATTATGGCTTGTGGTGTGTGTGGGCTGCGCACACATTGGTACCGGAGTCTGTTCCTAAGCCTGTGTCTGTTCCTGCCCATAACCTGTCCATAAGTGCATCCGCCCTGGGCCCCTGAACCGTCAGATCCACCCTGGCCCCCCTGAACTGTCGGCATCGGTTAGATGGTCGCTCCACGCTCCACAGCCCAGGTACGCCAAGGCTCCACAACCCAGGCCTGTCATTGCCATGTCCTCGTCCTGTTTCCCTCCACAGGCCTGGCCCTCCATCCCTCCCCAAGACCGCATCACCTCCCACCTGGACCTTTTTTTTATTTTTATGAGTGTCTGGAAGTCACTCTTTGGTGGGGGGCTATGTGATGTTTTCAACCTGTGTTCCCCAGTCTTGTTCCATGTTTTGCAGTCCCTCGTTATGTTTAATGTTGATTAGTTTCCCCGGGTGTTTTTTATTAGCTACGCCCCATTGTTATCTTATTAAGCTTGTCTGTCTGTGTATTAAGCCCTGTGTTCAGTTCAGTCTTTGTCAGTTCTTATTGTTGCACAATGGTGGTTGTTCCGTTTCCTGCGGATCCACTCATGTAAATTACATTTAGCCACGGCTGCCATGCTGACTCCGTGTTATAAATACTCTGTGTTATAGACCTATAACTTCTGCCACTAAACATTTACATTACATTTACATTTATTCATTTAGCAGACGCTTTTATCCAAACCGACCTACAAATGAGAACCATAGAAGCAGCTAAACTAACAGCAGGACAACAAAATGTAAGTGCTATAACCTTTCACAGTTTAATCTAACGTAGAACCCGTATTATTATTATTTTATTTTTTTTATAATAGAAAGCAAGAGAAAGTGTTAGTATTACTGGAACAAGTGCTGCCGAAAGAGATGCGTCTTCAACCGTTTCTTGAAAATGGCTACGGATTTAGCAGCTCTGGTTGAGTTGGGTAGGTCATTCCACCAGCAGGGAACAGTCATGGTAAAGGACTGAGAAAGAGATCTTGTGCCTCTTTGACTTGGCACCACAAGACGATGTTTGCTTGCAGAGCGCAAATTTCTGGATGGGACATAAGTCTGAAGTAATGAGTTTAGGTAAAAGGGAGCAGAGTCAGTGGCTGTTCTGTAAGCAAGCGTCAGTGACTTGAAATTGATGCGAGCTGCAACTGGCAGCCAGTGCAATTTTGTGAGGAGAGGAGTGACGTGTGCTCTCTTTGGCTCGTTAAAGACCACTCTAGCTGCAGCATTTTGGATTAGCTGCAGAGGTTTGATCGAGCAAGCTGGAAGACCAGCCAGGAGAGCATTACAATAGTCCAGTCTGGATAGAACAAACGCTTGAACAAGGAGTTGTGTAGCATGCTCTGATAGGAAGCGCCTGATCTTCCTAATGTTGTACAAAGCATATCTGCAGGACCGGGCAGTTCTAGTAATGTGGTCTATGAAGTTCAACTGATCATCAATAACAACTCCAAGGTTCCTGGCTGACCGTGATGGGTTGATGGATGACGGGCCTAGCTGAATAGTGAAGTTGTGATAAAGTGTTGGATTGGCCGGGATCACAAGAAGCTCCGTCTTCGCAAGGTTAAGTTGAAGGTGGTGGTCTTTCATCGAGCCAGAGATGTCTGTCAGGCATGCTGAGATGTGAACAGCTACCGTCGGATCATCAGGCTGGAATGAGAGGTAGAGTTGTGTGTCATCAGCATAGCAGTGATAGGAAAAGCCATGTTTCTGAATCACAGTTCCTAGTGATGTCATGTAGATGGAGAAGAGAAGTGGTCCAAGAGACCTGAGGCACTCCAGTAGGTAGATGTTGTGACTTCGACACCTCACTCTTCCACGACACCCTGAAGGACCTACCTGAGAGGTAAGACTTGAACCATTGGAGTGCGGTTCCCGAGATGCCCTTCATCTTTAGGATTGACAGGAGGATCTGGTGGTTAACTGTGTCAAAGGCAGCAGACAGATCTAGCAGGATGAGAACTGAGGATTTGGAAGCTACTCTTGCCAGTCTCAGAGCTTCAATTACTGAGAGCAGCGCAGTCTCAGTTGAGTGTCCACTTTTGAAGCCAGACTGATTGTTGTCCAAGAGGTTGTTCTGTGTAAGAAAGGAAGAGATCTGGTTGAAAACAACTCGTTCAAGTGTCTTCGCGACGAATGGAAGAAGGGATACCGGTCTGTAATTTTCCAGATGTGCTGGATTAAGAGTAGGTTTCTTATGCAGTTGGGTTACCCGAGCCTGCTTAAATGCTGTGGGAAAGGTACCAGTGTGAAGAGAGGTGTTTATGATGTGTGTGAGTCCGGCTATAACTGAGGAAGAAATGGCTTGAAGTAGGTTAGTAGGAATAGGATCAAGCGGACAGTTAGTAGGGCGATTGGAAAGGAGTAGTTTGGAGACTTCTGCCTCTGAAAGCAGAGAGAATGAGGGTAGAATGTGTGTGTTAGCTGGTAAAATGTGTGTGTCAGTTTGTGGATTGTTAAATTGGCCGCTGATGGTGGTTGTTTTATTTATAAAGAATGTGGCAAAGTCGTCAGCTGTTAGGGTTGATGAAGGAGGAGGAGGAGGAGGGTTGAGAAGAGTGGAGAAGGTTTTAAAGAGCATGCGAGAGTCAGAAGAATTGTTAATTTTGTTGTGATAGTAAGTCATTTTAGCAATAGAGATATTAGCAGAAAAGGAAGAGAGGAGGGATTGATAAAGACCAAGGTCAGTAGGATCTTTCGATTTGCGCCACTTCCTCTCTGCACCCCTAAGTTTAGAACGATGTTTGCGGAGAACATCAGATAACCAGGGGGCAGAGGGTGTGGTGCGGGCTGGCCTGGAAGAAAGGGGGCAGAAGTTGTCCAAGCAGTGTGTTAGAGTGGAGAAAAGAGAATCAGTTGCACTGTTAGTATCTAGTGTTGAAAACTTGTCAGGTGGAGGAAGTGTGGATGAGACCAAAGAGGATAGGCGAGAGGGTGAGAGAGAGCGTAGGTTTTGCTGAAAGGTGACCTGTGGAGGAGTGTGTGTTGTGTTCTGAGGTAGGTTGAGGCTGAGAGTGAGGAGGAAGTGGTCTAAGGTGTGTAGTGGAGTGACCAGTGTATGGTCAGTGGAGCAGTGGTGTGTGTAAATAAGGGCTAATTGGTTACCTGATTAATGTGCAGCCGCAGTAGATGCTCGTTTGAGGCCACTAAAGATTGCTTTATTAATAATCTTCCTGATCAGTTTCATCATCTGTCAGCAGCCATATCACCCTGTAGCCCAAGACTGGTTGCCCACTGAAGCTAAGCAGGGCTGAGCCTGGTTAGTACCTGGATGGGAGACCTCATGAGAAAACCAGGTTGCTGCTGGAAGAGGTGTTAGTGAGGCCAGCAGGGGGCGCTCTCCCTGTGGTCTGTGTGGGTCCTAACGCCCCAGTATAGTGATGGGGAGACTATACTGTCAAAGAGCACCATCCTTCGGATGAGACGTTAAACCGAGGTCCTGACTCTCTGTGGTCACAAAAAATTCACAAAAAAGTAATTGATAGATAATGCTTTGTTAATGATGACTACTGTATTGGACAGACCCCAAAATAGACCAATCACAGCTCATAGCACACAAAGTCATCATTAACTAAGCATTATCAATAAATGACTTCATCATTGTGTGTGGCCCCTCAACTAAAGTGGTGACTAGGTCCTTTGAAACACTGATGAACAATGAGCTATTAATGGTGGCATAACTGTGAACAAAGAAAACATCATGATCATGCGTAATAAATCATAATTCATGATGATGTACTCATCTTAGTTAATGTTTTAATTAAGGTGTTGTTCATCCATGAAGTCATGAATGAAAAACGTTGAACTCGTGTTAGTTCCTGATGATTCATGAGATATTAATGCATGAATGAATGCATAATTCATGCATGAATTTATACATGAATTCATGATAATTCATGTACCCTTACCGTAAAGTGTTACCGATCCTCTTCTTAATATCATTAATCCATCTTTGTCTCTAGGATACGTAACAAAAACCTTTAAGCTGGCTATGATTAAACCGCTTGTTAAAAAAACGCAACTTGATCATACAAAATTAGTCAATTAGAGGCCGATCTCAAATCTGCCTTTTCTGTCAAATATATTAGAAAAAACAGTATCCTCACTGTGTTCCTTTCTTGAAAGAAATGATATCTGCGAGGATTTTCAGTCCGGATTTAGACTGTCCCATAGTACCGAGACAGCTAGTTAGAGTTACAAATTATTTACTTTTATCATCCGATCATGGTTGTATCTCTCTATTAGTGTTACTTGATCTTAGTGCTGCATTTGACAATTGACCACAACATTTTTTTAAATAGACTAGAAAACTATGTTGGCATTAGTGGAATTGCACTAACATGGTTTAAATCATACTTATCTGACCGTTATCAGTTTGTAGCAGTAAATGAAGAGATGCCTTATCGATCACAAGTTCAGTATGGCGTACCGCACTAGTACTAGGACCGCTGCTGTTCACTCTGTACATGCTACCATTAGGAGATATCATTAGAAAACACGGAATTAGCTTTCACTGTTATGCCGATGATACTCAGCTCTATATTTCTTCAAAACCTAACAAAACTAACAAGACATCAAGGCTAGATTATTGTAATGCTCTACTGGGTGGTTGCCCTGCATGTTTAATAAACTACAGCTAGTACAAAACGCAGCAGCTCGAGTTCTTGCCAGAACCAGGAAATATGACCATATTAGCCCGGTTCTGTCAAAACTGCATTGGCTGCGTATTAAACATTGTATAAATTTTTAAATATTGTTGATTACTTACAAAGCACTAAATGGTTTAGCTCCGCAGTACTTGAGCGAGCTCTTAATGCATTATAGTCCTTCACGTCTACTGCAATCTCAAAATTCCGGACAGTTAATATTACCTAGAATATCAAAATCGACTGCTGGCGGTAGATCCTTTTTCTATTTAGCACCAAAACTTTGGAACAGTCTTCCTACCATTGTCCTGGAAGCAGACAAACTGTCAGTTCAAAGCTAGACTAAAAACACATCTCTTTGAACTAGCATACACATAATACATTATAGACTTCTATAATTCAATGTTAGGCTGCATAGATTACGTCAGCCGGAACTGGGAACACTTCCCTTAAATCCTGATGTACTCGTTACATCATAAGAAGAATGGCATCTACGCTAATTTTAGTGTTTTTGTTTATCCCGAGGTTTTCCCGCAGCCTGCCGGATCCAGGCCGTATCCAGATCTGACGAAGGAGCTTCACCTGGACCCGATGACAATGCAGTGCTGAAGTGCCAACTAGCCTCTCCCTATGGAGGATCCCTTTCCCACTCTACAGATAAAGCGTTGTGAATTTCGGTTCGCGTACCTACCCGAAGTGATAAAATAAAACAAAATTCTGTATCAAATTTATAGACAAGACAAGTAGTTTGTTTAGGCATGCTTTGTAGGGAACTACAAACCTGCCACATATATTCAAAAGCACATAACTATAGAATCAATTCTTAATGCGCATGTGAACATTTATAACAGGTTCGCGTTTAAAGTCTGTTTAGAGAGAATGGCGTCGTCTTAGCGGCCCCTAATTTAATAACAAATTATAATTTCGCCGGAAGTGAATCAATCAAAACTAACTTTAGCTGGAAATAACATTATATAAGAATCGCTATAAAGCCAAAACAATCTATGTTACCTTAAATTATAAGGTTGTTTCTGTAAAGCTGCTTTGAAACAATCCATTGTTAAAAGCGCTATATAAATGAAGATGACTTGACTTGACTTCCTCCTCTGCTTCAACCAAAATGTAACAATAATAATTAATTTTTAATACTTTTAAGTCCTCACATGAACTTTAACAGCCCTTCTGAGATAATTCTCATGTCTTTCACACAACCCTTTTGCATCCCCTTACAGACTCCTGCACCCCAGTTTTAAAGTACCTGCTCTAACATACAGTACCTGTCAAAAGTTTGGAAACATTTTATGTTTTTGAACGAAGTCTCTTATGCTCACCAAGGATGCATTTATTTAATCAAAAATACAGTAAAAACCACAATATCATAAAATACTATCACAAATGAAAAGAACTGTTTTCTATTTTAATATTTTTCAAATGTAATTTATTCCTTTGATGGCAAAAGCATGACTTTTCAGCATCCTTACTCTAGGTTTCAGTGTCACATGATCCTTCCGAAATCATTCTAATATGCTAGTTTGGTGCACATGTAACATTTATTATTATTATTATTATTATTATTATATGTTGAAAACACTTAACAACAGCTGCTTAACATTTTTGTGGAAATGGTGATACTTTTTTCAGATAGAAAGTAGAAAGTTCAATTGACAGCATTTATTTACATTTATTAAATAGAAATGGTTTGTAACAATTTTCTTCAGTCACTTTCAATCAGTTGAATGCATCCTTGATGAATACAGGCATTAATTTATCTTTTTTTAATCTTACCACAAATGTTTGAATTGTATAATTGTTTTCAGCAAAAACAGTTTGGAACATTGTTAATAATAACAATAAATGCTTCTTGAGCACCAAACCAACATAGAATGATTTCTGAAGGATCATGTGACACTGAAGACTGGAGTTATGCTGCTCAGGCTCTACTGCTCTCTGGAGCTGGACACATCCCATGTGAACATATCACTACCACAGACACATCTGTTGATGAGGAGTGACAGAAAGAGAGGGGATGAGTTCTGAGATAAACTTTGTGTGTGCGTGCGTGTGATGTTATGAAAGGTCAGTCTGTCAGAGTTGATTTCTGCACATCTTCCATCCTCTATTGGCGTTTCAGTTCATGCATTAAGTGGGAATGCATGGGAGACAGACAGACATAAAAGAGTGAGACAGACTTTAAAGGGACAATGTGTAGCTTTTTAAGTATTTTATTATCTAAAATAATGTCCTCAATGGTGAACAAATACCTCAGCCAATGATCTGACTTATCCTCGTAAACGAAGAATTTATTATTTTTATATACATAGGACGGGTAGGTCCACAGAGGCTTCCATGTCGTTCCACCATTTTGAAAAACTATAATAGCAGAGAGGGACAAAATGTACTAGGCCAATGCGTTTCCACAACTTGCTTTCGTTCAAAGCCAGCGTCACGCGACAAAACAGCTGAACCGGACAAGAATATTTGAGAAACGCTTGTCACTGCCCCGGCAAGTTTAAAATGCTGCACTGCACGGTTATTTATAATGGAGGACCATACTTATGTGGAGCAACAGGACCTGAGATTGCAACAAAACAAGGTTTAATGTCGGGATAGCTTTTTCCAGGTGGAAAGAGTTGATGCAGGAGAAAGCTTTCAAAATAGACGCTGAACTTGCCTGCTTTCTTCTCAACAGGTAAGTCAATGTTACGGTCTAAATTACAAGCTTTTTTTCATTGCTTGGTCGGTTCTCTGCCTTTGGAAACTTTCAATTCTATAAAATATCCATTTGTTAATTGTGTCAAGTTGCAGTCTGTTTGAAATAACAAACCTGTTCACCCGAAGGAAAACTTGATGAAGTGCTATAGAAGACACCCGGTCATAGATTTTTGGTACATAACGGCTACCGTATAAGCGACGCGCATTTGAAAAAGCGAGGCGCTGTAGAGCACTATTCGTTTGAATGCAAAATACAATTTCACCACTAGATGGGAGAAATTCCTACACAATGTCCCTTTAATGTCAAGTCAGTTTAATTATTTCAAGTCCAATTCAGAAAATGTTACATGTCAAAGAAAAAAAAAGAATGAGAATGACAAAGTATAACAGTGAACTTTACCTGTTGTCTTGCAGCCTTGTTGCCCTTTGTGTCCAGTGTGTGAGCAGCATGTAATGTTAACAGACGCGTCTGCGCAATGGAGATTCGACACTCTGCTATCCAATGAGCTACCACCTCCTAGAACAAGAACAAACACTGAGCAATAACACACTGAATATATTACACACATTAAACCAAAGAAAAAATACAGGATTGATGCATGATTTACAAATACACCAGCTGATATAAAAAGCTCATCCACTGGGTGTCAGTAATGAGCCGTTTGCTATGAGGTAAGGCCAGCCAGCGGTCAATCAGAGCAGATTCCAAAAGATTCCTCTGACAAGCATCTTGCACTATTGAGGTCTAAGACTGTCTATGCACAATAATATTTAAACAGAAGACTCTTCCATGGCATGGGCTATTAGATCATCCTAACAGACATAGAATAACCTTCTCTACAACACAACCTCAGGATACCCTTGTGAAAAAGAAGCACACCATAGCATACTTTTATAAAATGTGCATATTACAAAAAATAATATACTTAATTGCTCATATTTGCTAATAAAATACTTATTTGGGAACTGGATGTTTTTGAATATTTAGCTGCATTTAAATTGTAATCAAAATTATACTGTTGTTAAAATTTCTTTAATATGCAATTAGCCAAACTTTTAAATGTAAAGCATTTACATTATATGACAATATATGACATTACATAATATGACAAGCATTTAATGTAAACTAAAATACACTTAATTCATGAATAGTATTTAAATAATTGTAATTACACATTTGTTGATGAAGCTGCAATTTAATATATTTTAAAATACATGAATTAAACAATGTGTAATGTCAAACACCACACTACAGTTACTACAATCAAACTAATCAAGTAATTCACATGTGCTTTAGTATTTTAGTCAAAACATCAAACTAAGTGTACAACTTTAAAGCACGATTTTAGATTTAGAGCACTTAAGCGGTCTTTTCATTTCATTTCATTTCATTTCATTTCATTTCATTTCATGAATTCATTCATAAATGGAGTGGATAAATTTGTTCATAAATAAATGGATTCATAAATTTTTCTAATGACAATGTTGGGTTGTGCAACAAAGAGTCTAATCTACAACATATCCAAGGTAGTGCAATTAACAAACCAAAACAACAAACTTTAAGTCAATCACATACGTACATGTTGGTACAGTCTCTTTCCAAAGGCTTGTCTATGAGCTGCACGTTGGCATAGCAGTTCCAATGCCCACTCTGCCAACCCCACAGCCCTCATGCAGTGATGAAGTCTACCTGGTCCCAGACGTCCCTGAGCGATCTCAAAGCCCCGACCCTCACCTACAGACAAACAATCATAAAGCAAACTATTTATCTAATCAATGAATCAAATGGCAACCATACATTAATCAGACAACTCCACAAATAGTAATGCAAAATTATATTATATAACAAATATAAATCTGTGTGTGGAAAATTTAGTCAATTTATAACCAGCCTTGGGTGTAAAAAAATAGGTTAAACCAAACAATGAATACCTTCAAGGCAAGTTTGTTTTGTTAAGTGCTTCCTTTAAGCGGTTTAATCAATATCTATTATGGTTTAATAAATTAATTCCTAGTATTCCAATAAAGCTTATTTTATCCCTGTGAGTAAGTGCCCAGGGCCCTGAAGTTATTGAAGTTTTTGTGGGCTCATTAATCTGAAAGAACAGAACACAAACATGCTCTCACTCACACACACACACACACAGAGTAGGTGCGTACAGCAAGTACACAGACAAACACACAAGCACTCTGATGAATGAATCTCACCAAGAAGAATGTTGGAAGCAGGAACTCTCACATTGTCAAAGTGGATCTCAAAATGGCCACCATGGATCGCATCTACAGAGATAAACAATATTTCACTGTATGGTAAAAGCAAGGGAACCCTCTTTAATCTGTGTCATCACATATACTGAAAAGATATGGTGGAAAGACAGATGTTGAAGAACAGACAGAATCAAACAGAGGATGCTGAGAGGGAGAATCTTGTGACAAGGGAGTGGAGTGATAGTGAGAGAGGAGGCTTTAAAGCACAGAGATGAAAAAAAAAGATGAGTTGAAGATCTAATAAACTTCATGTGGCACGGCAGATTGTGTTAATCAGAACTCACCGTCCTGTCCGAAAACAGTAAGGGGCCTTATCTTCTTCACTCCTGGAGTGTTGAGAGGGACCAGGATCATGGTGTGCAGCCCATGCCTGAAAAACATTTGCACATTTACACACACACGCGAACGCACAAAAAAAAAACCACTCCTGAATGAACAGACAGTAACACTTTAAAATGACAATGTTACACATAACCCTTATTAATACATAACCCTTATTAATACTATTTATCGTAGTTCATCTTATTAAAATTATGCATCGTAATTATTAATATTATTCATACTTATATATTTATACAAGTATGTTTTACATAAATATTTTACATACATGATTTTTTTTTTCACATCCACTGATGGACAGTATTATACTGCAGCATGATTAACCAATAGTAAAGGCTGAGTGTTGCTATGTGGTTCTTAAGGTATTCTAAGTATTTTTACCATGTTGCCCTGTGGTTGCTATGGTGCTTTTGTCAAAAAATTCCACAATGAAGACTTTATGATATTCTGGCATCTAGATATGGGTCATCCAACGTTAATGTGAGTCCAGAATGTTTCCACAACATTGTACATTAAACCCAAGGAAATCAAGGAAAACTTGATTTCTCAGGATATGACCCCTTTCATCTTCCTATAGTAAGGAAGAAGTCCATTGAATGTGTCAGCTGTAAGCGATATTCATGAAATATGAAGGTGAAGCAGTTTTAGCTTCATACCACTTGGATTCAAATGAAATACAGATAAGAGAAAATTCCACCCGCTTTCTCTTTTCAGCTGCCAAGGTCGCTATTCACTGCAGGGGAGAAAGAATGCACTGCTAAACAGACAGAGAGACAGACAGACAGAAGACAGAAAGAGAGGATTCTGAACAAAACACCAGCACAAAAGACATGGAGGAGAGATTTTATTTGATTATTTTATCAAAGAATTTGCAGATTTTCTATCAGAGTTAGTACTGGCTGCAGATAAAGTTCCGCAGGTAAAGGACCTACTCATTGTCGTAATCATACTTTAGATCTAACATTGTCACATGGAATCAATGTTGATGCCGTTGGAATTCTGCAGCAGAGCGATGACATCTCAGATATCTCAGATCATTATTTAATCTCATGCATACTTAATTTAGCCAAGGTTGCAAAACCGACTCTGTTATAAATATAGTAGAACTCACTTCTGTCACTAAAGATTGCTTCCTGATCAGTTTCATTTCAGCATCCCAGATAGCTTAGAAGAACTCAGAAATTATTGACTCTCTCTTTTTTTCCCCACAGCACTTTAGACACAGTTGCTCCATTGTGTTTAAAGAAGATTAAAGGAAATAGTCCAACGCCGTGGTACAACGAGCACACTCGGGCCCTAAAGAAAGCAGCCAGAAAAAAGTGCTGGAATAAAACAAGAAAAGCTGGAAGAAAACAAAATTAGAAGTTTTTCACAATTCGTGGAGAGAGAGCACGATTGTGCACAGAAAGGCCTTAAAAACGTCTAGATCTGCTCATTTTTCAACACTTCTAGAAGTAAACAAACACAACCCTAGGTATTTATTCGAAACAGTGGCTGAATTAACGACAAATAAGCTCCAACACCGGATGTTTCCAAACAGAACAGCAGTAATGACTTTATGAACTTATATTATATTAGAGAGAAAATTATAACTATGCAACCGTCTACTACAGTACCGCATCAGACAGTGCATTGCAGTCTCCCTGAGGAAAAATTAATTCATTGCTATAGGAGAGGAAGAATTGTCTAAACTCATTAAATCATCTAAATCAACATGTATGTTAGACCCCATACCGACTAAGCTATTGAAAGAGAAGCTTCCAGAGGTCATAGATCCTCTTCTTAATATCATTAATTCATCTTTGTCACTAGTATATTTACCGAAAAAAAAATGAAGCTAGCTATTATTAAACCTCTTATTAAAAAAACGCATCTTGATCTTAGAGAATTAGTAAATTATACAGGCCGATCTCAAATCTACCTTTTCTGTCAAAATTAATAGAAAAGGCAGTATCCTCACAACTATGTTCCTTTATAGAAAGAAATGGTATCTGCAAGGATTTCCTGACAGGATCTAGACCATATCAGCGTTCATTAATCACCAATGGTCACCAATGATTTGCTCTTATCATCCGATTGTGGTTGTATCTCTCTATTAGTGTTGCTGGATCTTAGTGCTGCATTTGATACCATTGACCACATCAATCTTTTAAATAGACTATGTTGGCATTAGTGGAATTGCACTAGCATGGTTCAAATCATACTTATCTGACTGTAATCAGTTTGTAGCAGTAAATGAAGAGATGTCATATCGATCAAAAGTTCAGTATGCAGTACCACAAGGCTCAGTACTAGGACAGTTGCTGTTCACCCTGTACATGCTACTCTTGGAAGATATCATTAGGAGGCATGGAATTAGTTTTCACTGTTACGCTGATGAAAACTATATTTTTGAAAACTATATTTCAGCTCTATATTTCTTTGCGCCCCGACGAAACACACCCCTTAAGAACCTGGGTGTGCTCTTTGATACCAATCTTTCATTTGAAAGCCATGTTTCTAGCATCTGTAAAACCGCATTCTTCCATCTTAAAAATACATTTAATTTACAGCATATGCTTTCAATGAAAAATGCGGAACAGTTAGTTCTCTTACGAGAGGTTCTCTCGTATTGCGTAAGCTAGCTTACGCTACGGGAAAGATTCATCTTTTCTGAGAAATTGAAGCCAAAAAATTATCCTATAATTTTGTATCCATTGTCAACGCAGTTCAGCTGCAGCAGACCATGAGCGGGCTAGCTAGCAGCTCATTGGTTCGCTCACAGGGAACTGCTTAAGCCTATGAGGAGATCAGGCAATCACATACAGGGAAACAAAGGTGACGTCACAGCAACAATGACAGATCTTCTGATTGCGTGTGTGTCGACAAATCCCGTTTTGTTTGACAAAATGAATTAAAACTATAAGGACAACGAACTGAAAGGTAATGTGTGGAGTAGCATTGCCACTCGGTTATCACAACTGTGAGTATATTGTGTGATTGTTTTGTCGTTGTATAGTCCTGTGCTGTGTAGGATAGCAGGCTAAACTATATTTGGGATAGCAAGCTAACACTATTATCGTCAAAGATAGAGACCGTGTTTACTTCGAAAATGTAACAAAATGCAGTGAGACTATTTAGGGCTGCTTTTAGTATACTATACTGTGTGATATCTACAGTTTCTAGTCGAATGATTTTAACTTGTTACTTCATGTAATGTGTATTGACATTACAAAATGTACTGTTTAGTTGAAGATGCAAAAAAAAAAACTGTGGAAAAACCTCAGGGACACCTATGTGAGAAAAAGGAGAGAGGAAAAGGAAACTAAAAGTGGACAGGCTGGAAAACAGAGGAAGAGGTGGAAGTATATGGAGTGCATGAGCTTCCTTGAGGCTTCTACTTCTTTCAGAAGGTAGCTCTAACCTGTTCAGTTATTCAGATTTAGTTCTCTGAAATACAGTGATGAAGTTGAAAAATAATACAGAGTTTGTATAATGAGGTGGCACAGTAAAGTTTACAGAATGCTTTTGAACAGGGTCTGCAGCAATCTTGAGGATGAGCAGCAGGCGGTAGATGATGCAGGTCAGGGCACATCTGAGAGCGAGGGAGAGCCTTTCTGTCCACCTCCTCAGAAAAGGAAGTCTAAGGACTTTTTTGAGGATTATTTAGCTAGGAAAGAGGCCAGGGAGGACCAGAAAGTCAGGCAGCGAGAGGAGAAAGATGATACATATAATTTTTTAATGAGCCTGGCCCCAGCCATGAGAAGGCTGCCTTCAGAGCAGCAGTCCTGGCTAAAAATTTAATTTCAGGAAATGGTTCATGGGGTGGAGTTTAGCCTTCCGTCTACGTCAATGTACACTGTCCTATAAGTTTGTGTTGTCAGTTATTATTATTTTGTGTCCTTTAAGTTCTGTCTGTTCTTGTTTAGTTACTGTATAGCTACATCTAAACAAATAAATAATAATCAAGACATTAGTGTTTTTTCACTGGCTTTAAAGGTCTCAAATTATCAAAGTACAAACTATTAACAAATATACAAATACATTTACATTTAAAGGAACACTCCACCATTTTTTCATTAGGATCCAAACAGATTTTAACTTCATCTCTGTTTGGATCCTAATGAATGACCTGGACTATCAAAGCGTCGCCGCGCGCCAGAGCGATTGAGCGCACGGACTGAGACGAGAGAGGTATGCATCAACTCGGCTTAGTTAAGGGAATAACATAGTTTAATATGAAAAAACGGTGGAGTGTTCCTTTAACAGGCAAACTCAAATTATTTACTTTTTGAACAATAAAATTTGATCATGTTATGTTTGATTTAAAAAAAAAAAATGTTTCCCCCTATGTTCAAAAATAAATCAGTCAGGTCATTGAGGAAGACCTTGGTTCACATGAGGAAGTGGCCCGCAGGTGAGCTAAAATAACATCTGAATGTGTCGCGCACCCTCAGTGCCTCAGCTGATGCTCTGTTCCCTCGAAGACCTCTAACGTCACCCAGCTCACTGCCCTCTGCGCCATCAGAACTGTCAGACTCTGCACCGTGGTTCCCATTGGCCCTTCGCAGGAAGTTGTGCAGGATGCAAGTTGCCTTTACGATGCTGTCGGCTGTCTCTGGAGCCACTTGCAGACGGCGCTGGTAGACTCTCCAGCACTGGCTGAGAATGCCAAAAGCATTCTCAACTATACGTCGATCCCTGGAGAGCCTGTAGTTGAACACGCGCTTGTCATCTGGCAGGCGTCTTCCAGGGTAAGGACGGAGAAGGAAAGTTTTTAAAGGAAATGCCTCATCTGCAACAATTACAAATGGTAACGCCCCCAGCTCTGGTGCAGATGGCAGATGAGAAGGCTCCGGAACGTTTACACTCCCAGTATTTAGGGCCTGTCCCAATAAAGAATTGGAAAATATTCCACCATCGCTGTTGCTGACTGATGCCCCTACATCCACCACTAGGAAGCAGTAGTCGGCATCAACCAAGGCAAGCAAAACCACAGAAAAGGTTCCCTTATAATTAAAAAACTGGGAGCCAGAATTAGCTGGTGCATGAATCACAATGTGCTTCCCATCCAAAGCAGTTGGGGAAGTTCCATTTTTCCGAGAATCTCAGGGCAGATGTCTTCCAGAGCTCCTCATTGGGGACTGGCATGTACAGTAGGTGTCTTTTAAGGTCTCCCAGAGGACATCACATGTTTGCTTCACAATGTTAGACACAGTGGAAATTCCAAGGCGGAAACTGCATGAGCTATGGCGCTATGGTGGTGAAAGAATCCCCTGTGCTAAGGAATCTGAGGAATATAAATGAGGATAATTAATTTATTAGAATAATGTACATTTGAGAGTATAAATAAACCATAATTTATCTATAGTAAAAATGTGTTCTATAATGTGGCTATATCCTGTCATTGTGTGTTATTATACTACATTTGTTACCTTATTTAGCTCTACTTCAACAATTGAACACTACAGTACCTTTAATGTTTAGGTAAACTATAGGTCTAAATCCATAGGCATACAATTTCCGCACTGTGTGACAAATAAAGGTTTTCTTATCTTAGATTATCTTAGACAGTAGCCTATTTATAGCCTGGACTACTCGCATTCCCCACATACTGAAACGGGTCATGTGAGTGGGTTTCTTTTCTGTAAACGAAATGTCCAACGATAACAACCTTTTGAGTAAAAAATTGTTGATGTAAAAATTTTTTTTTTTAAATGTGTCCATGACTATGGAAAGTGAATGTGTTGCTGTCAGTACGCTAATGTTTACATTGTGACTCAACTGAAAACATCGTAATATTAGCACTAGATCCACGAGATCCATAGATTTATGTTTTTAAAAGTCTCTTCTGCTCACCAAGGCTGCAATTATTTGATAAAAAAAATAAAAAAAACAGTAATATTGTGAAATATTATTACAATTTAAAACAGCTGTTTTCTATGTGAATATACAGTAAAGTGTAATTTATTCCTGTGATCAAAGCTGAATTTTCATCATCATTACTCCAGTCTTCAGTGTCACATGATCCTTCAGAAATCATTCTAACATGATGATTTGATGCTCAAAAAACATTCATTATTATTTTCAATGTTGAAAACAATTGTGTAAAAAAATTTTTTCCAAAATTCTTTGATGAATAGAAAGTTCAAAAGAACAGCGTTTATTTAAAATAGAATATTTTCTAACATTATAATATAAATGTCTTTACTGTAACTTTTGATCAGTTTAACTCATCCTTGATGAATAAAAGTATTGATTTATTATATTTCTTTCCCCCAAAAATAACATTTAAATTCTTACTGACCCCAAACTTTTGAAGGGTAGAGTTTAATGTTACAAAAGCTTTATATTTCAGATAAATGCTGTTCTTTTTTAGTTTCTATTCATCATAGCATCATGAAATAAAAATGTAAAAAACTGTTTTCAACACGGATAATAATCATAAATGTTTCTTGAGCATCAAATCATCATATTAGAATGATTTTTGAAGGATCATGTGACACTGAAGACTGGAGTAATGATGATGAAAATTCAGCTTTGATCACAGGAATAAATTACACTTCACTATACATTCACATAGAAAACCGCTGTTTTAAATTGTAATAATACACTCACCGGCCACTTTATTAGGTACACCTGTCCAACTGCTCGTTAACACTTAATTTCTAAGCAGCCAATCACATGGCGGCAACTCAGTGCATTTAGGCATGTAGACATGGTCAAGACAATCTCCTGCAGTTCAAACCGAGCATCAGTATGGGGAAGAAAGGTGATTTGAGTGACTTTGAACGTGGCATGATTGTTGGTGCCAGAAGGGCTGGTCTGAGTATTTCAGAAACTGCTAATCTACTGGGATTTTCACGCACAACCATCTCTAGGGTTTACAGAGAATGGTCCGAAAAAGAAAAAACATCCAGTGAGCGGCAGTTCTGTGGGCGGAAATGCCTTGTTGATGCCAGAGGTCAGAGGAGAATGGCCAGACTGGTTCGAGCTGATAGAAGGGCAACAGTGACTCAAATAACCACCCGTTACAACCAAGGTGGGCAGAAGAGCATCTCTGAACGCACAGTACGTCGAACTTTGAGGCAGATGGGCTACAGCAGCAGAAGACCACACCGGGTGCCACTCCTTTCAGCTAAGAACAGGAAACTGAGGCTACAATTTGCACAAGCTCATCGAAATTGGACAATAGAAGATTGGAAAAACGTTGCCTGGTCTGATGAGTCTCGATTTCTGCTGCGACATTCGGATGGTAGGGTCAGAATTTGGCGTCTACAACATGAAAGCATGGATCCATCCTGCCTTGTATCAACGGTTCAGGCTGGTGGTGGTGGTGTCATGGTGTGGGGAATATTTTCTTGGCACTCTTTGGGCCCCTTGGTACCAATTGAGCATCGTTGCAACGCCACAGCCTACCTGAGTATTGTTGCTGACCATGTCCATCCCTTTATGACCACAATGTACCCAACTTCTGATGGCTACTTTCAGCAGGATAATGCGCCATGTCATAAAGCTGGAATCATCTCAGACTGGTTTCTTGAACATGACAATGAGTTCGCTGTACTCAAATGGCCTCCACAGTCACCAGATCTCAATCCAATAGAGCATCTTTGGGATGTGGTGGAACGGGAGATTCGCATCATGGATGTGCAGCCGACAAATCTGCGGCAACTGTGTGATGCCATCATGTCAATATGGACCAAACTCCCTGAGGAATGCTTCCAGCACCTTGTTGAATCTATGCCACGAAGAATTGAGGCAGTTCTGAAGGCAAAAGGGGGTCCAACCCGTTACTAGCATGGGGTACCTAATAAAGTGGCCGGTGAGTGTATTTCACAATATTACTTTTTTTTCTTTTTTTTGTATCAAATATAGCAGCCTTGGTGAGCAGAAGAGACTTCTTTTAAAAACATAAAAAATCTTACCGATCTAAAACTTTTGCACAGTACTGTATATAAAAAATCAAATGCCCGAAACCAGTCGTCTGTGGATGAGAGCCTGAAACAAGGGTGGGACATTGTCCTGCTCCACTTCACAGACGCAATGACAGGAAAATTTTAGAATGACCGGGGGACACTCATTCATATGACAGCTTGTTCAGCGTGACATACGTCATTACGCTATTTCGACTTCATTGCACATGCACAGTTCTTTTAGTTTCGGTTTTCAATCTGATCAAGTGTTTACATGTTCTCTCGATCGGGGAATAAACAATTCCTTTCAATCCGATCGAAATTTTGCTCGGATCAAGCCCAACCGGATCGATGTGCTTACATGAAGGCTTTTCGGTACAATTGAGACTTCAATCTGATTACTAATGGATTGTTTAATGTTATTTGATTGCATGTAAACGTAGCCCCTGATGATTTTAAGAGGACAGCTCACCTTAAGCAGACAGCCAGACGCTGTTCCGGGTCGATTGGTTCCCTGAAGTTAGTGGTTTGTCTCGTCAGATGCGGTGCCACTGTCTGAAGAAGCTCCTCAAATTGTCCCACAGACATCCGAAAGTACGTTCGGAACCGGCCATGATATAATTTTAGCTCCTGTACAAGGTTAGCATACTCCCCTTCAGACTCTCTGTTCTTTGAGATCGGGTGCACCCAAAACCTTCTTTTCTGTCTTTGAAATAAAATGAAAAGCTCGTCTTCGCAGGATGATGAAGTGTCCATGTTTTCTCAGCTGTCGGCGCGAAAGTTTTGGAATGTTGAAGCTCTGAACGTCGCAAATTCGCGTCGCGGCTGATGTGAATGGTTTCGAAGCAAACTATTCGCACGCGAACTATTCGCTTTTTCGTTTGTTTTTTTTCGTTACGTGTCCAGTGTGAAAGGGCCTTAACATTGGAAGTAGACACACTCTGTCAGTTTAAATCAAGACTAAAAATGCATCTCTTTTACCGGGCATTCATATAGAACATTATTACAAATCATTAAATGATTATTAGGCTGCATAAATTAGGTCAGCCGGAACCGGGGACACTTCCTATAACACCTGATGTACTCGTTACATCATAAGAAGAATGGCATCTACGCTAATGTTAGTCTTTCTGTTTATTCTGAGGTTTACTGAAGTCAGCCAGATCTGGGCCGTATCCAGATCAGATGGTGGACCTGCGCCTGGACCCATCCACAAAGCATCCCTGAAGTGCCAGCCTCATCAGCCCTGTGAAGGCCTCATCGACACGACAGCCATCGGCACTGATCCTCAACAAACTCGTCTCCATACCGGCATGATGACTGACTTTTCAACCAGATGGAACTGGATACATTTTCTAGGGCTGTAGTCAACCAAAGAAATCCTTAGTCGACCAAAGCCTTGTCCTGCGCAACGATTAGTCGACTAAAAAAAAAAAAAAAAAAAAAAAACGCGATGTTTTGATTGAACATTTTTTAACAATTGTCATAGAGCATTTATAAAACAACAACGAAAAAACATCAAAAATACATAAAACTATAATAATAATACAATTCTTTGAAAATTAAGTGATTTTTTTTAACTGCAAAAAGTGAGGAGCACTGTCCTCCTAGCCTAACAGTCACAATCGCGCACCTGACCACACCACACGCTACAAAAATATAACTGCTATCTGCCACAATGAAAAATCCTAAAGCTCTCGTTTATACAGGCTGTATATTCTTCTTTACTTTCAAAGCTATGGGTTAACTTTTGTCCAGCCGATCTAGGCGTTTTAAAACAAACACAAAAAAACCCAAAGAGCCTAAAAAACAATCCTAATAATAATAGGCTGTATTGTAGGACCGCATATAGGTTTATTTTCGTTTTGTTACATTATTTCGCTTTGGATAAAAGCGTCTGCTAAATGAATAAATGTATTTAGGGTATTTTCAAATGCGTCAAGTGTAGCCTACAAATAAAAACAAAAACATATCAAGAAAACGCAATCTATTGAGTCAGCATGATAAAGCCGTTAAAAGGACTGCTCACGTCTTTTGCGCGCTCAAGTTCGATTTCAAATGTAGGCGCGCGGTGTGCGCGCTCATGATGGAAGTTTTCCAAGTGCGTCCACGCCGCATCGAGATTCGAGATAAAAACATAGTGTATAAAAGCATAAAAACCGAAACAAGTAGCGTTCTAACTGAATGAATACAGCTAAACTACCTATATCCCTTACTGAGCACGAAGCAGCAGCGCAGCCACAGGTGCGAACCGAGTGTTCTATGTGTGTGCGCTAAACTGTGGCGCTGTTACAAAATAGCCTAAATTAAAGCATTTCAAGTTGGGGATAAAACATAGGCTAATTATATTTAGAATACAGTAATATATAACTGCTTATAAAGGAATAAATATCAAGGAGTAAATCATTGAAAAATTATTTCTATTGGTAAAAAAAAAAAAAAAGGCAACTGGTCGACCAATAAGAATGTCAGTCGACCAAGACGGCATCGACCGATTAGTCGACTAAACGACTAAAGTTGACAGCCCTAACATTTTCTGAATGTTCTGATCCAATCTGACTTCTGACCTGTAATGCTGGCGCCCTCACTCGTCACATCCCGTGCGAATGGGCGTGGCTTATGCCTATATAAGCCAGAGCCCGATAGGATGCTCTTTGATTTTTCATCTCTTCAGCGAGGTCTTCACATCGCTGGATCTCAGAGAAGCCTGCGCCGTCTGAAAAAGCCTTTCAGCGGGACGAGTTCTGAGGAAGCCGGTTTGTGAAGGGTTTGTGGAACGTTTCTCGAAGGTCCAGAAGACGTCGCAAGCAATGCGACACTTCATTCCGAGATGCTCTAGCTCCGCGTTAGGTCGCTCTAGGAAGCAGTGCCCGGTTGCATAAAGCACCTTAAGTTTTTCCCTTAAGTATGATACTTCTTTCTGCTCGAGTCGGCCACACACTCTCCGTGCACGTACTGACTTAACGTTGTGATAGTCTACATGCGAGTCGTCGTGTGTAATGACAGACAGACAGCCATCTAGTATGTTAGCGATGTCAAATATTGCATGTCGATCAAATCGGTATTTTTGCAACAATTTTTAATCGCTAAGTTGGTCCAAAGGGTTCTCAAAAATTATTCTTGGCACATAATGATCTTCAACTGGTTCCATAAATTCAGCCATGTCGTCTTATTTTTGTCCGCGTTACTCTTAAGGTTACGATTTCCAAACCTTAAGTTATACTTAGGAAAATGACCGTTAAGGGGTTTTATGCAACACTTAACGCTTTTTAAGGGATTACTTAAGGGAAAAAACAGCATTTAAGGGAAATTCTAAGTGTTTATGACGTTTCACTTAAATGAACCCTTAAGTAACACTTAAGGTTTTTTTTCTGCAACACCCTTAGGTTTAAGGGAAACATAAGGGCGAACTTAAGGGAAAATTACACTTAAGGTGCTTTATGCAACCGGGCACAGCTGCCTGCACGGACTACAGCTCATCCGCCTCCCCCACCGCCAGTTCACAACGTCACCGTCAAGAACGCCAACGTTCGAGCTCGGCTGGTCGTCGCAGGCCGCCCCCTCGGGGACCCAGGCCCAGGGTCTCGTTGAACCCTGAGCCTTCAAAGCCTTCCTAACCCTAGGAAAGTGTCGATGACCGAGTCCCGTTGTGGCCGGACCGCCATTAAAATCACCACGTGTCGCTCTCTCAGTTCCCTCAACAGAAGTGACTGGAGATGAGTATCTTGCAGCCAACGAGCCCGTTACACAACCCGCTGGCCAGTTCCCTCAACAGAAGTGACTGGAGATGTGTATTTTGCAGCCAACGAGCCCGTTACACAACCCGCTGGCCTAAAAACTGAATACTAACGAGACCATGGTTTCTGTGTGAACTGATTATTTTGTAGACATCTTTTGAAAATGAAACAATTGTCTGAGTTTGAGGAAGATAAAATTAATTAACTTTTTAAATAAATTTTTTAAAAAGGAAGTCAGAGTTGTGTTAATATATATACTTTTTGGTTTAAAAAAAGTTACAAAAAATACATAATTATGAGAAGTGCCCTTTTTTTCACTTGAGCCCCTGCCCCTCAAAATGTCTGTGCACGTCCCTGATGTCAGCCTATCTGGCTCATGCCAAAAGTGTTTCAAATGTAGGAAATGTGCCCACAACCCAGTGTTCACCCCTACACATAAGCACGACCCGCCCTGTGATACACTCTCATTCAGGGCCCACATTAATAAAACGAGCTTGCGCCGCAGGTATTTCAAATGTAGGCCCACTATCCAGCTACTTTCAGCACGCTGCCTCTTATAAACACTGTAAGCACAGTGTCAATACATCAGCCCCACCAGCTCTCCAGGTCCCTAATACAAATAGCCCCCCATCACAGGCCATTCTTGAGATTCGCTTTTGAGGGCCAGGCTTATCAGTATTCAGTCCTTCTGTTCGGTCTGTCTTTAGCACCTCGTACATTTACGAGATGCATGGACGCAGCACTCGCCCCCCTGAAACAGCGGGGTATGCGAATCCTGAACTATTTGGACAATTGGCTGATTCTGGCACAGTCAGAAACAGAACTGACAAGGCACAAGGCTTTATTACTCAGCCATTTAGAGATACTGGGTCTCAATCTCAAGTCAATTGGACCAAGAGTTCGCTATCTCCCAGCCAGAAAATGTCTTTCCGGGGGATAGACTTGGACTCGGTGTCGATGGCAGTCTTCGTAAGCTAGCTTACGCAACACTCGTTCCCTCTTCTAGAGAGAACCGAGGCCACGTCAGTAACCGAGACGGCTGCGATTATTTTTTATTCGCATCTTGTCAGTGAAACACGGCTCTGTGATCAGTAGTTAACACTGCAAGTTTGAGTCACTTATAATGTGCATTTGAAAAAACAATGCACGTCAAAAAAAAAAATAATTAAACACGAGAAGCATTTATAAAACCCTTGTCCAACAAAAGACAACATTTAATGTTTCCACTCCAAACTCTTCATAACATCAGTTGAGTGTTTGAACATCCTTCTGTGAGATTCTTACACAGAATAAGACATACAGCATTATTTTATAGTATTCTATACAGTGATAAAGGCTATGTCGATTAGCATTGAAGAATATACATACATTATTATCATGAAAATACCCGAGAAGGCTTAAAGAACTTAGATAAACCATATATTGTCAAAGTCGTGTGTTTATCATGTTCAATCAATCAAAGCGTTTCAATATTCTGTTTATTTACAGTCTACATTATACAATAAAAATAAAAATCA
Organism: Semotilus atromaculatus; assembly: GCA_031834385.1. Lineage (NCBI taxonomy): Eukaryota > Metazoa > Chordata > Actinopteri > Cypriniformes > Leuciscidae > Semotilus > Semotilus atromaculatus. The sequence continues at coordinate 17,014,561 of JAULUF010000084.1, forward strand.
TTCTAGGGCACCTTTAACACGAGGTCCAACACCAGGTCACTGGGGTTATTTCACCTGTCGTTTACATGACCACTTCTTACTTAATTCATTAAATTAAACTTTTCAATATTCAAATACTAGCAAATAATAATGGAATATTGTCAGAACCTCTCACTAAGAGAATGAACATGTTATCTGGATGTTTTGGGAAAGTATCCTGTTTAGAACAGAGCTCAACTAACTCCAACCTTGAAGAAGCTGTGTATCTGTGTATGTGCGCTAGTATTCTTTGTTACAGACTTGTGACAGTCTTGTGACCTCGGAGGGCCACTCGTACCTAACTCAGGGTCCTGGTGGCAGCCGTACAGACTAAATTGCTGTGATTTTTGTAAACGTGAAACAATGCGACCTACTAACTCCTTGTGAGTCTTGAAGCTGACGAAACTTCAAACTATCTTCAGTAAAATTTTCTTCAATTGACTGCACTCCTGCAATCTTAATTCATCATATCTGGTTCTAGGTCTTTAACTGTTTTCCCCCAACATTAGTTAAAATATGAATACAAATAAATTAAATAATTAAATAAATAATCAAAATATATTAGGGCTGTCCCCGACTAAAGACTTTTCAAGTCGACTAGCAGTCGTTCATTTAAGTCATTAAATGTTGTATCAGTCATTTCAGGCCCAAAAACAATTACCTAATCTTTCCTACCGATCCGCTAGCTGCCCGCCCCATAAGCATGCCGTCCAAAAAACGCGTCTCTGTGGGCAGCCTTGGCTCTGAAATCTGCACACAAAACAAATGGGTACAACCACCACTCAAAACCAAAACAAACAGTGTTTCAACCAATCACCGAAAGGGGCAAATGTTGCTCCGACTTCGCGTCCAGCCGTGAACAAGCTCAAAACCTCACATCACCCGCCCCTGTTGGTGATTGTGTCATGACCTCTGTTGTCTGTGTGGTCTGGTCTGATTCTGCTGTGTTTAGCAGAGATTTCAGACTGGTTCATATATAGACCAGCAAATATTGACCAATCATATCCCACCCCAAACTGAAAACACTTTTGAGAGGAAAGGAAAAACAAATAATAAGAAAAGGAAAACCTGGCTGCAAGTGTTGAGAAGGACAGAAAGAAAACTTTAAGGGAAAAACCAACTAGTGTGGCTGCTCTTATCTCAGAGCTTTGATCAGTTTAGTAAAAAACTCAAAACAAAACATGAAAGAAAACAAGCAAATCAAAGTATGATTAAACTCTCAAAGAATAAACAGTAACAGAAGCAGTACATCTCCTAGTTTATCTGCTCATTTGTCATTTTGCAGATGCATTTATTTAAAGGAGCTGTATGTAAGAAATTTATTTCAATTAATCATAAATTTTCCCTGATATGTCACCAAACATTAAGAAACCATGTTCATTTCAAATACTTATATCACTGACAACAGTAGTCCAGCCAGGATATTGTCATTTAAAAAGTGAAGTTGCAGCCCTCAACTGATGTTGATGTTGTCATGTTGTGTTTTGGTCTGAGTGCCACCCTCCACCGATCGACCAATCACGAAGTCAGTAGTGTTGCTGCATTCGGGTTGCCAGCTCTGCTCTAGTTCCCACAGCTGCAGCTAATAACGTGACGGAATCGGATCCTGCAGCATATCTGGCAACCTTGAGTCAGTAATTTGAAAGTGATTGCAGTACCAGTTTTGGCCACAATCTTACATACGGCTCCTTTAAAGCATCTTCCAGAACACTTAAGTGACGCATGGGCTGCTGCTGTAACAAGTGTCTTCATGAAGAGAGTATTAACAGTAAATTCACACGAGGTGTCAGTGTTAACACTTCTCATTTACTTTGAATGCGTGACCCCATGCATTGCTGAACTGAATTGTGGGTTCCATTGTGTCGTGTCACTGCCGCAAGCAGGCAGAAGATTTTCAACTTTAAGCGCCAACACAGGTGTCAGCTAATTAGATCGCCTTGCAAATATCCTAGAGCAGACGCTAAGCAATAGTGTTCATGCAACACCGGAAAAAGTAATTTGATTGGCTGTTGTCACTATGACGGTCGCATCAGCTCAAGCTTAAGACACGCCCTCCGTCAAGTGCTGATGCTAACACCCGTGTGAATGTACCGTTAATGATTGCTCTATTTAAATCTACAACCTATAAGCTTTTTTCCCACTACACACATTTTAAATGTCTTATTGATTATATCCGGAGCAATACAGTTTTTTTGTCATGTCGCTTGCAACATATATTAAAGTTTTACAGAGTCTACGAGCAAGCTGTGTGGCAGCCATCTAGTAATTTAATACAAGTTATGCTTTTGTACTAAAGCTTCATTTTGAGAATCAGACAATCAGAATCACAAATTAAAGAACATATGGAAAACTTAAAAATGCTTTATAAGCACAAATGCTTGCCTTGCTCTGTTCTGTGATGCGCGTTCGTGACGTCACGTAATACGCAATTATGTTGAAAAGGTCACGCTTCTGTCCTGACGAAAATTCATCAAAGACATTTGAATATGTGTATATGGTCCTCATTCCTCACATTTGTAAACACTGACTCGGTACTTCTGCCTACGTTAGGCGTGACCTTTTCAACAATTGCGTAATGCGTATTACGTGAGTCACAAACACGCATCACAGAACAGAGCAAGGCGAGCATTTGTGCTTATAAAACGTAAACTTTTTTATTTATTTTTTAAATGGCCGATCGTTTCGCTAGATAAGACCCTTATTCATCGTCTGGTATCGTTTAAAGGGTCATGAAAACCCCCTCTTTCAGCTCAGGTCTAGCTCACAATCTTTTTGAAAAATGCAACTTAAATGGGCGTGGATGGCTGTGAGAAGAAGGGAGGGTTGTGGGTGTGGTATGACACGGCAGGGGAGAGGGGAGGTAGGGGGAACTATCAGCTCAGGTCTAGCTCACAATCGTTTTGAAAAATGCAACTTAAACGGGCGTGGATGGCTGTGAGAAGAAGGGAGGGTTGTGGGTGTGGTATGACACGGCAGGGGAGAGGGGAGGTAGGGGGAACTATCATCGCCAGTGGCCCATGCATATCGTCTGTCACTAAAAATCAGTGGTAAAACGTGAGGAAATGCTAGATTTTGTTTCTAGCTGGCAAAGTTAAAGTCTAATGAAATACACGGACACTTTATTATTGTCCTTTCAAAAGTAACTGAATGCCCTGCTACATATATTAGCCTACAGTAATCGTAATTCTATTTAAAACATATTAATATACATGTAGCCTATAATTATGTCATTATAAAATACACTCACCGGCCACTTTATTAGGTACACCTGTCCAACTGCTCCTTAACACTTAATTTCTAAGCAGCCAATCACATGGCGGCAACTCAGTGCATTTAGGCATGTAGACATGGTCAAGACAATCTCCTGCAGTTCAAACCGAGCATCAGTATGGGGAAGAAAGGTGATTTGAGTGACTTTGAACGTGGCATGATTGTTGGTGCCAGAAGGGCTGGTCTGAGTATTTCAGAAACTGCTAATCTACTGGGATTTTCACGCACAACCATCTCTAGGGTTTACAGAGAATGGTCCGAAAAAGAAAAAACATCCAGTGAGCGGCAGTTCTGTGGGCGGAAATGCCTTGTTGATGCCAGAGGTCAGAGGAGAATGGCCAGACTGGTTCGAGCTGATAGAAGGGCAACAGTGACTCAAATAACTACCCGTTACAACCAAGGTGGGCAGAAGAGCATCTCTGAACGCACAGTACGTCGAACTTTGAGGCAGATGGGCAACAGCAGCAGAAGACCACACCGGGTGCCACTCCTTTCAGCTAAGAACAGGAAACTGAGGCTACAATTTGCACAAGCTCATCGAAATTGGACAATAGAAGATTGGAAAAACGTTGCCTGGTCTGATGAGTCTCGATTTCTGCTGCGACATTCGGATGGTAGGGTCAGAATTTGCCGTCTACAACATGAAAGCATGGATCCATCCTGCCTTGTATCAACGGTTCAGGCTGGTGGTGGTGGTGTCATGGTGTGGGGAATATTTTCTTGGCACTCTTTGGGCCCCTTGGTACCAATTGAGCATCGTTGCAACGCCACAGCCTACCTGAGTATTGTTGCTGACCATGTCCATCCCTTTATGACCACAATGTACCCAACTTCTGATGGCTACTTTCAGCAGGATAATGCGCCATGTCATAAAGCTGGAATCATCTCAGACTGGTTTCTTGAACATGACAATGAGTTCGCTGTACTCAAATGGCCTCCACAGTCACCAGATCTCAATCCAATAGAGCATCTTTGGGATGTGGTGGAACGGGAGATTCGCATCATGGATGTGCAGCCGACAAATCTGCGGCAACTGTGTGATGCCATCATGTCAATATGGACCAAACTCCCTGAGGAATGCTTCCAGCACCTTGTTGAATCTATGCCACGAAGAATTGAGGCAGTTCTGAAGGCAAAAGGGGGTCCAACCCGTTACTAGCATGGGGTACCTAATAAAGTGGCCGGTGAGTGTATATAGTTGTTTATACACACTATAAATGCATACATTTTAATATAATTAATTTTCCGCTTAAAAAAAATCGTCACACGTACAAGTTAGATATGTCCGTGGTTGATGGCCAACCAACCGCCCGGAGCCAGAGTCTAGCCCTGGCAGCATCGCGGGGAAACATATTCAATCCACTTGAACTTCTGCACCACGAAAATATACACTTGCGTCCCATGATTGTCTCTCTCCTCTACTACGCGATATCACAGTTTGACATGTCTGTCATTGGAAAGATCCACGTGGTGTCATGAATAATTAAGAGACAGTGTCTTCTCATAGGATATGAAAACTCAGTCTCATTAATAATTATGAGAGACCGATGAGTCATCAACGCACTATACTGTGCACTGCCACGTCACAGCCTGCAATGAAGATTTTAAAGCCGGAAGACGAAAAAAGCGAAAAAAAACTAAAATTTAATCATTTTCACCCTACTATTAAATCTTACAGATGCTAACATTGTCTTCAATGGTGTTCAACACACATACCTCTGTAAAAATCTCAGAAAAATTGGTTTGGGGTTTCATGACCCTTTAAAGCCCTTTGAAGCCCTTTGAATGCACTGAAACGGTAATTTGGACCTTGAAATTTTTGGGTCCTGTTGAAGTCCATTATATGGAGAAAAATCCTGGAATGTTTTCATCAAAAACCTTAATTTCTTTTCGACTGAAGAAAGAAAGACAGGGACATCTTGGATGATATGGGGGTGAGTAAATTATCAGCAAAAGTTTTTTTAAAAGTGAACTAATCCTTTAAGCACTAAACCAGCCTATTACAAGGATCATGTGACACTGGAGTAATTGCTGCTGAAAATTCCGCTTTGCCATCAAAAAGAAATAAATTACATTTTCAAATATATCTATATATATAGAATGTCTTGGTTAAAACTGTAACCTGGGTTCCCTGAACAGGGAATGAGATGCTGCGTTGAGAATTGATGCTGTGGGAATGCTCTGCGTGATTGCGTCATGAAGCACGTATGAAATCAGTCCAATGTTGTGACTGTAGGCATGTGACGTCATGACCAGGAAGCTATAATGCACACCCAGACCAAACAATGTCAGCTTCTGATAGGCCGAAGCAAGTTGATCACAAGCAAGCCGGAAGTATGGCAGGGCGATGCAACATTGTTACCTTTCAGAGAACCCAGTTTACAGTCAAAAACAGAGACGTTACCCTTCAAGGGAACTTGCGCTGCATTGATAATTTGCGCTGTGGGAACGTTTATACCCACGCCACCATAATGACCAGTGCCTGTCTTGTGTGAAATCAGGTGAGCACAACGAAGACAGAACCCTGCAGAGAATCGATCCTACAGAAATTGCAACCGGGCAGTTATGGATCCAGCTGATGATTTCCGGCAGTTTCCTTGAGCAGGGAGCTCTGGAATGAGTGTGGTCTCAACAACCTTAGTTGACAGTCTATGTGTTGGGCCCCTTCAGAGGCCAAACCTATACTTCCATAACTCTGCCCTCCAGAACTACAGGTAGTAGAATGATCTCATGTACAGCAGGTCAAAAGGTATCCCGTTAGACACAGCTGCCATCAGACCTAACAGTCTCGAAACTGTTTGACAGTGAGTGACTGGCCAAGCTTTATCTTGCTCATGGCAATCGAACCGATACGAGCAGGAGACAGAAGTGCCTGCATCGTCGTGGAATCTCAAGTCTGAAAAAGGGGTCCTCTGTAATGGAGAAAGGACACTTTTCATTGCGTTCAGCCTTAACCCACTGATGCACACGAGGTGGCGGGGTTGGCAGAACAGCCCCCTTAGGGCACTGAAGGGAAATGGACACCGTATAACGAGTTGTTAACCACATCCCCCAGAGGGAACTGCCATCAGAGGTCTGGCGCCATTGGCATCAGGAACTCTTCACTGAAGCCTTCCTCGAGATAATGACGGTCCTCAGATTTCTATTTTCCTGAGACTATTCGGCCGAGACTACTAAAGGAACCAGACTCTCAAAACTAATCTCTAGCATAACTCGAGTAGCCAATCCAGTGCCCTGAAATGGATGACCGGCAGGAAACAACTGAACTGACCCCTCTGTAACCCTCCTCCCAGTGCCGCTTCATTCCCAAGCAGAAACTGAGACTAGAACTCACTGGAGACAGCTGCGCTCCAAAGCACACGAGGTGGCGGGTTTGGCAAAACAGCCCCTTGAAGGCACCGAAGGGAGATGGGCAGATGTGTTATCCATGTTCTCCTGGGAATTTCAGCATTTAATTCCTCAGAATTAAATGCAGCCAAAGATCAACCAGACAAGACAAAACTGAGACAGACTGAATCCAGAAGAACTGCGGCAACTTCAAGACGCTTGAAGAAACCTACCTGCAAAGCTACCTGAAAACCGATGTGCAACTGTACCTAGGAAAAAAGCTGTTTTAAACGCAAAGGGTGGTCACACCAAATTTTGATTTAATTTAGTTCATAGAAGTGAATTGAAGTCAAATCTAATCTAATCTATTTATTTTTTAAAGTATTCTCACTTTACACCATTTTTACACAAGTGCCTAAAAGTTTTCACAATACTGTAGCTTTGCAGGTTTCTTCAAGTGTCTTGGAGAAGTGGCCGCAGTTCTTCTGGATTTAGTCTGTCTCAGTTTGTCTGTTTCTTCATGTAATCCCAGACAGACTCGATAATGGTGAGATCAGATCTCCGTGTGGATCATACCGGCTGTTGTCAGACTCTTTATACACACAAAAATCTCACTGGATTATTACTATTAATGGCAAAATTAATGTTTGGAAATGTAAATCGATATTTCCTACTGACACACTACAGCAAAAGATACAAATAACTGGCTTAAAACCATTTTTTGGGGGGTGAAAATACTAACATGCTTTAGACTTTTGCACAGTACTGTATGTACATTTGAAAAGTAATTTACCAAGGTATTTTATTATTTAACCATAAAATCTGACTACATTTTAAACATTAAATAAACAGTTTTAAATGTGCCTACCAATTTGTGTGATTTATTTATTTAAAGTAAATTAAATTAGTTAAATTATTGACAAATTGTTAGGGTTATGGTTAATTGATTATTTTAGTGGATTTCCTAAATCTCCATAACAACCAATTTTGTGCTAAAAACATGAATGAGACCCCCAGCTCTGTAAGGGTTTAAAGGGTTAGTTCGCCCATTTAAGACATGAAGTTGTATGCAATCCTTACCAGCACTATAGTGCATACACACTGACCCACTCTGTAGTCACCTCCCTGGTCAGAGTTCTGGCCGCTGGAAGTTTTTCAAGACAGTACTCCCGGTTAGTTTCCGGGGCCACAAAACGGTGCGTTTTTACGCGAAAAAATGATTTGCGTTTCAAAGCTTGATTAATTTACCACACAAAAAACACGCCGGACAAAATTCATACCTCAGTTTTAATCGGCACTATTTTCTTTCCATTTCTATCAATCCGCGCTGCTTTCAACGTCAACAGTGCGCACGTTCCGATCAGCTGTTCCATAGTGTTTACACAATCGACAACGACGTAAAAAGTAGAAAATGAACAATGGTGCGAACCTGTAAATTCCCAGGCTGTGACCACAAGAATGTGCCGGGATCACCGTTCAGATTCCATAGTTTTCCTGTTTCGGATAGCCTATAGCTACGAGACAGCTTTGGCTGGTTGCCATCGGCTACTCTGCGGGAGCTAAAATATCCAGAATCAAGGATTATCGTGTGTGCAGTGCTCACTTCAAGCAAAGACGATTACATCCCCAACCAAGGAGGGAAAAGAAAAAAACTGATTTTAAAGAGTTTTTCTGTACCAGTACCACGGGTAAGCTCTATTTACTAACTTTATGATCCCATGTCTAAACTGTACGGTAAACAATGATGTTTAGACTCCAGTGGAAAACATGTGAAAAGATGTCTAATATAAAAACAGTATGGGATATAGGTACAATTTGCTGTGGGCCCAGCATCAACTTGGACAACTTCATCTCTGTCCTCTCGCTCTCTCTCTTCCCGTTCTATCTCCATCTGCTGAAGTTAGGCATCGGTAGCCTATACTCCGGTTCATAAAGGTATCCCTTTGGCGTTGTGCTAAAATTACTTTCATCATCATCTGTTCCGTCTGACATTGTGCTAAAATTGGTTTCATCATCAGAAGTTTCGCAGTCAGATGTTGTCGCGCTATCAACAGCTGATCGGAACGTGCGCACTGTTGACGTTGACCGCAGCGCGCATTGATAGAAACGGAAAGAAAATAGTGCCGATTAAAACTGAGGTATGAATTTTGTACGGCGTGTTTTTTGTGTGGTAAATTAATCAAGCTTTGAAACGCAAATAATTTTTTCACGTAAAAACGCAGTTTTGTGGCCCCGGAAACTAACCGGGAGTACTTTCTTGAAAAACTTCCAGCGGCCAGAACTCTGACCAGGGAGGTGACTACAGAGTGGGTCAGTGATTATGCACTATAGTGCTGGTAAGGATTGCATACAACTTCATGTCTTAAATGGGCGAACTAACCCTTTAAGGCTTCGACCTAGTTATTGTTCATATTTGCAACGTCAAAACTCAGTTTCACTTCCTTTTAATGGTCCCTTTAACACATTCTGTCGACTATAAGTAACGTTGCACCTACATGTCTACTAATTTTCATTAGAGTGTTAGTAGAGTATTAGTAGACTGGTAGGGTTAGAGTAAGTTGACATGTAATTGCAAAGTTACTTATAATCAGTAGAATGTCAGTTGGGGGACGGCATGCTTATGGGGCGGGCAGCAAGCGGATCGTTAGGAAAGATTAGATGATTGTGATAATTTATGTTTCGGCCTATTTTGGGCCTGAAATGACTGATACAACCTTTAATACTAATAGTTAGTAGAATGTTTAAAATGGACCATCAAAATAAAGTGTCACCCAAAACTGTAATATTAATATATGAGTAGTACATTTTAATATGCTCTGCAGTAAAATGGGATTAAAGTCTATAGAGTCAGCTTAGTGAAAGAATGCAGGCAAAGCAGATCTCAGAGCTGACCACAGGACCTCATGCCACAATGAGTGTGTGAGTGTAAAAGATCTGCCAATGTTAGCCATTCATTTTTTTTTTTTTTTTTTTTTTTAAAGCTGTGTGAGGGAATTTGCTCAACCTGCCAACCAAAATTAATGTCCAAAAAGAGACCATGGTTACTATATAGTGCCAAACATTTAACCTGGCTATATTGCTCATAGAAAATGTTGCCATGTGTGTCAGAGTTCCAGTACCTGTCACTATTTGAGTCCAGTGACTTGCTCCTGCACATGACTATGGCAATCTCACATTTTGGGTTACCAGCACCTGTAATAAAAAAAAAAAAAACACATACATACACACACACACACACACACACACAGTTTAACTTGCTGGATTGTTGTTGTTTTTTTTTATAAATAAAGACTAAAAGAGCATTTTCCACTAAATCACTTGTGCATTCTGGTTTTATTGTGTGTGAGATTGAATGTTTGGTTGGATTTCATTTCAAACAAAGACTGCTGTATGATAGCTAAATATCATATTTAAAGTAGGGAAAAAAACTTGTAGGTGGTTATTGAGATGTTATGCACAATATGCAGCTGTCAAGGTGTTCTTTTGTGTTAGTGCCTCTAGAGGGAGCTCTTTCTCACACTGACATGCACTTTGCACATGCACTTCTGAGTGTAGCACTAGTTTCTGTTGTACATGGACTGCAGTTGCTAGCATGTGCATGCACTTACACACAAACACTGCAATGCTCAAAGCCCTTATAAAGAAAATCAATCACAGACCGCCATAATGTACATCATGACTCAAAGCTGCAATAATTCACAGCAAAGTGAAGCACACACAGGCCTGGGGCCAAGCTGTGATCCAAGGGACGGATGGGTGTGTCCTATGAACATTCTTTTCCTGTTTATTGTCCAGTTTTCTGACAAACGACATAAGGATAGCAGATCAACATGATATTGCCCCAATAAAGGCTCAGTTTATTCAATTTATAAGAGGTGGGTGTGATAGGAGCATGCAGGGAAAATCACCCCACATTGGCACAAATAGTCTTTCCATACCTGCATATGTCCATTTACAAGATTGTAAAAATAGAATAAAAAAACAACAAAGATCTTTTAAGGCTTTTTACTCTCTTTTTTCCCCAATAAAAAAGCCATCTCCATCCTTAAAAAGAGATATATCTTCTTGAGAAGCTAAATTTCACAAGATATTGAGAATTGGTTTTATATCTTGAAATTGGTATATAATTTTCTTATTATATATAGCTATATTAATATACAGGTATATAATAATAAATATATATTTTTCTTACCCCTTTGGCAAATAGATTTTTTTTTAAACCTCACTAGATGTCAGATGTATTACTAAAAATGCATTTAATATTCATTGAACTTCATTCAAGATAAATTTTCAGAAAATAAGTTATAGTATTCTTATGCAATTTGCGCGTAAAGCAAATCTATCTTGTTTTGAGGATTTTTCTTACTGTGATTTTTTTTTCTTGCAGTATACGTCAATCCATCAAATACATTGCCTAAGTGATGTACATATGTAAAAGAGATGAATACATTTTTTTAAATACAACATGTATTTCTAATACTTAACTACAGTATCCAACTGTAACATGAGACATACCAAGTGGGCCCGTTTTCACTGTTGCACAGCGGTTTCCTGTCTGCCTGAGTTGTGTTTGTAGCTTGTAGCGTTTGTAAACAAACAAATATCTTTGTTTCAAAACTCTATTTTCTACTTTTCTGCCGTTTATATTGCTTAATATAATTAAATCATCACAATATATTTGATATTATCTAATATTGTCTGTCCCATTGATCTGACAATGCTAGCTTTAATCTAAATCACTATCGCTAGCACAACGCACTAGTATTTCGCTAGCCTGTTAACCTGCCACCCGTGCTTATCTTTTTTCTCTTGCGCCACAGTCCACAGTGGTGGAAAGAGTACTAAAAAACTGTACTTAAGTAAAAGTATTGCTACTTAAGAAATAATTTAGTAGAAGTAGAAGTACTGGAAATTAATATGACTCAAGTAAGAGTAAATAAGTAGTTTGCTGAAAAACAAGTTACTACGTTACAAAGTACTTAAAGGGATACTTATGTAAACAATGCATGGCGACTGCAGAAAGCAAAAGCTGAATCCCAGACATTTTGGACGATCTCGACAGCTGGACATGTCCGGGCAAAAGAGGGTGTATGGTAACCACTACTACTCAGCTTTCTCCTACTACTCAGCTTTCTCCACAGAACAAGAGCTTGCTAGCTTAGCTTCCAAAAAAATATAAAGTATATTCTATGAGTGAGATCCCACCCTCTACGGGCGGGTTGAGAGCATGCGGGACAGCCCCTACTACTGGCTGTAGTCTTTAGCCTCTGGCCAAAAAATCCTCCGATAACGCAAAATGATGATTTTTGCGTCATCTGAGGATTTTTTCCAGACAAAAACACATAAATCTCTCGTCTCAGGGGGATATGAGGGTGGAAAGCACAATATACAAAATACTACAGGATTTCTACTGATACAAAGCTTAATGATAAATCCTGAAGTATCCCTTTAAGTATATTTTTCTATTATTATCCAAAATGAGGTGATGTCGGCAATATGGAGCGTTAAACACCCTTATGTAATTTCTATTTCATTCATACTGGAAGCAAGAGGCCGTCTTTATAGGAAATCTCTTAAAGGGGTCATGACTTGAGAAACCAAATTTGCCTTGATCTTTTGGTATTTAAGAGGTCTTTGTACCATTAAAACTCCCTGCAAGTTTCATAGCTTAAGACATCCCATTATAAACAAACAATTTATTTAATCAAGCTCTAAATACAGCTCGTTGTGGATCCATGGTATGAAGTGACGTCACGGTACGAAGTGACGTACCAGCCGTTTGCATATAACCGCCTCCAGCGCAGGACAACTACACCTCATTTCAGAGATGGCGCCTCATTGACCAAGGTCAATGCAGCCATCTACCAGGAAGTTTTAGAGCATTTCATGCTTCCTGCTGCTGACCAACTGTATGGAGATGAAGATTTCATTTTCCAACAGGACTTGGCACCTGCACACAGTGCCAAAGCTACCAGTACCTGGTTTAAGGAGCATGGTATCCCTGTTCTTAATTGGCCAGCAAACTCGCCTGACCTTAACCCTATAGAAAATCTATACGCCAGACCCAACAATCCAGAAGAGCTGAAGGCCACTATCAGAGTAACCTGGGCTCTCATAACACCTGAGCACTGCCTGAGTGACTGATCAACTCCACGCCACACCACATTGCTGCAGTAATTCAGGCAAAAGGAGCCCTAACTAAGTATTGAGTGCTGTACATGCTCATACTTTTCAGTTTGTCAACATTTCTAAAAATCCTTTTTTGTATTGCTTTTAATCATCACAATTAAATGAAATAAACATTTGAAATATATCAGTCTGTGTGCAATGAATGAATATAATATCTAATTTTCACTTTTTGAATGGAATTACTTTTTTACTTTTTTATTAATTACTAATTATAGGACCAGCACCTGTCTATAGCTACACTTTTGCGTGCATCTGATTGACAGATAATTCATGCTATCTTATTTCACTGTTGTTTCTAATGTTGAGGTTATTTCAGCTTCGTACAAAGTTTGCTTCGTACATTTAGTTTAACTGCATTGTTAAAGTCAAGTCACATTTATTTTTATAGCACTTTTTACTATACAGATTGTTTTAAAGCAGCAGAGATAACAGGAAAAGAATGCAAAAAAAGTTTGTTTCCAGGAGAAAATAGCATCACAGCACAGTGAACAATCAGAATATTATCCAGTTCCATCTGGTTGAAGATCCGAGTCACGCCGTTGTGGAGATGGGTTTGTTGAAGATCAGTGCCGTTGGCTGTCGTGTTGACGAAGGCTGTCGTGTTGATCTGAATTGTGTGTGTGCATTTTAGTCACTTAACTTAAATTTTTCTTGCTACGTCCATGCAATAACTTGTATGAGCTGAGTTTTCTATTTACTTCAACTGCTCAGTGCTCTGGAAAAATCAATGGTGAGACCCATTTCAGTTTAAAATCAGAATATGAGCATAGCTCACTAAATATGAGCTTACATTCACTCAAATATTGAAACGTTACCAATACTACTGATTCAAAACGCGAGCGCCAGTGATTGACTGTCAAAGTGCAATTTGAACGCCCCATGCCCCAGTTGAACTGGAAGTTTTGATTGGTTTTGCACCCAATTCAGACCTGTCTGTTATTGGCTGAAGCACAGGTCTCCACCGCAGTAGTTTGAAAAGTGTCTGTCAAATGCCAGCTCGCCCTGTTGCTCCGTCGGCACCTTTGTCAAAGTACTTTGTACTTTTGGTGAAAAATAAATGTAGAGAAGTTGAATACTTTATTTTTATTCAACTCAGGTAAAAGTACCACAATTTATTTATACTCAAGAAAGTAGAAAAAATTTACAAATCTACTCAAGTTCTGTAACTAATGTAGAGTATTTGTAATTAGTTACTTTCCACCTATGCAAGTCCATCAAACAACTGTGGTGAGTTGGATCAGTAAAACAAACAAAAAATGTCATCTCCTGTTATTGTCACTTGCATTGTCTGCCACATGTATAGTATAACCTTCTCTGTCAGTGGTCAGGGTTACACATGTGATGAATGCAGGGAGATAGTCAGACTGACAGAAAAGATTTCAGAACTAGAGACACGCATCCAAACTTGCCAAAATTACACTACCAAAGTGCCACTATTGCTGCCCCTTCCAGCCCTCCGCAAAAGCCACCTGACCCATATGGAAGGGCTCTTGGGTAGCTCCGACCTAGTTAGGGTGGAGTCAATACCGGCAGAGATGGCGGGCGACATACAAGTAAGCGTAGACCTCCTTGATGATTAATGTACGCAGCGGCAGCAGTGCTGACCGTACAGAACAGTACGTGCTTGCCTAGTAGCAGCTGTTTGAAGCGGCTCAGCACAACTCGAGGCAGTTGATGTTCCAATGCAGTCGGGGTCATCTCCATCCTGAGATAAGAGATCCTGTGCATGGGGTATAGTTTGCTCTTTTCCCGGTTGACCCAGAACCCCAGCTGGCTGAGGTGTCGGAGCACCAAATCCCTGTGTTTGCACAACTGCTCTTGTGACTGGGCCAGTATGAGCCAATCGTCGAGTTAGTTGAGGATGAGAACGCAGCATTCTCTCATGAGAACAAAGGCCGCCTCCATGACGTTAGTGAAGACACGAGGCGACAGGGACAGCCCGAAAGGGGAGGATTTTGTACTGGTATGCCCGACCCTCGAACGCAAAGCGCAGGAACGGTTTGTGTCGAGGGAGAATCGAAACATGAAACTACATGAGTATACGATGGAAATTTTTCACGCCAATGTCCATTGACTCATTTAGTTTACAATTGACTCATTTAGTTTACACTCAAAGGTGATTGGGCTCTTGGGCGAGATCCCAATTCGTCAGCTCACTTCTGACTTAACGTCAAATGTGACTGACTGAAAGGGAACTACACATACTGTAAACTAGCCCAAATATTATTTTATTAATGAAGCATTCATTCAGGGTCTTATCTAGCGAAACGATCGGTCATTTAAAAAATAAATAAAAAAGTGTAAGTTTTATAAGCACAAATGCTCGCCCTGCTCTGTTCTGTGATGCGCGTCCGTGACGCCACGTAATACGCAATTACGTTGAAAAGGTCACGCTTCTGTCCTGACAAAAAATTTCTTTTAGCCTTTTTAATATTAAAACACCCAGGATACGCACATGAAATGGACATTTTAAAAGATAAACTGACACAAAGACATTTGAATGTGTGTATATGGTCCTCATTCCTCACATTTGTAAACACTGACTCGGTACTTCCACCTACGTTAAGCGTGACCTTTTCAACGTAATTGCGTATTACGTGAGTCACGAACGCGCATCACAGAACAGAGCAAGGCGAGCATTTGAGCTCATAAAACGCATTTGAGCTCAAATTTATTTTTGAAATGGCCGATCGTTTCGCTAGATAAGACCCTTATTCATCGTCTGGTATCGTTTAAAGCCCTTTGAAGCTGCACTAAAACTGTCATTTGGACCTTGAACCGTTTGGGTCCTGTTGAAGTCCTTCACGTTTATTGCGATCTCAAAATTCCGGCCAGTTAATAATACCTAAAATATCAAAATCGACTGCCGGTGGTAGATCCTTTTCCTATTTAGCATCAAAACTCTGGAACAGTCTTCCTACCATTGTCCGGGAAGCAGACACACTCTTGTCAGTTCAAAGCTAGATTAAAGACACATCTCTTTGACCTAGCATTCACATAATACATTATAGACTTCTATAATTCAATGTTAGGCTGCATAGATTAGGTCAGCAGGAACTGGGAACACTTCCCTTAACCCCCTGGGGTCGGCGGTCTCGCCGGCGATACCAGCTCACTTTTTTTCTTATCAGTGCAAAAGAGACTCAAAATACTCTGTTGATTTTGATCTTACATTTAAGTGTTATACATCATTCAAAACTGTTAAATGTCTTCTTTTATTTGTGTACACACATAATAAAAACAAAATGTTGTGTTTTTCGTAAAATAAATAAAATAAACATGATGCGCGTTCTGTCGTCTCTCTCAATGTGAAGCTCATTCTGAAACGCGACAGAACATGATCTGTAATTTAGCTAATGTTTGTCACACAAACTTGAAACGTATGTCTTTACAACGCTTGGAGTCTCTATTTTTAAATGATGTAAATTATATCAAAAACAAATATTCTATGTTTAAGTAATCCGTATGAAAGCAGAGACATATACAGTTTCTCAAATGGGCCTCATTAGCGTTAATGTGACCACGCGAAACAGCTGTTCGCATACTAATGAGCCACGTGGAGGAACACGATCAACTCCCTCAACACAAAGAATCAGATTCAGCGACTTCAGTCCTACTCTGCTTTTCTTGAGTGGGGAATGCTGTGTTTGTGCTGTGCCCTTGGATTTACCTCAGAAGAGTTAGAAGAACACGATTTGATTATGAGATTTTTAAGGTAAGACATGTTATTGTTAGTAGCAGCATGTTATTGTTGCATAAACTTTACATTGTAGCTACTAGTTAAACTGGTGCCAGACTAAAATGTACGTTATAAAATGTGATTGGAGTTAAAAACATGAAGTCTAATGCTAAATTTATATACATGTAGCCTATGACACAATGACATCGCATTCAGTAAATGTTTGCACGTGCTGTTAGAGTCACGCGCTGTGGGTTTGAAAAGACAAGTCAAACATTATAGGCTTCATGTTTTTACTCCAACATTTCATAACGTCGTAACGAATGGAAACGAAGTAACATGATAATCCATATAGTTTTCTCTAGTGTAGTGTCACTGAACTTTTTAACGATTTATAGGCTGCCTGCTATGGCTATTGTTATTATTTCATGCAGCCCTACATATGCCTACATGGCACAACACACTTGGGAGTTCATATATAGAGTGTATGTATGTATGTATTTAGTAAATTTCATAATTTTAACCAGAAAAATCTAAAATAGTTTCTCCTGATATCAGCATGTTCACAGGTGTTTTTTTCCTAAATGTTTTCTTTTACAGGGACCAGAAGACACCGATGAGTCCTGCTGACAGTCACATGAGTCTCTCTAGATGAACATGGTAAAAAAATCAAACACTTTGGAGATGACAGGTATGTAGCCTACTATGTTTTAGGAATGGCAGAAAGCTGTGGGACTGTCCAAGTCTCTGTCTTTAGATCAGTGTTTACTAATGTGCTTTTTTGTCATTTGTTGTGTATCTTTGGATAGTGTTGTGTTGTAAATAAATCCAAACCATTTAAAGGCATACTATGCAGGAATTTTACCTTAATATAACAGCTTCAAAGTAAGTTCGGTGGTAAACAAACTCATAATAGGGCGATTCATCCTGGTAGTAAAGCTTGGGGGGGTCGCCGCTGGAAATACCAGCAATGCAAGTCTGAGAGGGGCGCCCCTGACAAATCTCGCTAGAATCGCGACTTGCTTTACGGCAACGACGTCACACACAACAACAACATATGAAGCACGAAGACACTTGCTCTCATTTCAGATGATGGAAAAAGCAAAGAAAACGCGGTAGGAAGAAAGTAGGAAAAGGAAGGCTTTCACTCTTTGGCGCAAGTTAAAAAGTAGCACTGGATGCAACAGCGATGCTGACCTGGCGATCTTGCTGATGGACTAGTAAGTAAATATCTTACTTGTAAACTTGTTTGCGTCATATGTTGTATTGCGCAACTTGCGATTGCTTGTAGTATGCCATTGTTTTTATGATGCTGTTCATTCATTCATTGGTGATAATTAGACCAGTCCAATAATTTCCACATATGTTTAGCTAGATTTCGATTATCTAATTATCTAGTGTAAACGAGCACAATTTGCAAACTATTATGATAAATTGCAATAATCATGTCTAATGACATCATAACGGCCAATGTTATGAAATAATGCGACGTACATTTAACTTTATTGATGTCATCAGGAATTTTTTAATGTTTACATTACAATCAAAAAACATAAATGAAATTATACATTAGGCCTAGACTATAGGCTATTTACTTGTGATTTAGCTGCAATCATGTAAAAACGTTATAAGCTGCCAAACGCGATAGGCTACTTTATTATTATAAAGTAGTCTAACACTTATATTATATTATAAGACATATTATCCGATTTTGAACATCATTAGTTCAGTAGACTATGCAGTATATGCAATAGCCCAATATTTTTATGAAATCGTGAAACATTACCTGGTCAATATCTTCGGTGTCTTGTGCCTGTTCCATGACCAACGCTACTATCCTACCGAACAGGGATGGAAATTAGCACCCGCCACCAGCCACCACCAGCCACCACCAGCACTCACCTACCGGCCACCGTGGCGGGTAAATAAAAATAACATCATGCAACGTTCGTCTGTTAGGACAAATTAGTTTGAATAAACGAGCAGACACTGATTAGCAAGACAACTAGCAGTGAATGTGCTTTCCATTAAATGAATCACACACACAGTAAACAAATCCTTAACAAAAAAAAAATAACAAAAAAAAAACAGGGCTATTCTGGTGGGTGCGGTGATGCTGTGGTGACGCGTTCATGTAAGAGTGGCGCTGCCAAGAAAGCTCCTAAAATCTGTCACAAATAACAGGCAAAAGTAATGATTATGAATATGTAAACTATAGCAAGGAGATATTTTAATTATTTATTAATAAACAAGTATTTTCTTTGTCCGTGTCAGTTGCAAAGATGAAGTTGACGATGCTGATCGTGATCTTCGCAGTAGTGAACGCGCAAGAGAGAAATGCACATTTCATACGAATTGCATAAGCAGAGAGCAGTCTGTGTCTGTTTTCTTTCGTTTTTAAAGGAGTCATAATGTAGTATTAAATTTGATACCCACGCTCTACTATAGTCATTTCATGCCCTTCTAAAAAAGAAAAATTGGAAAAAAAATAAACACAGAGCTCGTTTGACCCTTATTTCTGAATGCATTATTGTCTCGCGAGATCTGATGCGAGGTTTTGGCTGTCGTGGACGGTCATTTTAATAATGCAAATGAGGGGCGCGTTGATTGGTGGCAGGAAGGAGGGGGCTTGACACCGCAGGTAACTTCAGCATATCATTCCAAAAAGAGATCATGGCGCAAGTTGTTAATGAACCCGACCTGTCCGCGACCTATGGGATTCAACCGTATACATAGTTCCCACAGGCCAATTAATGTCACGTCACCTCCCCGGAGACGCCATCTTTGAGGGCATAAGCTGCTCTGTTTACATAGTTTTACATGCAAATTTCGAATATTTCTTTCTGTTTATAATGTTACGAAAATCATGAAGAGACAAAGTGGCAGAGATTATAAAGAGACTCTATTAACACAAGACAGAGAGAGGCACAATGCGAAAATTTCAGTCATAAATGGTGTGGATCCGTAGGAAGCACGTACGAGCTCTGATTATGCAGCTTTGCCTCATACAGTATTATCATGTGTAACGTTACGTTACCATTATCTGGTATTTTTTACACATTTGAGCAATTCCGAGCCCGGAAATCACTGGAGGCGTACAATCAGTTTGTCGAGGGTTGGGTTGGTGACGTTTGCTCAAGTGCAATCAATGTGAAGTAACGTTAGTCATCATAGCGAATGTATGTAGCATGATGCTTGACTATCTGTCTATTAAAAAGCCATAGCCTGCACAACTTAATTCCTGTTCCCTTTAAAACAGTCATCGGTGCTTTCTGTAATATGCATGTACTTATTTGTACACTGAAGAATAGCGTTGGAATGGTACATGTATTCGTATTGAACCGAAACTGTACGGACGTCAAGGTTCAGTGCATGAATATACACGGCATAAAAATAAATAAAACTAGCATGCAAATTAATTAATGTAATGCAGAACTACTTTATACGCGGGTTCTTTAGGGACATAATCTGAGATTGGAATGTGCGTGTGTGTGTGAGTGAAAGAGAGGCGCGGCCGCGATCGAACAGTGGAAACAATGTTGTTTTTAATACCTCGTCATTATTTTCATACAGGACATCATTCAAACTGCAAAGTGTTAACTTGTTTATTATCCTCGCCAGCCGTCGTTGTTCTTACAAAAGCTTAGTCTTCTCACATCATGAAGTCTAAAGACGGGTATACTGTAAAATCCAAATTTAACAGAACCTCCGGCACGATTTGAACATCCATTGACCCAGCAGGAGATGACCATTTTCACTTTTTTATCACGAAATTAACTCGTTTCAGCTTCTTCTTCTAATATTCTGCCCGAAACATGCCCACAGAAATGGCGCCGGGTCGGCAAATGCCCGTATGTTGTGACGTCATGTGGGAACTATGTATATGTTTGAGCCAGACTCTGAACCAGAGCTGGAAACGGAAGATGAACAACAGTCAATGGAAGGACGTCTACATCTGAATGGTAAAGACCATTTTTTTCAGTATATATCAGTATTATATCAGTATATCAGTAACGAGCTAAAACGTTTGTTGCTATTTTCTCCCTCATAAGTTTAGCTTTAATTTAATGTAGATTACATTAACGGAGATGTAGTCTACTTTTTTTTTCAGCTTACAGTGGTTATAGAGATTAACGTTTGCTATAATGTGTTGTTTTTGCCTTTTTTGACGTTGTGGTTTTTTAGACATTCAATAATTTTAATCTACAGACATGTAACGTTATGTTTTTCTTTATGTTTATTATTTCTTGACTGTTTTTTAAATTTATCTATCCTTATCTATTATATAAAAAAAACAATACAATGATATGTTGTCCAAACGTAGCTTCGATGCCAACTTCGCCTGATATTGCCCCAAATTTGTAAAAGATTATTTTGTGAAATGTTTAGCGCAGACACCTAACGTTGAGCAAGTTGAGATGGTTGTTGGAACAGCGTCATTAAAAATAAATTTCATCCACTGGTCCCTTGTAGTTTGGTCAGTTTTGGGTAAAGAAAAAACATTAGAATGTGGATTATGACAGTCAACCACAGAGCAACTCACGTGTGCAGCACTACGTTTCTGCATCTTTCTTGACTGAATATGATGGGGAGAGGGGCAGGGCGGGCCTCCTCTGCGGTGTCCATATATGGTATATCCGGCCCCGTCATGACGTCAAGTCGGGGGAGAAATTGAAATCTCGTATTTGAGTGCGCGTGCACGTTGGCTAGTTTAAGAACCCTGGGGTAAACAAACGCTTCACTTTTGAATATCGGCATCCCGGCCAATGTATAATCGTTAGTCAATCATAACATGCATTGATTCTCATGGAAAAGTGAAAATTGCACATTATGACTCCTTTAATAGTTCTGTTTAAAAGTAGACATGTCTGTCTGTGAGGCTAGGCTACCTTATACGCTGAGTTTCGGTTCATTTATGAGACGAGCTCCAGTTCACGCGCCGTCGCCTCCGTTTCGTGATTAGCCTATCTACCGTCTGCTATATTTAATTATTATTGATTAAATCCAGGCAATTGGTTGATGAAACATTGATTAAAATTAAGATACAATTAATACAAAACGAAATTCACTTTAAAGAAAGGTTTTGTGCTTTCTGTCTCTGTGAAAGTTTTAAGCATCTTTTAGTGCCGCTTTCACAGTGGTCACGTCTGTAACATTGTTTTTTCCTCATATGGGAACTGAAATGAATATCAGTTCATGGTTTGTGTGTGTAGGCTATAAGAGAGAAAGAGAAAATGCCAGTATTTCATTGAGACTTGAGATTAAATAAAATGCTTAAGTATTGTAGATCTCGTATTAATTTTCACATGCAGTTACACATTGTCGGTTAAAAATAAGAAAGTGGCTGGTAAAAACATTGAGTGGCTGGTAGATTTTGAAATCCACCAGTCACAGTGGCCGGTGGACAAAAAAGTTAATTTCCATCCCTGCTACCGAACAGGTACCGGTGTACAGGCTGGGGGGTGTATTTACGACAGTGCAAGTATTGCACAGCGACTCTGGGGGTCGCTGTTTGACAAAAACACAATTTCTGCATAGTATACCTTTAAAAGCCATTATTTTTTAAGTCTCTCCTCACTCTTTGTGCAAGGCTCCTGATAATGACAGCTGATATCACCTTATAGGCCCATTGGGGGAGGGTCTTTGTCTTTCTCAGGTGTGAAACACTAAATATTCATGGGTTGATGGTTCATGGTTCACGCCTCCTCGCATAAAGCTTTCTAACACAAAACACGTCTTAGAAATTTTAAATCAATATATTGTCTTATCTAAATGAGTAGTCAGGATGATTTTCACATAGTTTTGAAGCAAATATTCTAGGCCACGTGATACAATTTTCAAAAGTCTTGTGAATAAATAATTAGTATGGGTTTTATTACCTTATTTCAGGGACAATGTTTTTTAGTTTTTTGACAAACCACGCATAAACGTCATTATCTCAAAACTAAAAATGTTTACATACATGCTGCTGACATATTACTGTAGCAGAGTTTGTCCTGAATACAGTGTAATCAGACATTAGCCATGAAAATGTCACAAGTATCAGAAATAAGCACAAATGTCAAAGCATGTCAGAACACCTCCAGGACCCAGAAAACACCTCGGACCCCAGAGGGTTAAATCCTGATGTACTCATTACATCATAAGAAGAATGGCATCTACGCTAATTTTAGTGTCTTTGTTTATCCCGAGGTTTTCCCGCAGCCTGCCGGATCCAGGTCGTATCCAGATCTGACGAAGGAGCTTCGCCTGGACCCGATGACAATGCAGTGCTGAAGTGCCAACTAGCCTCTCGATATGGATGATCCCTTTCCCACTCTACAGCGTTTATCACAGGTTCGCGTTTAAAGTCTGTTTAAAGAGAACGGCGTCGTCTTAGCGGCCCCTAATTTAATAACAAATTATCATTCCGCCGGAAGTGAATCAATTAAAACTAACTTTAGCTGGAAATAACATTATTCAAGAACCGCTATAAAGCCAAAACAATATCTGCTACCTTAAATTATATGTCTATCTCTGTAAAGCTGCTTTGATACAATATACATTGTTAAAAGCGCTATATAAATGAATATGACTTGACTTGAATTATATGGAGAAAAATCCTGGAATGTTTTCATCAAAAACCTTAATTTCTTTTCGACTGAAGAAAGAAAGACATGGACATCTTGGATGACATGGGAGTGAGTAAATTATCAGCAAAAGTTTTTTTAAAAGTGAACTAATCCTTTAACAGTTTTATTTCTATTCTGAGGAATTTTACAGAGGGGTCATAATATAATTTGCTTGCTTTTAATTTTATTTCTAAAAAATGGTGAAATGTTTTACACGCACGCCCACACACACACACACACACACACCCTTGAAACAAACACTCAAGGTTCACAATTTCTGGAAAGACAAGTGTTTTCCTAAGGAAGAGTTAGTCACAAGCCTGCATGCGTTTCTGTGTGTGGGTGTGTATGTATATGTGCTGGCAAGCAACGGCTCTTACTTTAGTAATTTGTTTGATGAAAACACAGGTTGTTTCTCAGGGTGTGATATGACAGACTTGTCCTTTCATGTCTGCAGGTTGTCCCGTACAAGCAGCCAAACACGCGACCGTTAGCTCCATGGTGCATTCCATAAAAAACAGACTCCATCAAACAAACAAATCACGCAGGGCCTTCGGAATGGCATGCTCTCTTAAATAAAAGACTACAGAGCACTTGCTGATAGTGTAAGTGTGCAATCACAGCCATCACATTGAATATGTGTGTGGGGAGAGAATCTCATCTGAGCCCTCAGAGTGAGGGAGTATTGCTAGTTTGAAATCTGCTGGCTATATTGTTAAAAGGAGATGTGTTTTATGTTGTTGAAAAAGGCAAAGATAATCAGTGCTGTACATGATTGTTTTAAGCCTTTAATTGATTGATTATTGAGGTAATGAGTTAGTAATAAATAGTAGCCTAGTCTGTAATTTGTGTGAAAATATTTTTGAAGAATTGAAGGATGACTGTTGTCATAACATTTTGTATGGAGTATTTCCATTTTTAAGTGTTTGAAATAAATATGTTTTAAAAGTGAAAGCGCCTGTAGCCTAATTGACTAATTGATATGTTTATATATGAGTAATACGCCTGTGGAAATACTTAATGGTATATTACTGTTGAAAATGTTGAATTATAGTTGACAGTTTGTATAGTTATATGCTATTTGTATAGTTAAATAAATATTTTGCTAGTGACTAACAAGCAACACAGAGTGTCAAAGTAGAACTACATTGTGGTCTTGCTTTTTCATAATTTTTTGCAAGTGGTAGATCTTGGTTTACATTTGGACTTGGGATGTGATCTTAGGCTTGAAAAGGTTGGTGACCACTGCTTTAACATCTCTTGCTCTGCATAGGCGATCAAGGGAATAAATGTTGAAATAGTGTTTTTATAATGTGTTTATTTTATGTGTAAATTCAAGTCAAGTTGAGTAAAAGGAGACCACTGTCAGTGATTAATGTTCAGTTACACTATGTTGACATTTAAAAGAAATTCTGTTTTGATAATGCTTTTATAGTTATTATAAAGCAAAATTATTGTGCTTAATTTTGTGTACCCACTCATTTTTGGTTTACGTGTAAATAAATATAACTTGTATTTGTCTGAGTGATATAACCCTTTTAAAAGGTTTCAGTTATATATTATAAACAGTTATTATGCTATAAACATAATATACTGGAATTTCAAGAATTTAGCTTGGATCAGGAAAACATAGCGAGGGAGTTTGTGTAACCTGCTGTAAAAGGGTGATCCTTATTTTCTCTAAGTCTCTCTCTCCTTCCTCTGACGCACACACAAACACACACCCGTGGCCGTCCTCTTGCCCCAGCTGCAATTATCAGAGTGTTTCACTTCTCTGGACTAAAGGCAGTTCTTTCCTGAACGGAGTGTGACTCAGACGCTACAAACAGAGGTAAGACACATCGCTGCAATTCACATGCAACAGTCGAATTCCAATCAAAGCTGCGGGAAGCTCAAAGTCTAAGGGTTCTGAGATGATCTATAGTATCAAAGCTAAACAGGGGACAATCGTGAGAGTAACTTTAGAGAATCGCCATTCAAAGTAAACACTGGTTAAAGAATACAGCAACAAAAAAAAAAAAAAAGCCAGACAAAGTGACAACAGATGCTGAATTATGGTAATTACATTTACTATGCTTTCAAATGTCAGTATTTTGATTTCTGTAAGTTTGATGTATTACTTTTGCATTTCATTTCTTTGCTGTCATGAATTAAGTCAAAGCAAAGTCCTGCTCACCGATCCTCAAAAGGATTTATGACAGGGAAGGTAAAGTTCAAAATAAACAATGACGCAGAAGAGTTTAGGTTTCAGGAATACATTATAAATTTGACTCAATGAAAGACGTGTTTGCAAAGAAAGCTGTATGCCAGTGAGAAAGAAGAATGGAATGAGGGTTTACCAGTACAGTGTTAAACTGACAGAATATAAGGGTGTAAACAACCCCGTGAGCTGCATAATAGACAGCGGTAATTCAATAAGACTACAAATTCAGCCATGGATTAATGAATAAGAAAAGTGGATCACCTTTCAGACACTGGATCACAGACACACTTATTACGCAGAAAGCCAAGGAAAAACTTCCTGCGTTAACGGTTAAACTGCAACTTTTGCAATTAAAAGATACAAGGTACTATATACAAACATTTAATTATTCTACTAAATGGCCTTTTATAGCAAAATATGCTACAAAAAATGTATTTGAAAAATAAATTATAATATAGGCTATGGGAATGACATTTTCAAGTTCAGAAATGTTGTATGGCCAAAAAATGGGGCTTACTATGTTGTTATTCATCAGAATTTCAAGCACAGGAGCCAAACCATCTCCACAAGACGGAAGAAGTATCATCCCAAACAGCGGCTTTTCTGGAAGAGGCAATGCGGATCATAATTAATCACTAGGATGTTTTTTGAAAAGCTTTTGATTGATGTACAACATTTGGAAAGCACAGTGTGGTATATCAACTTTGTCTTGATTTTGGTACTCTTCAAGAAACCAAAACATTTAAAAAAAAAAATTAATTGACAAATTTAATTAATGGAATTTTTTTTTTTATAATAATCAAAAAACAATCTGCACTAGGTAAAGATATTCATTTTACAGCAGGTTTGCTTATCACCCAGACACACAAAATTCGATCTGCTCGGCACCCCTATTTAAAGAGCATGTGTTTAGCAGATTGGCAGGTACACTCAGTGCAATGTGCAACTCCAGATGAGCAGATGGCAAAAGTCAAGGATTTTCGGTTTTGAAATGCAAACGGCCAGCAGTATGTTTTTCAGAACCTTCACCTGAAAGTGTTCAGGGTTAAATAAACTCTCCCTCACTCCATACAGCAAATATACTAAGCTTATAATACATCCAAAGCTCAAGTGCTACAAAGCTGCCCATGGGCTTTTCTTTACATGCGCTACTGTATATGCTGAAATAAATAACAGCACTGCAAGCTGCTCGGATACAGTTGGCCAGCTAAAAAAGTTGCACACACGTGCAGGGAGTTTTCTGTCAAAAGTAGATGTCTCTGTGTTGAGTTGCATATGATCTCAATCAAAGACCCTCAGGAAAACTGAATGGGAATGACGACATGGAAGAAATTAGCAGAATGGTTTTTGTTGCAGACACACAACAAAAATGGTTTTTGTCTTGCACACTTCGCTCATTTAAAGGGCACCTATTATGCCATTTAAAATGTTCCTAATATTGTTTTGGGAGTCCCCAACAACAGTTTTACAAGCATGCAATGACAAAAAACACTATTGTTGTTTTATAATATGCATTTAATTTTACCTGATTTGCTCATGATTCCCATATGAATCGTTCTACGACTCCTTTTTCCAAACCCCGCCTTTGCGTGATGCTAATCTGCGGTGATTGGTCAGATGACCCAGTCAGTTGTGATTGACAATGTGTGTATAAGTAAAATGTGTTTACAGAGATAAACAGAGATAATACTTCTATTGGTTAACACGGAGTACAGTGTACAATGCTTTTATCAATTTGTGTTATAATAATGATTATAGTGCACCGCTTTGTAGTAAAAAATTCAAAATAAGAGAAGGAATTTAAGTTGAGTTATGTTAGCCCAAAGTTCACTGGTAAAGCACATTCAGTCTTTGTTTGCGTTAGCCCAACGCATACATTGATAATGCAGTACTACGAGGTATTGCTCTATTCTTTATGACAACTCCAATAACAACGACAAACACTTCACATATTTCAATACAATTGACATTGTAGACTATAGAAGCTGCGCTGTGCGTACACAACACACAAAATAATTATTGAGCATGCTACATAAAACATAAAAGCAACAATTATTAATATGAATAAATACTTACAGGTTGTGATTCGGAGGAGGAAGCTGATCCAAACAAACTTAACCTTCCTTCAATATCAGCCGGCTCGCGAATCCACATTTTACAGCATTTATGTTTGTGAAGCAATCATCTTCAAAATGACGCGAACAAAGCACAAGGTCCGGGCTATACTTCTGTGGTATAGTTGTATATATGAACTGTAGCCACTTAGTCTTCAAATGCTCCTCCCTGGGCAGATGAAAAAACTTCGCTTTTGCGTCGCACTTCAGAACACAGCGTCTCGTCAATATGATGTTTTCAAGGTTTCCCTGCCGTCTACGAGGCACGAGCGCAATAAGTGGGCGTATCTTATTCAAATAACTTGTTAAGTTGACGTCATCTAGACAGAGAAAAAGCATCGGTCGTCTATCGATTCATATCAGCGACTCAGAGTCGACTCTTACTTTTAAGAGACAATAACTTTGTATACGGTGAACTTTCATATTTAAAACTTTGCAGGGTGTTTTTGTTCACTTAGATCTATGTTACACACTACATGAATGATAATTTTCAAAAATCCATAATATGTGCCCTTTAAAATTTGCAGATTTGAAGGTACACGTGGATCAACCAAACAAAATAACACTCAAGTTAGAACTACGCACAGATGACACTAAATTGACAATTAAATGAAAGAAGAAATAAAAAAGATAAAGCGTGCACAGACATCTAAAATGTCATCAGATTTGTTAGGCTGTGCAGTCTAATGGCATTATGCAGACTTTATTATAGACAGATTTGAGTTTTAAGGTGCTGAATCTTAAGATGTATAAACCCCATAATTCAGAATATTGTCACGAACATTCGCTAAAGGAAAGCTCATTGCCATGAAGACCATTTTGTAATGCAGAAAAACACGTGAAAACTTTTTTCATCATTAAAAATAATCTGGACTGAAAGCCGATAAAATATATTATATTAGATAATACACTCACCGGCCACTTTATTAGGTACACCTGTCCAACTGCTCGTTAACACTTAATTTCTAAGCAGCCAATCACATGGCGGCAACTCAGTGCATTTAGGCATGTAGACATGGTCAAGACAATCTCCTACAGTTCAAACCGAGCATCAGTATGGGGAAGAAAGGTGATTTGAGTGACTTTGAACGTGGCATGATTGTTGGTGCCAGAAGGGCTGGTCTGAGTATTTCAGAAACTGCTAATCTACTGGGATTTTCACGCACAACCATCTCTAGGGTTTACAGAGAATGGTCCGAAAAAGAAAAAACATCCAGTGAGCGGCAGTTCTGTGGGCGGAAATGCCTTGTTGATGCCAGAGGTCAGAGGAGAATGGCCAGACTGGTTCGAGCTGATAGAAGGGCAACAGTGACTCAAATAACCACCCGTTACAACCAAGGTGGGCAGAAGAGCATCTCTGAACGCACAGTACGTCGAACTTTGAGGCAGATGGGCTACAGCAGCAGAAGACCACACCGGGTGCCACTCCTTTCAGCTAAGAACAGGAAACTGAGGCTACAATTTGCACAAGCTCATCGAAATTGGACAATAGAAGATTGGAAAAACGTTGCCTGGTCTGTTGAGTCTCGATTTCTGCTGCGACATTCGGATGGTAGGGTCAGAATTTGGCGTCTATAACATGAAAGCATGGATCCATCCTGCCTTGTATCAACGGTTCAGGCTGGTGGTGGTGGTGTCATGGTGTGGGGAATATTTTCTTGGCACTCTTTGGGCCCCTTGGTACCAATTGAGCATCGTTGCAACGCCACAGCCTACCTGAGTATTGTTGCTGACCATGTCCATCCCTTTATGACCACAATGTACCCAACTTCTGATGGCTACTTTCAGCAGGATAATGCGCCATGTGATAAAGCTGGAATCATCTCAGACTGGTTTCTTGAACATGACAATGAGTTCGCTGTACTCAAATGGCCTCCACAGTCACCAGATCTCAATCCAATAGAGCATCTTTGGGATGTGGTGGAACGGGAGATTCGCATCATGGATGTGCAGCCGACAAATCTGCGGCAACTGTGTGATGCCATCATGTCAATATGGACCAAACTCCCTGAGGAATGCTTCCAGCACCTTGTTGAATCTATGCCACAAAGAATTGAGGCAGTTCTGAAGGCAAAAGGGGGTCCAACCCGTTACTAGCATGGGGTACCTAATAAAGTGGCCGGTGAGTGTATATTCAATAAATATTATGACTATATAAATATATTTTATAAGGTTACAAAACCCAATTAGTAGTAAAATCCTGTTTGAACTCTAAAACCAATGTCCAAAACATTCAAAGTAGGGAAGGAGGAAAACTATTATTTCATGTTTGGAGGCTTAATTGTGATTTAAAGGATGTTTAAAAGCAATTCTGTCTGGAAACAAATAGACGCGAACAATTTCATACTTCTATCTCTACTATTTATTTATTTTTAACTTAGAAGAAAAATAAGCCTTTTAGCACTATACCGCAGCAAAATAAAGAGCAAAAGATGCATATTAGCTGTGTAATTGATTCTTTGGGTGGCATTTTATTAATCTTGTATCACCATTTTGTGAATTAATATGTACTGACACTCCCAGACTGTACATACATATTGTTTTAACATTGTAATTTTAAATGTATATTTTGTTTCCTTTATATATATATATATATATATATATATCTCAGTCAGACAGTAAAGTGTTTACAATATCATATAGTATCGTGAAGGTTAAAGGTGCTATATGTAACTAAATGAATCCTTTTTTTATTGCCTGTGTGTGAAGGGGTTGTAATCACACATTACAATTATCCACTTGTCAGGTTTTGCTATTACCTCTGAAGGCCAGTATTCCTATTTCTATGTGAAGGCAATTTTGCAGCGCGCCCACTGGTTTTCGGCTAATATCTCTGCGAAAACACCACCAAAAATTATGAAACTTATATGGTTATTCTCAGCTCGACTAGACGGTTCCAACAAATCCGTCAAGTATTCGCCGAGATATTTGCGTAATAGACGTATTGTTTATGAGTTTGAGCACGAGCGCTCTTGTAAAAATTGGTTGCAATCTAAAACTTCACCGCTAGAGGCCGCTAAAAACTACATATAGCCCCTTTAACTGTAAAAAATATTTTAAGTTGTAATTATCAGACATTCTACTTCAAAATGTCTAAGTGAAAATTGTTTCAAAGTAAATCCTACACCAAATGTCTTTTCCAGTGTACAATTGTTTCACATTTTCTCTGAGAGTGTATAAAGAACTAAATGAAATCTAGCACCATCAGCAATGTTTACATTCATCCTCTCTCTCTCTCTAGATCAAGATGGAAGACCTTTTTGATAACGGACATGACTACCATTACCATGACCATAACAACAGTTCTAACCACAGTGACTATGACACAGATTATGAAATACACACAGTTTGCGACAAACAAGAGGTCCGGTCTTTTGCAGGGGTTTTTTTGCCAGTTGTCTACACACTAGCATTTATTCTGGGCCTGGCCGGAAATTCCCTGGTCGTTTTTGTTTACCTTTCCCACAAGCGCTTACGGACCCTGACAGACGTCTTCATCCTCAACCTGGCCTTCGCAGACCTCCTCCTGCTCCTCACGCTGCCCTTCTGGGCAGCAGATGCAGTGAACGGCTGGGAGATTGGTATAGCCGCCTGTAAGATCACCTCCGCCCTCTATTCCACCAACTTTAGCTGTAGCATTCTGCTGCTAGCCTGCATTAGCATAGACCGCTATCGTGCCCTAGCCAGAGGCTCCACCGCAATGCATGCCCCAACCAGGAACAATGGGCGAAGGCAGAGGGTGATCATGTGCCTGCTAGTTTGGGGGCTCGCCATTGTCCTGGGATTGCCAGATATGGTGTTCTACACAGTGACAAACTCCAGCGGCCGTAATACCTGCCGGGCAGTTTACCCACAAAGCATGGCACGGGCGGCTAAGGCAACTATGGAAATTCTGGAAGTGTCTCTGAGCTTTCTTCTGCCTTTCCTGGTGATGATGTTCTGCTATTGCAGAGTAGGAGTAGTGTTGAGTCAGGCCGCTACAGCGGGGGTACGCGGCG
The DNA here is from genome assembly GCA_031834385.1 of Semotilus atromaculatus. NCBI lineage: Eukaryota > Metazoa > Chordata > Actinopteri > Cypriniformes > Leuciscidae > Semotilus > Semotilus atromaculatus. The sequence goes on from JAULUF010000084.1 coordinate 17,045,970, forward strand.
GGAGAAGATGGCGAGCATTCCGGGTAATAATAGCGGTAGTAGGGGTGTTTCTATTGACTCAGCTACCGTATAATCTAGTGAAACTGGTCAGAGCCCTGGATGCAATCTACATTTTAGTGACAGAATGTGAGCTGAGCAAAAACCTGGACCGGGCCAATCAAATTACTGAGAGTCTGGCCCTCACGCATTGCTGCCTGAATCCCGTGCTCTACGTCTTTATCGGATCGTCCTTTAAAATGCATGTTCTGAAGCTCGCCAAACACTGTAGCCAGACAGGCAGAGGGTATCGGCATGGCAACGAGCAGCCCACTGTCGAGATCTCCCTTAAGTCAGGCACACAAGTCCACACTCACTCTTTGTCGGAAAATGAAGACACGAGTACGTTCACCATATGACATGGCAATAACTGTGAGGACTGACAACTATATACCAGGACTTTATATCTAAATGTATAGGTGTTTAAGTAATTTTGACAATAACAGTCATGTACAATGTCAAAAGTATAGTTCAGTTTTGTCCTAGTACAGTTTTATACTCTATACACACACTAAAGTTTCATCTATGTCCAGTGTCTGTAATATTTCTCTCCAGAAGTTATGACAAATGTTGTATTAGTTTAAACCAGAATTGCAGGTATCTCTTAACCCCTCATACAAACGCTCATCTATTGTTCTTGTTGCTGCCATATCGTTACTTTTTTGACGGTAAAACAAAAGGCTGGGCTGTGCTGTGCTGCCACATTGTAGACTAAATAATCAGTGCAATGGAATTTAAGGCATGTGTGTAAGCTTGAGCATACAGAGTATGTGCAGTTAGAAAAATCCAGCTGGGTGTATACAGTATGCACATACTATTGTGATGATGAAATTTACGACATGTGCACTGTATGCATACCCTAACATACAAGTAAAAATCTAAGTCAGGTTACCTTTAAGTATAGCACTTTACACAAAACAGATTGTTTCAAATAAGTTTTTGCAGTGATAACAGAAAAATTATTCAATGACGCAGAGAGTTAATTTTGGCTGTACATGTATCAGCTCTAAAAGGAAATAGTGTCATTGTTCAGCTGAAGTCAGTTAAGTGTTGATTCAGTTCAAATGTAAAGATCATCAATTAATAAATTAGTTAATTTAATCTATAAAGCAATCCTGCAGAAAAAGAAAAAAAACAGAAATAACATCATCCAGCTCAATTCAGTTCTCATCCAATAGTGTCAGTGCAGTCAAATCAATAACATTGTTGAATATTAAGTGTCCCCAACTAAACAAGCCAGAGGCAACCGTGGCAAGGAACCCAAACTCCATAAGGTGACAGAACGGAGAAAAAAAAAACAGAATCAGTTTTCCTTTGGCCAACGAACAAACATATTGTGATTAAGATTCAAGCTACATCACAAGTCAGAAATCAGATTGTGGATCAGCAATATTCAAATATTTAATTCAGTTCCTTTTGCTTGAAGATCAGATTCATCAGGGCAGTATGGAGACGAGGCTGGTCATATGTCTGTGCAGAGGACTTGTCTGGTTCTTTCAGATCAAATCATGTTGTTCATCAGTAAACTTGCATGGAATCTGTGCCTAAATAATTCCACAGAACCTGTCGTTAACAAGCCTTGTGTGTTTATTAAATATTTTGGTTACTAATGGTCTCTACTAACAAAAAGTGTTCTTTATTCAGTTTGAGTTAGTTATATTCCACAGAATTCCCACATCAGTGCAGAAAATGGGAAAAACAGTGCACATTTATCACTGTTTAAAGTGGGAACAGCATATTTAAAGTGGGAACATTTATCAGTTATTATACTGACTACTTATAGAAAGTGTATAGTGAACTCAAGGATCTTGTGTAGAAAAGATACCCTGTTTCCAAGACGTTACGTATGTGTAAAGTAATAATATAGATCTCCAATGTAAATATATTTTTAAATTAAAGCATATTTTAAACACTTGGGAGTTTTGCCGTTATATGCCCATTTTGAATTACGTATGTGATTTCATAAGTTTGTACAAAAACACAATACACAGACATACACAAGTCACATGTACACAAGATTATGCTTTATGCACAAGATAGAAGCCACAGCATCTGATTCTGGTTGTAAGTGTGTGGCTTTGATGGAGAGTATGCGAATTAATGGGGAGGTTATTTTGACAGCGCAGATGATATGTGGAAAGCAGACTGGAAAAAGAGGTCCAGAACAATAAAAGTGGTCAACCATAATTTTATTTAAATGTGGGGGGAAAATAACTATAAAAAAAAAAGTAAAAGCCCAGAGAGAGGCATGGATGGAGAAACTACACAGAGTTTTTGGGCTTAATGAGCAAGATTTTAGACATAAACAGCAATATGTTTTGCTTTTATGAATTATTAATGTCTGGTGCTCTGAAGAGTCCAGCCTTCAAGTTCCTCCTCTTAAGATACTTGAAATTTTACGTTATTTAACAAAACTGTTGATTTAAATGAGGGCACTTAGATAATACAGTTAAAGCTAAACTTTATTGAAAATAGATATACTTCTGCTGCAACAGCCGCCAAAACAGAATTTTTTTTACAGCAGGTCATTTTATCCATCAGGAATTGACTAGATCATGACAAGTGCATTTTGGCAAAAGTAGGACAAAGTTGTTGAAAGGGCTGAAAAGGAAGGAAAGGAATGGAAAGGAAGGAATGATGATATAAGCCAAAAAAGTAAAGGAATTTAAGAGACTGTTAAATGAAAGTTATTACATTTTGGTGAAAGATTACAAAGGCAAAACTTTACAACATTAATAACATGCACAAAAAACATGAACATGAATTAAAGGGTAACTAAACACTAAAACAACTTTTTTTAGTTAATGATCTGTAAGAATGGGGCTTTATTAGTGCTGTTCATTGATTCGAGTAAATGTTTTGACATTTGGGTGTAAAGTGTTTATATGGTGTAAAACCGTCTGAGTGCTGCCCTCTTTGAGTTGAACAGTGGCTACTGCATTTTAATTCTCCTATTGGAAGTTGTTTCCCCGCGTGACGTATAATGGCTCTGCCAACGGCTCACTACCCACGCCCCAGGCACGAGCTCACCACGCCCTTCGCTAGCATCGTCGGCTTCGGGAGTTAAGACCACAGTTTGAGCCAGCATCTCGAATTGATAAGAGATGCTAATACAATGCTAAATCATGAATCAGATGTATGTACAACAACATTGCGATGTCCAGCAATCGATTTAAATAGTACATTGTGTTTGATTTGTCGTTTAATGAGATCTAATATTGAGTATGTACTATAATGGTCCAGAGGCAGAACTTTTGCCAAGCGTGTCAGAGGTTCTGGGTTCCGCACTAAGTATAGTTTTTTTTTCTCATCAAAACTGATTATGTTTATCAGTGGTTGCAAATCAAGCAGGGACACGTTTGTGTGCATTTTATTTTGTAATTTTTTTTTGTTCAAATTTTTTGTAAATTAATGCTCTGCTAGAGTTAACTGGAGATGTTTTATTTATTTGTATTGGTACATCTGTGCCGCGAGATGTTCCAAAGGTGGTGGGGACATGTCCTACCCGCAAGTTACGCCTATGTGTCAATCAATCCGCCACTGCGGGTCTCAGGTACACGCCCCCCACTCAGCCCCGCCCTCGGTTCGTCCCCTCTGTCTCCGCTGGGCTCTGGCCATTTTTCCAGCATTTTTCAAATATTGCCAGTGGGTGGAGTTAGGCTCTGACAGCAGAATAATTATTTAACAGCTTATCTAAGATGGTGAAGAACTGGAAAAAAGTCAGTTCATTGGAAAAAGACAAGTCTAGAGACAAAAAAACTAAGAATTTCAAGTAAGCCTGATAGATGGAAAAATGTCCAAAATGTAAAGCCAAATCAAGTGATTCAGACCCAAATCAGGTGCCAATAACAATAATTAAGGATTTGTCATGCAGACCACATAAGCAAACACATATTCAGCCTTACAGCCTTAGATTTTGTAGTATTCATCATGATTAATATTTACATGTGTGTATATGTTTGCAGGGGAGTGTGTCTCGTTCCACCAAAGCAAATGTCAATTGTGTTTGTGCGTGCTTTACAGTCATAGCAAGCTCAGAAGCTGTTACTCACTATAATGACAGTGTTTACTACAAATGACTAGATTTCTCCGTTTGTGAGTGGGTGTTCAGATGGGGCCCGCCCCCTCAAAACAACCCCCCGCCCCCCCTGAATGAATGAAAAAAAAAGAATATTCCAAAAAATAAAATAAAAAAATGGACGCAAGAGCTCCATGTAGTAACTTTAGCGGCTATGCTTTTCGCGATAGAGCAGTTTAGTACACTTGAAATCAAATCACGATAGACTAGTGTGTGAATATTAAACTGCAAAAATACAATTTAAATACGAATTACTGTGTGAATGAATGGTGCAGACGACACGCAGTTTCATTTCACACACACTAGCTGCGTTTACATGGACCCTTATAATCAGATTAACGGCTCAATCAGACTAAAAAACCTTCATGTAAACACCTTAATCGATCCGATTGAAATTTGGATCGGATTGAAAGGGGTGGTTTTACTCCTTTTGTAATCCGATCGAGAGAACATCTAAACACTTGATCGGATTGAAAACCGAAACTGAAAGGACTGCGCATGTGCAATGACGTTGAAATAGCGTAATGACTCGTGACGCACGGAACGAGCTGTTCTTCCTGTTGAATAAAGTGTCATAAATGACTGTTCCGTTATTTTAAAAAAATTCTCATTTCACTCAGCGTCTGTGAAGTGAAGCAGGACGACGGCCCACCAGTGCTTGTTTCAGACTCTCATCCATATTTTAATTTTAACAGTAATTACAATTGAGCTTTAAAGCTCATTGTGCAGCACATTGTTTGACAAAAAAAGTTTGTTCAATTTCATATGATTAAAATAAATGTAATTAATGTTTTATGTCTTAATTTGGTAACCAGAAAAAAGAAAAGAAAAATTGTGTGGGAAAAAAACATTTCATAGATTTTAAAAAAAAATATTGTATAAGTTTAATAATTGTTCATAATAAAAGTTTCTTGATTTCAATTAATTTGATTTTTGATTACTAAAAAATGTACACCACGTATCCGTAACACGCCCGCTCCGCGACACTAGTTTCGGTAGCATCACTAGCATCTACCCCTGTGGTAATGGTGGATTTCCAAATGGTGGAAATTCGAACATGTCTTTGCATCATTACATCACATCTGTACACATAAAGAAGGTGTCTCGGCTAGAAGGCTATTTTGCGTGTGAGGATGTTGGAGGTGGAGATTTATAGCCTTTTATCACAGCCCTTGATATAATTAAAGGGCCCCTATCATGGAGTCTCCTACAACAGGTTTGCATGCATCAAACATCAAAAAACTGTTTCATTTTCTCATAATATACATTTGCACATCACCAGATTTTCAATGATTCTCAAACGACTCGCCAAATGAATCAATCTCTCTAAATCCCTAAAAACCTCTAAATCTCTTGTTTCCCCTGGTGTCTGGCGCGCAATAAGTGGGGATAAAGCGCAATAAATAAAGACTGGCTACAGAAAAAAAGGGTCACACCTTACAATAAGGTTCATTAGTTAACATTAGTTAAAGTATTAACTAACATGAACTAACAATGAGCAATACATTTGTTACAGTATTTGTTAATCTTTGTTAATTTTAGTTAATGAAAATAAAAAAGTTCATTGTTTGTTCATGTTAGTTCACAGTGCATTAACTAAGGTTAACAAGATTTTAATAAAATATTAGTAAATGTTGAAATTAACATTAACAAAGATGAATAAATGCTGAATAAGTGCAGGTCTTAGTTCATACTAACTAATGTAGTTAATTAATGTTACCTAATGAACCTTATTGTAAAGTGTTACGAAAAAAAGACACTGCAACTGGGCCCATGCGAAAACAAGGATAATATCAGAAGAGCATTAAATGTAGTCACGCAATGCTGATGTTGTTAACATTAACAATTTGATAACAAAGAATAGGCTAATTTGCACAGTTTGATGTGATACGATTAGCGATCGTTAGATTTAATCCGCGCGATTTACTGCTATGCTTTTTTTCCTTAGTTGGTCAGAACAAAAGTGGATGTTACTTGTTCAGATTACATTTTCTGTCATACTTCCAAAAAGTAGAATCTGTGATTCTGAATGACAGTATCCACACGGTCTGACAGCTGCAGATTCTCCTAATAACATTGGGGTAACACTTTACAATAAGGTTCATTTATTAAACATTGGTAACCATGACTAACATGAACTAACCATGAGCAATACATTTGTTACTGTTTTTGTTCATCTTCGTTAATAAAAATACAGCTGTTCATTGTTTGTTCGTGTTAGTTCACAGTGCATTAACTAATGTTAACAAGATTTGAATAAAGTATTAGTAAATGTTGAAATTAACATTAACAAAGATTAACAAATGCTGTATATGTGCAGTGCATTATTAGTTTATTATAACAAATGTAGTTAGCTAATGTTAACTAAAGAACCTTATTGTAAAGTGTTACCAAAATTGGATTCATCCACGCTATGCCGTGCCGAAGTATAACCCACATAATGTTGATAATTCCGCGAATAACTGCAATTGCAGATTTCGAACAGCAATGGCGACAAAGAGGTAAAACTACAGACTGCAGCCTTAAAGTGTCAAGCAACTTTAAAATGTTGATCACTAGCATAGACAGTGTTAATATCAGAACTAGAAACGTTTATCCCAGTACTTCTGTGATCATTTGAATTATTATAACAGAAATTATGATACTGTGTGGTTGAAAAGACTGTTTGTGAAGCTATTTTATTTTATCACTGCTCTCTCTGTCTCAGCGGCAGGACGAATGCCGATTTTAATGATCGTTCTTGTCAAAAGTTTAATAGACATAGCCAAATCATTGTCATTTAGGAATAAGATCGTGTGAATGTTTGAATTGAGATTGTGATCTTTTAACGATTAATTGTGCAGCTCTAAAACATCATAATTTCGAAGTAATTGGCTATTTTCTATCCTGTTTTTTATGAAGGTATTTTTGGTGCAAATCTACTCAACGCCTGTGACAGTGGAATTTGTAGTTGTAGAGAATAGCCACACATGTGTATCAGTAAATTTGAAGTCACAGAGAGAAATGTTTTAAGAGTTGCAAACTTGTAGATTTTTTTTTCTTTCCCACAAACACAACAGTTACACCTTCTTAAATTCTTCATTGCAGGTGCACAAATCCTATTCTACAAATCACAAATTAAGAAACTCGTACGCTCACATTTTTGCTACAGTTGCTGCAGCGAATATGGTGCAAAACGCATTTACACACCCGCATCAAAAAATTTCACAGAGACATTTTGCTCATCCGCAAATCAGTACATGAATTGATTCAATGAGAGTTGCACACTTGTCGAATATTTTCTCACAAATGTCTTGGATATCTTTCTAGTACAAACACAAGTAAGTAACTACAACTTCTTGAATCTGCTGCAATGAGTCTCAAACACTGTTTTTCGCTTTCAAGTGACAAGTTTCGCACTGAAGGAATACAAATTTATCAAATGTTTAATTTAGGTTTCCACTCCAATAGTATAAACTGATAAAGTTTAGTAGACTGATTTCTCCAACAAAGAGTATCCTTTCCTGCTAGCTCTATTGTATTTGAAATTAATCAGATCACTGAGATTCTCACCTTTCAGCCTAGATGTTGAATCGTTAGGTTGATTAGATTAACTGTAGGGGAAATTTTACACCTTGTGTCTTTAATGGCTCTGGGATGGCTCTTGGAACCAGAGTTTCCTGGCCACTATCAGCATTTGAATAGTTATGCTGATTCCATTGGATTGGTAATGCATTCAGAGTAGGGTGTGTTCGTACTACATTTGCATGCTTTGTTTGAATTTGTCTCCACCTCCAGAAGTCCCTCCTCTTAAAATGCCTATAATATACCATGTAAAGTAACTTTAATTTAGACGAGTTTGAGATGCCTACAGCGACGAAATAAAGAACTTCTGCTTGAAAAGATACCTCACCGTCTCCTGGTCTCTCTTCTGAGTTTTCTACACTTTAGAAGAAATATTTTCACAACAGCACGTTCTCCCTTTTGCACCATTGGTCTATGTGAAATGTGGAGCAAAAGTGAGTTGTGCATCTGTAGAGGCAGTGGGCGGAGCCTATAAGAATATTTATAGAAGAGTTTCCCAGGCGGGCACGTGCGTGGAAATTATAATTTTTATTCACGCTCCTTGTTTCTCAGCAGGTTTAATGGATTATTTAAAAAAAGGTAAAAATAGTTTCTCCGCAAACTAATTTATATTTCAAAAAAGGTGTAACTGTTGTGTTTGTAGGAGAGAAAAAAAATCTACAGGTTTGCAACTCTTAAAACATTTCTCTCTGTGACTTCAAATTTACTGATACACTGTATTCTCTACAACTACAAATTCCACTGTCACAGGCGTTCAGTTGATTTGCACCAAAAATACCTTCATAGTTTTTGACCCTCTCTTTTAGGCGTGTCAGATTCAAGACTTGGAAGCAGGGGCGCTGGACAGGGAACTAAGTACTAATAACTAATGGCTCGTTTCCACTGAGTGGTACGGTACGGTACGGTACAGTACGGTTCGGGTCGGTAAACCATGATCCGGCGAGCGTTTCCACCGCCAACAGTACCCTTACTTGATAGGCGTGGTGTTTGCCGGAAAGAAGCGATCGACGTCATTTTCGCGCGAAGAAGAAAGCGACAGTAAACAACAATGGATGACATACAGCAGATCTTGTTCCATGCTTCTCGGCATGTTTGTCACAAGAAACAAGCGCCGACATTAGGCGTTTCTCAATACCAAGTAGCCTACGCAAAGTCAGACTCAACAGAATGACTCCCGAGGACGCGAGTCCAGTACTTCTGCTAAAGTAACAGGCGTCAGCGCGTTCTTGAAAGCGCCACTCAGCTCGGTCTACTCCGGTTATCTCTAGTATGTACATTTTAGGCAAAAATAAAACGAAATATGTTATAAAACACCACTCTGCTTCTTTTCGATTTCATTTAAATACATTTTAAACATTATAAGCACACAAATGTGGTTCAGGCAGCACGTATTGGTTACCGGTATATTCACTGCATGTACGGTAGCCTATTATATTTATAAAACATAAAACATTTATAAAACTTTTCGTTTAAATAAAAAAATACTAAACATATTCCAGGCAATGTGTGCATTTGTACAAATGTTGAAATAAACAACATTACAGATGATCTTGTAATAAAATAAAAAATGACAAAACTCAACTCTATCTCTTTTTGTTAAATTTCAGTTTTATCAATAATAGATGATCTTGTAATAAAATAAAAAAATGACAAAACTCAACCCTATCTCTTTTTGTTAAATATCAGTTTTATCAATAATAGCCATTATAAAAGTATAAGTAAAAGGTACAAAAAGCTATACAATAAAGCTTTAATAACATACTGCAAACAATTGAGTCAAACAAACAAATTCAGCGCTCAAATATATGAAACTTCACTTAGCCTTCTGCCAAAACTATTGGCCAGGGAACGAATTATAGATTCACGAGACCAAAGATCGCCTGTTAGGTCTATACAAGACGAATTAAATCTCACGTTTAACCACTACAGAGACGTCAGAGTCAGCGGCAAACATCACAACGACTAGCCGAGGAAAGGCTGTTGCAGGCGGGGAACATGAGCGCCCGGTGATCGCCTGGAATGGATCTCAGTCAAATTATCATAAATCTATAAATAAACCACAGATTTGAGCTTTAAAAAACTACATTCTCGCCTGAAAAACTCTTAAAACTACATTTCGTGACACAATAACAGTAGTATTATATTTCAACTGTATAAAAATAGCGCTTCTAATGCCCTTGTAGCACACGCAAGTGACGATACTCTGTCAACCAATCAACGTTCTGCAGTGAGTCTAGCTCCACCTTTTAGTACCGTACCACTGTGCTAGGTACCACAATGGAAGGGTACCCAAAAAGTTGTACGGTACGGTTCGGCACAACTTTTGACAGTGGAAACGCAAATAATTGCGTACCGTACCGAACTGTACCGTACCGTACCGCTCAGTGGAAACGAGCCATAAGTAACAGGGGCCCTCAGGGAGGGGGGCCCACAAAGATATATTGATAATCCAAAAAATTACTATGACAAAATTACATAGTTATAACAACATGCTATGTAAATATTAGAAAAGTTCTTTACATGCCTTGCGTGTTCCCTCCTATGTTAGCGATCCCCCCTATCAAAAGAGAAAGTGGTTTGGTCTTGTACCAGAGAGAGATGGAAAGAAAGCTGCAGGAGGGCAGACAACTTCTAGTTATTTACTTTGGAAGAATTATGAGCCTTGCGAGAGAAGCTTAACTGTTCTCATCCCTTTGCCTCATAGTAGTGTTGTCAAAAACTAATTTCTAAGTGCTTTTGTAAGAAGGACAACGTGACTGGGATTGAGCCATTCGAATGATCTTCCTTCCTCGAGCTGCAGCAGCTCTCAAAAACTTTCCATTTATGATCTTAAAGGTGCCTTGTAGAAGGGGTTCTTGCTTCAGTATTGGTATTCAGCACGATGATAGGCAGTGTATCTAAAGCCGACGGGTTCCGCTGAGTGGCAATTTGTGCAGATTACACAATTATGGATTGGGATGCCAGATAAAACCCTTCGCTTGAGAGAGGAGGTCCTTAATTAGCATATGAACCCCTTGCTACCTATAGACTAAACACGTAATATGCATGTGCATGCCGTCGGCATTTTCACATATTCCGTTTTTGAAGTTTGTGCGGAGATTTGGTATAATTCAACGCCTGCACCTTGGAATCTATTTCAAAGTGACCCTATTTGCGTTCTCGAGCCGCCAGGCACTGTTGTTGTGCGAATGAGCAGGTCGGAGCGCATTAAGGGTTTTCTGTCAGAACAGTGTCATGTAAGTGACCCCTAAGTTAATAACTAATGATCTTTGCAACGGAAGTGAATCAATCAAAACTAACTTTAGCTGGACAATAACTTTATTCTAGAGCTGCTGTAAAGCCAAAACAATTGGTTACTTTAATTTCCTATCACTGTAAAGCTGCTATGAATATATATATATATATATATATATATATATATATATATATATATATATATATATATATATATATATATATATATATATATAATGGTGACTTGACTGTAATCTTCACGCTTAGCTTATAGCTCCACTACCATGAGAGAAGCATCAGAAGCCAGGTTTGTCTCTTGAAGAGTTGAGAGATGAGTCCTCACGCTCAAGGTTGGAGCAGCGGAGGCACACGAGCACTGAGACGACGTGAACTCGACACTGAATACGCCTCTAAACACATCATGCTCCAAGTCAGGATGCCGCTGCTGCTTCCTCAACATTTACAACTTTTTTATTTGCAGCGTTGAGCATTGTAGCCAATCACAGAAAACTCTGTTGAGTGCATGAATGCAGTGACCAATCAGAGGTGTTTACGTTAGTCAGAATCCCCTTCGCTCAAAAAGTTGGGGCTTTCTTTCAGGCCGAACTCACTGAGTTCTAATAAAAAATTATTACAATATAACCAACATATACTTTCTGTATATATCCCATTCACTATTTCAATAAAAGTTGTTTTTCATGCTGCTAACACTTTACAGTGTTTTAGTCTCTCCTGAAAATTTTCGTTCCATTAGTCTCTCCTGAAACTGAAATGATTGACAGTAATAATTATAGCAAAAGACGGAATAAAAAAAATAAAAAAAGTAATGTGTTGTTGTTCTTAATTTTTTTAAAGCAATGATTGCTAAATTAAAAAATATTTGAGGGCTACATTCTAATGTTTTAAAAATTTGTTATATGGGAACCCTTATATAGATATGGCTGTAGCTGAATAAAAAGCAGACAAGTTTTGACTGATGAAACCTGAAGACAACAAACACACAATTGATACAATTTATGGTTCATGTCTTTTCCAAGCCATCTCTGGGTATTTTCATAACAATAAAGTATATGAATAATGCAGTGCTAATTAATATAGCCTTTATTACAGTGTATAAACTATTAAATAAATTATCTGCCTTATTCTGTGATAAATAATTACATTATTTAAAGCACAAATGTTTGTTATACATAAATCATAAAATTGTCATTAGGAAAATACACTCACCGGCCACTTTATTAGGTACACCTGTCCAACTGCTCGTTAACACTTAATTTCTAAGCAGCCAATCACATGGCGGCAACTCAGTGCATTTAGGCATGTAGACATGGTCAAGACAATCTCCTGCAGTTCAAACCGAGCATCAGTATGGGGAAGAAAGGTGATTTGAGTGACTTTGAACGTGGCATGATTGTTGGTGCCAGAAGAGCTGGTCTGAGTATTTCAGAAACTGCTAATCTACTGGGATTTTCACGCACAACCATCTCTAGGGTTTACAGAGAATGGTCCGAAAAAGAAAAAACATCCAGTGAGCGGCAGTTCTGTGGGCGGAAATGCCTTGTTGATGCCAGAGGTCAGAGGAGAATGGCCAGACTGGTTCGAGCTGATAGAAGGGCAACAGTGACTCAAATAACCACCCGTTACAACCAAGGTGGGCAGAAGAGCATCTCTGAACGCACAGTACGTCGAACTTTGAGGCAGATGGGCTACAGCAGCAGAAGACCACACCGGGTGCCACTCCTTTCAGCTAAGAACAGGAAACTGAGGCTACAATTTGCACAAGCTCATCGAAATTGGACAATAGAAGATTGGAAAAACGTTGCCTGGTCTGATGAGTCTCGATTTCTGCTGCGACATTCGGATGGTAGGGTCAGAATTTGGCGTCTACAACATGAAAGCATGGATCCATCCTGCCTTGTATCAACGGTTCAGGCTGGTGGTGGTGGTGTCATGGTGTGGGGAATATTTTCTTGGCACTCTTTGGGCCCCTTGGTACCAATTGAGCATCGTTGCAACGCCACAGCCTACCTGAGTATTGTTGCTGACCATGTCCATCCCTTTATGACCACAATGTACCCAACTTCTGATGGCTACTTTCAGCATGATAATGCGCCATGTCATAAAGCTGGAATCATCTCAGACTGGTTTCTTGAACATGACAATGAGTTCGCTGTACTCAAATGGCCTCCACAGTCACCAGATCTCAATCCAATAGAGCATCTTTGGGATGTGGTGGAACGGGAGATTCGCATCATGGATGTGCAGCCGACAAATCTGCGGCAACTGTGTGATGCCATCATGTCAATATGGACCAAACTCCCTGAGGAATGCTTCCAGCACCTTGTTGAATCTATGCCACGAAGAATTGAGGCAGTTCTGAAGGCAAAAGGGGGTCCAACCCGTTACTAGCATGGGGTACCTAATAAAGTGGCCGGTGAGTGTATAGGGGAACAAATTTGAATACAAATTATTAGTTATTGTTCAGCAGTGTATTTGATTTCTAAGACAATTACACTTGACATGTCTGTGCCCCTCACTTCTGAAATGATGGCTACAACCCTTGGTTGTGTGCTCGGGGTTATTTGGTAAATTCCCACTGCTATGATTGGGTAAAAGTTTTGCAAATTAGAATAATTTTCAATGTCCCTGCCGTTACATGTGTGGAACTGTTTTGAAAACTTTCCGCTGAAAAATGGCAACCAGTGAAATTCAGCCATACATGTTTGAGCCAGAGTTTGATACCAAATAAAAAGAACCCATCGAATACACCTCAAATACCAAGGATCCTCCAGACTGTGGTATTTAATCATATATATTTAAATGTATTCCTTATGTATTTGTGAATTAGTTATTACATTATATTAGGGCTTAAAAGAGGACGGTACGAAAGGTGTTTCTCTCATTACATACAGTAGTTGAAACTTGGGTGTGCTGACTGTGCTCTAAAAAAAAAATCTCTATATTTTCTGGGATTGTATTGATAACGATAATTAGACGATGTTTTGCTGAGTGTGTTCATTGTATTAGTACCCTTGGCAGTTTTAGGACTGCCGTGGACAGTTGACTCCTAAAGTTTTTGATATTCTTTTCCAATAAGTTTAAATGTACCTTTATTAAGCCATTTTTAAATCTAAATAAATGTATACATCATCTGTGTGTCTTACATGTCTTACATGTAATCAATAAATTCAATTAGAATAAGACACAATAGGGCTGATCTTTCCAATGCAGAGAAAGCAGAGAAGCTGCATCTGAGCATTTAGATGCATTTACAGACTGTTTAATGCAGCTCAGAGGTGACAAATGCATTTAAACTGCAGTTACAACTCAAATGCATAAATAAGGTTTTAATTTTTAAAAAATACAACATTAAGGATAAAATAATTGTTCTTATTCGTGTAAATTGAAGTTTAAGTACTTGAAGTTACCACAGTTATAGTTGACAAAGTGTTTTGGTAACACTTTATAATAACTGCACACTATTTAATCATTAGTTGATTTGATTTCTGAAATTTAGAGAATGTTTTTACAGTACAATGACCTCTTATATGACAAGAGCACTTCATTTTGTAAAATATAATAATAAAAATAATAATAATACATGAATTATATATATATACATATTAAAATTTAAAATGCTATAACTTATTAGATATAGTAAATAATGATAATAGTTAAATTAAACATTTTAATTAATGTATTTTTATAAAATAATAAATATTTTATAAACATTTTGAAAACATCTGAGAAATAATATATGTTGTATATATTAAATATACAGTATAAATATAATATAACATATATGTAGTGTTAATATAATTTATTCATTATTGTGTATACACATATTTACTTGATCAAAATTTAATATTTAAAGTTAATACTTGTTAATAATTTGATTAACTACCATGTAACTTTATAAGAAATTAATTGGATTACATTTTTAACAGCCCTAATTTAGATAATATAATATACAGGTCCTTCTCAAAAAATTTGCATATTGTGATAAAGTTCATTATTTTCCATAATGTAATGATAAAAATTTAACTTTCATATATTTTAGATTCATTGCACACCAACTGAAATATTTCAGGTCTTTTATTGTTTTAATACTGATGATTTTGGCATACAGCTCATGAAAACCCAAAATATTTCATCCGACCAATAAAAGAAGTGTTTTTAATACAAAAAAAGTCAACCTTCAAATAACTATGTTCAGTTATGCACTCAATACTTGGTCGGGAATCCTTTTGCTGAAATGACTGCTTCAATGCGGTGTGGCATGGAGGCAATCAGCCTGTGGCACTGCTGAGGTGTTATGGAGGCCCAGGATGCTTCGATAGCGGCCTTAAGCTCATCCAGAGTGTTGGGTCTTGCGTCTCTCAACTTTCTCTTCACAATATCCCACAGATTCTCTATGGGGTTCAGGTCAGGAGAGTTGGCAGGCCAATTGAGCACAGTAAACCAGTGGTTTTGGCACTGTGAGCAGGTGCCAGGTCGTGCTGAAAAATGAAATCTTCATCTCCATAAAGCTTTTCAGCAGATGGAGGCATGAAGTGTTCCAAAATCTCCTGATAGCTAGCTGCATTGACCCTGCCCTTGATAAAACACAGTGGACCAACACCAGCACCTGACATGGCACCCCAGACCATCACTGACTGTGGGTACTTGACACTGGACTTCAGGCATTTTGGCATTTCCTTCTCCCCAGTCTTCCTCCAGACTCTGGCACCTTGATTTCCGAATGACATGCAAAATTTGCTTTCATCCGAAAAAAGTACTTTGGACCACTGAGCAACAGTCCAGTGTTGCTTCTCTGTAGCCCAGGTCAGGCGCTTCTGCCGCTGTTTCTGGTTCAAAAGTGGCTTGACCTGGGGAATGCGGCACCTGTAGCCCATTTCCTGCACACGCCTGTGCACGGTGGCTCTGGATGTTTCTACTCCAGACTCAGTCCACTGCTTCCGCAGGTCCCCCAAGGTCTGGAATCGGTCCTTCTCCACAATCTTCCTCAGGGGACGGTCACCTCTTCTCGTTGTGCAGCGTTTTTTGCCACACTTTTTCCTTCCCACAGACTTCCCACTGAGGTGCCTTGATGCAGCACTCTGGGAACAGCCTATTTGTTCAGAAATTTCTTTCTGTGTCTTACCCTCTTGCTTGAGGGTGTCAGTGATGGCCTTCTGGACAGCAGTCAGGTCGGCAGTCTTACCCATGATTGCGGTTTTGAGTAATGAAACAGGCTGGGAGTTTTTAAAAGCCTCAGGAATCTTTTGCAGGTGTTTAGAGTTAATTAGTTGATTCAGATGATTAGGTTAATAGCTCATTTAGAGAACCTTTTCATGATATGCAAATTTTTTGAGATAGAAATTTTGGGTTTTCATGAGCTGTATGCCAAAATCATAAGCATTAAAACAATAAAAGACCTGAAATATTTCAGTTGGTGTGCAATGAATCTAAAATATATGAAAGTTAAATTTTTATCATTACATTATGGAAAATAATGAACTTTATCACAATATGCAAATTTTTTTAGAAGGACCTGTATACTAATATAAACTGATATTCAGTAAATACACTAGTCTTCTGTTCCACATTATGATGTCCTTCAACACCCCTGTATCCATTTTCTCCAGTTTTTTTCCCTTTCCACTAATCAGTAACTACCACTCTCAAAAGAACCGCACTGCCTTCACCAATTAAGTCATGCTAGAGGCGTCAGCATTCACATGGAAACACACTCAGCTGCACAGCTCCTCTGGCCTGTTTTTTCCAGTGATGCAAAGGGTGGTCTGGAAGCCATTGCACACACGCACGAAGGAGTAAAGGAGCTGTGAAAAGTTGAAGTTCATGGCCACCAGATATGCACAAAACTCACTATAGGCCTGGGAGCTACCAAAGGAAATTGTCTATCCCAAGAGAGCAAAGGGAAAAAAAGGAAAAGAGGAAAAAATGTGTGTGGGGGGGGGACAATGAGAGGGCAGCTAGTTCAGCCTTTGCATTTTTGTGGTGTTGTGGATGTAGCGGAAGTCCCAAAAGAAAAGGATATGAGGATGGTTGAAAGGAAAGAGAGGAGAAGGCCAAAGGGTAAAGACGACAGCTGTCTGGTTCTGTTTTTGCTCATAGGGATGAGTTAAGGTCTTAAAAAAACTTTCAGAAGGTTAATTCAAAAAAGAATTACAGGAAGAGTGAAGAATGCTATGAGAAATTATTTTCGCACAACAATGACAAAAGACTGTTACTGACCAATGGAATACATGGCATTAGGCGAGGATGAAATTTGTAAACAGATTTCCTATAAAAGCTGCCAAATTGTTGAGCCTCATGGGTGATTATGTGAGTCTAAAGACAGTAGCCCATTTGCCAACTCAAAACAAATTTATAACGGTAGGTAATGTCATACTTTAAGATCATTCCTAACACAAAAAAACTCATGCAGAAACATGTGCCTCGTTGCTAGGAGACGCATCACAAATTAAAACAACATGTGTTCTAAAATCGGCTCAAAATATCATGCATGCTTGATTTTCTCCAACTAGATGGAATCCGGAGCTTAAAAAAAAAAAAAAAAAAAAAAAAAATTCATACATTGTCAACTCAATTTTGAGTCAATTCTCTTACGGCAACTAGCATGGAGTCTTCCAAACTGTAAATCAGGGCAAAAAACTGGGCAAATATTGTGTCGTGTGTTTCCAAAATATGCTTTTCACTACTCCCATAGTGTACGGTTGCAGAAAAAATAGATACGTTTTTATTGAACATTAATGAAGCAACAGATCTTATAATTGTATGAGGTGGCGATGGGGGTCTTTTACCCCGCACACAGGGTAAAAGGCTCACCGGCATGAGGCAAAAGGCAAAAATTATACACTTTAGCTAAAATAATATGTTTTTAATGATTTCGTAAGTTAATACTTGTTCAAAACAATTTTAGAAAAGTTTGTACTGTTTTTGGTTTATTTTGATAAATAAATAAAAAATAATTTTGCTCAATAAATAAACTGATTAAACTGTTCATTTTAAAAATACAGACAAAACATATTTTAAAAGGTAAAGATTTTGAAAGCATTGAATGATATTCCATAATAAATTAAAATTGCTTTACATTAGTAACAAATAAATATGACTCCAAATATGCCCCTCAGAAGTACGATAACGCAAGTCGTTCCAAAAATCCCCATAGGCATCATACAATATCGCTGTAGCTGAATAAACAGAAGATTGATGTAGCGGAATAAACAGAAGACTCTTTGATTGATTAAACATGAATAATAAACACGACTATGAGCACACGACAATATATGGTTTATCTAAGTTTTTCAAGCCTTCTCGGGTATTTTCATGATAATAAAGTATAATTATACTTCAATGCTAATCGACATAGCCTTTATCACTGTATAGAATAGTATGAAATAATACGTTGTGTGCCTTATTCTGTTTAAGAAGCCACATCCACATAAATGCTTGTTTGTTTGGAAAGATGTTTGACATATATTGCTTTTTTGAAATGCATGTTAAAAGCGATTAAAACTCGCAGTGCTTTCAGATGGAGCAGCATTTACTTGCAACATTTTGGAAAATATTTGTTGACTAAAAAGTGTTTGAATCTGATCACAGAGCCGTGCTTCACTGACAAGCTGCATAAAGCATAAAATAAATAAACCACAGCCTTTGCGATTTCATAATCGCAATAAGCCAAATCGGTTTAAGCACGATTTCATGTTACGATTAATCGTGCAGCCCTATTAATTATTGTCACCCCATTTTAATATTAATTAAAATATTAATTAACTTTCGTCCCAACAGCAGGAGCACCTTTTACCCCAAATAACATACTTTTACATATTCTTCATTTACTGAAAAACTGTTGCTTTAAGCTTGAACAAAACTTAACATCATTAACAAGACTTTTGTCTCAAAATATAGTCAACAATTTTAGCGATTCTCATTTGTTACATAATTGTAAAATGAAGAAAAAAAAAATAATAATTAGTGATCAGGTAAAGACAAAAAATAAGGTAAATCAGACCCCCAACTCCAGGGCAATTATTATGATTTTAAAAAATACTATTAAATACAGGCTTGGACCCGGAACCAATTATCTTTGTGTCAAGTTCAAAATTCTGTTTAGATATGACAGAGGATTTTTAAAAATGTATAGAGAGAAGCTAAACAAATGCTTAACACCAGGAATCCAGTACAAGAAAGTATGACATTTATATAATCTATAAAGTACACAGTGTATATATGGAATATATAAGTACACAGTATGTATACATCAAAAATGAATATCCAATAATCATCCAACAAAATCTAGTCTTACTTGCATGTGAATGCAAACAAACCACAGTCCTGTAATTCAATACGTTGTGTTTAATTAAAATCATGTAATTTCTATCTGCATACTGCAAGTGTGCCTAGGAAAATCAACAGAACTTAAACAACAACTACCCATCCAGCAAGACAACGACATGAAAAACAAGAGTTCTTATCAATAAAACAATATTTTTAATCCAATCTTGTCAAAAAAATCTTTCTTTTTTTTTTACTACAAAGTGTTTTTCCACTAAAAGTAGTTAAACAAAATTAGCCATACTTGCCGAAGGCTCCTAGGTGAAAAGTGTTTGGCCATTGAATGTCATTACACCAAACTGTCTATGATTAACCGTTTGAAATTCACTCCACATGTGTCAACAATAAAGATATGTTTAGCAATCCCAAGAACTGATGGTGGTTTATGATAGTAGTGGAAAACAACATCTGTACTGTTCAAAAACTTGAGATATGAAACACTTACAGACTCATCTTGTAACCAAATGATTTGGATTTGCTATACTTGTACCCTTTGTACTGATGAATCTGTACATCTGCACAAGTTTAACAGGGCAAGAGATAGCACTGGACTGCTTGAATTTCCATTTCTCAAAGACACAAAGATCCCTGTGTCCACATACGCAGATGAGAGGTTTTTAAAACTCCTCGGAGAGACACAAAACAACTTTGGTGACAAGTCAGATCAGACAAAAAAAAATCTCACAACTTGTCACTATTCCTATCTGAAGATATTTCTCCCATAACTGTCATCCGACCACCCGTGAACTTCACAATCCACAACGTCTGTTATAAGACGTATTTCTGAACAACAGGATTTATGAGGTAACAAAATGTTGTTTCATGTGAAAGGGGTCTTTTAGAGGGGAAACTACGGATGGATGGATGGATGGATGGATGGATGGATGGATGGATATACTGTATATAAGGGAGTTAAACATGGTCAACTTTGGTTCTTGTTGACTTTAAACGCTTAATAATCGTTTAATTACCTTAAAGTAAATTAATTACCATTTACTCACCCCCATTTTCTTTTAGCCTTTTTAATATTAAAACACCCAGGATACGCACAAGAAATGGGCATTTTAAAAGATAAACTTACACAAAGACATTTGAATATGTGTATATGGTCCTCCTTCCTCACATTTGTAAACACTGACTCGGTGCGAGCATTTGTGCTTATAAAACTTAAACTTTTGTATTCATTTTTTAAATGACAGATCGCTTTGCTAGATAAGACCCTTATTCATCGTCTGGTATCGTTTAAAGCCCTTTGAAGTTGCACTGAAACTGTCATTTGGACCTTGAACCGTTTGGGGTCCATTGAAGTCCATTATATGGAGAAAAATCCTGGAATGTTTTCATCAAAAACCTTAATTTCTTTTCGACTGAAGAAAGAAAGACATGGACATCTTGGATGACATGGGGGTGAGTAAATTATCAGCAAAAGTTTTTTTAAAAGTGAACAAATCCTTTAGTCAGTTCAGATGTTAATTTGGTGTGATGATAGAGAACAAGAGGCCTTTAGTCCTTTGCTTTGAGGATGTTTAATTCAGGAGGGCCCCGAAACCACAAAGACCCATGGCTAGAATCATCTGGAATGTACAGGGGACAATGTCTAAGAGGAAAATACCAAAGCAACTCTAAACATCCCATACAGATTAAAAAACAATCGTCAGCACTGTAAACAGGATAAAATGCCATTTTAAACCCTGATCACTGATGTTATCTCACTACAGTAAACGGTAAAACTGCCTTTCATCACATACATTTTTTTTTAATCCCTGTCGAGCAAGTCCCAGTCAACACATCAACAAAATGCAATTATGCATGCCTGAGGTAAGCTTTCCTAAAAATATGTATAAAAAAGAAAGCAAGAGAGTATGAGTCTACAGCTCAGAGGGCAAACTGTTCATTTAAAGGGATTCGGTTTAAAAATGACTCATGAAGATTCAGTTTTTAGTGGAAAATGAGGTAAAAGACAAGCCACAAACTGGAAGTTTTACAAAAATAATGTTAGCCTGTCATTTACATTGGGGAAATCCTTCAAAATGTGACTTTTCCTGAATCTTGTCAAAGTCAGGAAGAGATCATGGCAGGCTTATCCTCGTGGCTCAGATCTAGCTCTGAAGCTGTGAGGCGGAAACTTCGACTAATGGGTCTGTTTCTGCTTTGCCACCCGTTGCGAGCGCTTTGAGTTCCCTAAGTCTGTGTTTATCGTTCACAGATTCTGCATAGCTGGTTTGTGTAAACATCTTAAATGGTTTTTAAATCTCATGCCAGTCATCATGAAGATTTGGACGAACATGGTCGTTTTGTGGGATGAATCATTCTGGTGATATATTTCTTTATGTCTTTGTGGTTAAAGATTTGTTAAAATTCTAAGGCTAAGAAATCGGAACTCCTGCTGTTTCAGTGTTCCTTTTAACGTGTTTAGTCTCCACAGGGGAGAAGCCCTAAAAAAAAAATTCTACATTTATTTTCTTAAATGTCAAACTGACAAAAAAAAAATGTCTTCTCGCCTTCTACTTTCAATCTCATTCTGTGACATTCACACACTTACCGCTGCTCCACCACTTTTTGCCGTTAATGATAAAAAGGTCTTTTTCCATGTGAAGGGTGCACTCCATGTTTGTGGCATCACTTGAAGCAACATCTGGCTCTAAGACAAAAAAAACAAGAGAGAGTATCGGGTTCAGTAATAAACATTATTTTAGAAAAAATAAGCAGTGAAGAAATGTTATTGAAAAATTTATTTAATATTATGTAAAAGTCTAGTTTCAGGGACAATGTGTTTTTAAAGATGCACATTCACAAAATCATTTTGTGAACCAAATGATAAGGTTTTGGCTGGTAGACAACAGAGCAGTGGTTCTCAAACAGGGAGCATGGGGCCTTAGCAAACTTCAAAGGGGGCCACAAGATGACTTAAATTGACTTAAAAATATAAAAAAAATAGTTTAAAAATTTTAAATAACTGATTAAATCACAATTTTCCTGTAATTTTCATAATTAAATACACCTAACATTAACATGCACCTATAAAGTTTGTAAATATTTTTATATTGTAATACATAACTTCACATTTAATCTTCAAATGAATGTAGAAACAACAAAGATGGTATATTTTTAATATTTGTTTAATGGCATCTTTTTACTAAGTACAATTTATGAAGGCCAGTACTGATACCAATAATGCTACTGATGTCTATTAAATTATTATTATTTTTTTTCTGGGTATGAGATTAGTAATTATAGCCATTTTTTACATTGTATAGGCTTTGAAAAGAAAAACGCTTTTAATTGAAATGAACATAAACAATCCTCACATAAGCATTTACAAAGGAGATTTAAAGGCTGTTAATATTTCTACGTTCTGTATCACTGTGTTTTGTTTGTTTAATTTTTTCTGTTTAGAAGATAAATGAGCCTTTAAATCTCCTTTGTAAATGCTTTACAAGGCATGAATAGTCCTCACTTTAGATGAGCTCACAAAAATAGTTAACTGACCACTACTAAATGCTTTATATAAATCACCTTCAGCCACTATCATCACCAATTGACTAACATCACATAGCTTAAACTGCAATGGGAACAAGACAAAGATGCCCCTCCCCCTAACTATTCACCATTTTCATTGAACCGTTAACAGCAGCCATCTGTCAAAATATCTACATTAAAGGAATTCAAACACTAAATATACACCACAAAATCAGCTTTTACGCTGATGATGTATTACTATATCCCCATCATCATTACAAGAAACAATTAAACTCATTGATTCATTCTCTAATATTTCTGAATACTCATTTAACTGGAATCAGGGTATCTTCCGTCCATTCGTTTATTTATTTGATTTTGAAAGTAAAAAAATGAGAAAACAGCTCCTTTTTCGTTTTTGTATTTTTCCCAAAAAACGGAAAACAAGAATTCAGCTTGGTTTTTCGTTTTTTTCTTTCTGAGGTCGAAAAATGAATAAACAGCTTAAATATTCGATTCCTACACGTGGGCGGTAATGAAACTCCCTTTTCCTCTGATTTGTCCACCAAAGATCAAACTGTTGCGTCATCAGTTCTTCCTCAGGTCCGCACTGCAGAATAAGAGTCCTCCGCTCCTGCAGTTGATGAGCCGATTCTTCTCGTTTATTGCAACTACATTTCATCTTTTTCTCATCAAACAACCAGACTAACGAATGACTCGACACAACCCGTACATGGGAAGAACCTAGACAGGGCTTTCTTTTGTGTAGACCAGCAGTTCTTAAGTGCCATTTTGTATTCATTTTAAAAGTACACAAATGAACATATACATTTTACTGTTTCGAATGACAGAGTATTAAACGACACAGTATTAAGTTATTTCTCCAGCTCAGGAACTAATCCAAGTCGTGGTGCCGGCGCATCGCGCACAACATATCAGTTCGTTTCTGGCATTGCTAACTTGACGTCGCAGCCTGTTCATTATTAAAATAAAACGGTCAACCAAACAAACAAACAAAAAGTTATTCTGCTTAATTCAATTGGTATTTTGTACAACAGACTGTGCCGGTCAGTCATAATAACTTGCTGTTATTCCAAACTCATTTCCCTAGCACTAGAACTACCGGAATTCCATAACTACTAGAACGACCACAGCGGTCATTCTGACCGTTCATACTTTGACGGTCATATGGCCGTACTGAACATAATTTTCGTCATGTCATATCTACATTTTAACCTTTCTCTTTACGTTTTCCAATGATGCTTTTAATTCCTGTCGTCATGTTATAACGTCATCGCACTTAAAACAAGCACAAAAGAAAGATTGCCCCGACAGGTCTAAGGAAATGTAAGGAAAATTTTGCGTCAAAAATATATTTTTCACCACACTCACCACCAGGGCCGGATTAAGAATTCAGAGGCCCCTGGGCACAATGTCTTGAAGGACCCCCCTTTTGCAGGCCAAATATATAAGCTAGTTTTTAATATATAGGACATTTTAATTTGCCATTAATAGTTTTACTGACTTAAAAGGAACTTTGTTGTAGTAAAGTTAATAAATGATGGTTCTTTTCCATAGGATTTTGTAAAATGTTGGGTGGACCTCTGTCCCTCTAGGGGGGTTCGGGGGCATGCTCCCCCGCAAGAAAGTTTTGTACATTTTAAGGGTAAATGCATCAATCTGGTGCACTTTGAGAGCTTCCACCGGCTTTAACCCATGAACTGTGCACACTGAACAAAGAAAAAGCATTGACTTGTACCTAGAAATTAAAGAGGGCTCAAACATCTTTTTAGTTAAAGAGTCTCAGTCTATATTATCACTGGTGTTTTAGGATGCCAAACAATTATAATAATAATAATTTATATAATTATTCCTATTACGAAAAATCCATATAGCCTATAAATGTACTGTATAAATGAAAATGAATATTTCAAAAGTATATTTACATTACACTAGCCTATAGTATAGGACAATTACAATACTTTTGTCCTAATTTCTTCACTTGCAAGAAATAAACACTTGAGCTTTTATTTTGGAGAAAACACCAGGGGCCTCATTTATAAAACTTTGCGTAGGATTTGCGTCAGAAGTGGCGTACGGATGAAACATAGGACGTGCGTACGCACAGAAATATTCGGATTTATAAAACCGTGCGCACGCACGTCCTACGCAGTTTTCCCTTAATAAATCACAATCAATTCTAAATGTAGCGCAGCTTTTGCGGCTTCGTGTAACGCCCATAGTTGCCCATAAATAGTCAGTGAAACGCCCTATAGTTGCCCATAAATAGTCAGTGAAACCCCCACAAGTTAATATTCATCGATTGCGAAATCATGGCAAATACAGAGAGGAAAACCAATAAACTTAACTTCACTCAATGTGAAGTAGAAATTATCGTTGGCAAGGTGGAAAAGAGGAGTAAAATGTTGTTTTACATTTTACAGGGCACAGTGTGGGCATTACTAATGCCAAAAAGGCACTTGAGTGGCAAAAGGTTGCAGACGCCGTTAATGCTGCAGCCTCACAACCTCGGACCGTGGCCGAAATAAAAAAGAAATGGTCTGACATCAAAGTCGATGCAAAAAAGCGTCTAGCGCTCCATTACGCATTGTGATGGCATCATGGCATTTTATTACCATCCATTTGATTGCATCTGACAAGCAACAGATGTGTTATGAGGATGAATTGCATAACATGGCAATATTATTGCAGAACATATTTCACGTTTCTTTTTGCAAATATGTGTTAATTTGCATTTCTGTTGAAATCTTCGTTTGATTTTTTTGTTTTACACTGCAGTGCAGATCGATCAAACGGGTGTTCGTGTAGGCTGTTAATTGTAAGACTTGCTTTGTGAAGTCTATTTATGAGAGGCAGTATTGCCATTTCTTTTACACAACGGTCTACAGTTTCACACACTTTCACGTGTTTCTTCCATCCGCCGACGGTGTCGCCATTTCTTATTTCACCCGTTTTTGTGCGTACGCCTGGGTCAGAGCTTGCGTGAAGGACCGCACATTTTCCCGTCAAGTTAGCTTTTTATAAATACCAATTATTGCGTAGAGAGCGGCGTACGCCTTCTTTTGTGCGTACGCAACGTTTATAAATGAGGCCCCAGATCACCAAGCTGATTGTGTAAGCAAAGAACGCATTTCTCTTTAAATCACGCAGCACAAACAGAATGCCTATTGGCTACTTAAAGTCTTGTGCGGTTTTATAAAGGCACAAAGCAATATCACGGTTTCGATTTTAGTTCGTTGGCAAAATATAACTCTAGAGACCTTTATGTTAGGCTTAGGCTATACATTTTAAATCTCATATGTTTTGGGAAAAGAGCGAGTTCGGCAAAAGGCGGATTCGAACTCAGGTCGAACACGTCAAAAGCTCCTATCAAGCACCTCACGCTCTACAACCTACGCCACTGTAGCTATTTAGTAACGATCGTCTTTTTGCTGGAAAGAGCGGAACTTAGTGCAAAAATACGCTCCGTTATCGGAAATGTAAAAAAATAATAACAACAATTTTCTTCCCCTCGCTTGGGCCCCAAGTGCGCATGGGCCCCTGGGCCCGTGCCCATAATGCCCATTGGATAATCCGGGCTTGCTCACCACGTGAATAGACATGCAAAAAAGTTAGGAAACGTCAAAGCTTCATACCGTTTAGTACAGCCCTGTTTGTAAATAAGTTCAATAATCAATACAAAATCTAAAAATAAATGGATATACAATGTTACGATAGGTAATAATAAAGGGCTAATTTGAACGGCACAAAAAAACCCCGCATCATTCACTAACGCGTACGCAGTCCACACAAACACCGCATTTCGTGTGCAGTTCCCACACACTATACTTTGTGACATTGGGCACATGTCTCCTTGGGTTTTATTTTTTTCGCAGTTCCTCCTTACTTGGCACTGATCGTTCTCTCCATCAGCTGCTGCTCCTGCCCGGGTCCTGGCTATCGCACCACCAGTCGTGGGGCTTTTGATTTCATGTGGTCGGAGCGAAGTTCGCTTGCCAGTCGCGTGATGAAGTCCATCTGAGAAACTTGCTCATTTGTGCACTTCTTGAACAATATGTGCGCGTTGATGGCGGGAAATGTAGCGGACTTATGATATCTATAATGCGTGCGGTCAAAATGACCGCCATGGCCATTCTAGGTAGAAATAGTCAGAACTGTTTTGTGTTTTGTGATTTTAATAAAATAACAGTGTCAGAATAAAATATACACATATTTAGGAAAAGTCAGAGTCCTACAGCCACATTGATTTTATTTTAACAAAGTTATTACACTGTAAAATTTAAAAACGGTCAAAATGACCGCCTTGGTAGTTCTAGTGCTAGAAGATGCTGATTTGGGTAATTCTATGGAAATGTCAATTTTTCTGTCCCTAGCCTTTACAGAAATATTACACGTACAAAACCCCACTGTAGAATTACAATTTCTTTACATTTTAAAATAACACAATATGTTATTTGTACAATTAAACCTTCTTGAGCCATCAAGTGGCAATTTTTTATTTTTTATTAATTATGTAGAATTCCAATTACCACAGAAGTGCAATTTCATGAAAATTGTCACTGGAGTTACTGTCACTGGTGTCACCTTTCTTATGGGTGACCTTTCTTATGACACCAGTGACTCCCATTTATAGATAAACTTTATTCAAAGCTATTAATTTAGATTACATGCCAAATGTAACTATTTAGTCTCCTCTACTTAATTATAGTTGAAGAATAATGATCTTTGGTCTTATGCATGTCATTGGTGATTCATTGTGTCACTGGTGTTACTTTTTTTTTTTCATGTGACATGATCATAATTTTACATCCATTTAATTCTGCTACACTCAAAAGTTAAGATTTAAAGGATTGCATCATTGATTTTAACTGGTTTTCAAATATTTTCATTGTTATAGCAATTACATGGTTGCGCAAACGAACTAACCTCATTCGAGCACACTTTTAACAAACCTGATTAAAATAAATAAAACAATCTCCTTATTTGTTGCATTATTATTATTTTTTTGGTAACTCTGACTATGTGTACTGAAAAAAATTAGAAATAATATTTCATAAAACATTTAATATTGCCAAAGAAGTAAGGTAACACCAGTGACCAAAAAAAAAATTGTACATGCGGTCTTTAAATAATTGCACAAAATATATAAAAAATCATTAAGCTGTCATTTATGCGTATTCATAAAGTCAAAGGGTAATCTAATAATGTGGTGTACGTTTAAATGTTAGAAAAAGAAATACATTTTAAGACATCTTGCCATTCCAAAAGTGGACGTTTTTGTAGAATGACCCATTCGTGTATATTAGGACTCGACTGAAGTACGAAGCCTTCTTTACATTAATAGTTAGCATCCAAATGTTACATTGCAAAAATGGAAACGTTGGACCGTAGAGATTTGCGAACCAAACTTCGGTACAGTTTCAGTTATAGATTCAAATAAATTTGTTTAGACTTGGCGTTTAAAATAGGCTAAATGTTGTTTGTAATAAAGGGCACAATAAGGTATTTTTATAGGCTACTATGTGTATTAGGCTATTATTATACATAGCTACTTATTTTTCATTCCTGTTGTTTTCTTAATACCATTCATTTAAGGATTTTACATAAGGGGAAGTATTGTATTAATTTTGTATTTTATTTACCGTCTTTTGCATTCTTTAGATAAGGCTAATACATTTTGATAAAACACAAGCCTTAGCTACATCATATACAACTCAGTGTATTTTCCTCTGTTGTCCAGTTGTTAGATAGTCAGTCTGAATGAAAGTTCATGCATTAATGTTAGGCCTATTTAGTCAATGCATTATTCTTTCCTTTTTGTATTAGTGTTTAAAATAATTAATTTACGAGGGAGACGATTCTAACAGCCGTCATTAACCCTGCAATACCAAGCTGATGCATATAGCGTAGGTGAATTTATATCTACAGAAGAAAGCCCCGTCTAGGCTCTTCCCATGTACGGGTTGTGTCGAGTCATTCGTTAGTCTGGTTGTTTAATGAGAAAAAGATTAATTGTAGTTGCAATAAACGAGATAAGAATCGGCTCATCAACTGCAGGAGCAGAGGTGCAGTGCGGACCTGAGGGTGAACTGATGACGCAACAGTTTGATCTTTGGCGGACAAATCAGAGGAAAAGGGCGTTTCATTACCGCCCACGTGTAGGAATCGAATATATTAAGCTGTTTATTCATTTTTCAACCTCAGAACGAAAAACTAAAAATCAAGCTGAATTCTTGTTTTTCGTTTTTTGGGAAAAATACAAAAACGAAAAAGGAGCTGTTTTCTCATTTTTGTACTTTCAAAATCAAATCAAAAAACGAATGGACGGAAGATACCCTGATTAACTGGAGTAAATCTTCTATTCTTTCATTACAGCTTACATCAAATAAAACATCTATTCCTTTGCACCAATAACATTAAATACTTAGGCATTCATGTTTCCCCAGGCTGTCAGAGCTGTTTTGTCTTAACTTTACTCCATTTCTCAAAACAAGAGATGTCTTCAACGCTGGATGAACTTATCATTATCCATTTTGGGCAAAACATCAGTCATAAAAAAGACAAAATTCCCTAAATTAAACTATTTATTCTCAATGATTCCAATACAACTCACCCTCAGCTGGTTTAAATCTCTAGACTCAACCATTACCAAATTCTACTGGAAAATAAGACCCCAAGAATTAAATTGACCACCCTACAGAAACTAAAAACACAAGGAGGACTGGAAGCACAACATTTCTACCACTAACTGGATGGAAATAGTTTCAAATAGAATTTACTTCAGAAACCTGTCCACATTGCACACAAAAATAACCCACACACCTAGGTTCACACCATTTGGCATTGCACCCCAATTAAACAAAATCGGGGAAAAAGTCACTGAATCACTATCCGTCCTTATGGGATGTCACATTCCAATATCTCCATCCCTCTGCATATTGAGTGACATATCCATAATCAATTTAAACAACAAAAACAGTCAATTACTCCTTGTGGCGCAAACTATCGACAAGAAAACTATCCTCATGAACTGGAAATTAAGGAACATCATACATATATTGCATCTAGGAAAAACTTACTAATAGACTATATCTCCATGGAAAACCTGTCCACTTATGTCCAAAACAATACACTAGACTTACACCCCTCCTGGTCATCTCTCATAACCTTCCAACAGTCATGAATCCGCTGACCTACTTTGCCTGGAACCAACCACAACTTTACCACAAAGTCCTCACTTTAGATGAGCTCACAAAAATAGTTAACTGACAACTACAAAATGAGTTATAACTACCTAGCCTGGGAAAACCCAGACAACTTCCGGCAAATTTAGATTTGCTCTGAAAGTTAGTCTGGCAAAGAGCTCATTCAAGCCCATTTCCAGTCCGCAGAAATCGAGGCACTAATCAGAAACGTTGGGCGCTGGGATTTTGAGGCAGATACATTACAAAGATGGATGCCGCCGTCGAACGTCACTCTTTCGAATCAGCTATCGCGTCTGTTTTAAGCGATTTAAAAATTTCCTTTTCGTTAAAACCCGAGCAAAGAACAAGACTCAAAGCCTTCATGTCTAAAAAAGATGTTATCGCTGTCTTACCGACTGGATTCGGCAAAAGTCTGATATACCAGTGTGGCGAGCAGGGCGATCGAGGCCGAGGGACGTGAGAGAACGGCGTGAGTGAGGCCGGTGTCGATCTCTCACGGAGGAGCGGAAGCATAAAAGGAGGAGCGACGACGGTGAAGATCGAGAGAGGACAGGTCTGAATTTTATTTGATGTTTTGTTTTATTATGTGTGGCGGCAGTTGACCATGAGGGACTTTGTATTTGTTTTATTTTGTCATTAAAATGTGTGAATGTTCGCCAGTTTCCGCCTCCTTCTTCCCATAACAACGAGCCTCGTTGGTGGCTAAACGAATGGGTGGGTCTTTGTGAGAGCCCTCTGCATACGTCATCTCCTTCATCGCTCTGATTGGTTTTAGGTCTATCCAATTGCGCCAAGAGGCATTTGAGGGACGTCCGTTGGTCCCTTTGGAAATGATTTGTCTATGGCGCTTTGCCAGACCCTAACTCAGTTTTAACTGAGAGTGGTCTGGTTTTAACCAGGCTAATAACTACCTGAATTAATCATGAATTACAGGAAGAATACCTGTTAATAAAGCATTTATTAACACAGAGTAACTATTACGATATGTCTAAATATTAAGATGTATAAATGTATGTTTAAATAGTTTATTATTCATTTCATTTACTTACACTTTCAAAATTATCTTATGAACTACTGACAACTCCTAAATAACTGGTATGTAAATAATGTTATACATAATTTAGAAATTATAAACTGATCATTAATAATGTATGAAAATACAATTAAATCTAAATGTATTATTAAATGTATTCAAATTAAATGTATTAAATACATTATAGATATGCTTATAAATCAAGAATAAAGCATTTATAGCTTGTATATTAATGCTTTATAAATGATGAATTAACTATTTACTAATGCTTTACTAATATTCATAGCATGCAGTTATTATAAAGTTATTCTAAAGTGTTACCAAAAAAGAATTAACAGTTTTAAAAAATGTCCAGTCAGTCAGACCAGAAACCAGCTTAATTACAATAAGCCTCCTTAAAACTGATCAGTTAGGCTAGTTTTGAAATTCTAAATTTTGAAAATAAGTTGTTTTACACGCATCACCTGTCATACAGAAGCAGGACCGTATGTCTCCTCTCAGCAAGGGCTCAAGCCAGAGTCTCTTCTGTTCCTCAGTGCCAAACAGGTGCAGCACTTCCATATTCCCAGTGTCTGTTAGACATTTACTGTATCAATACTACCATCATTCAGACTATCACTCAGAATTTACACTGCTGTTCCAAATTTAAGGTCAGTAAGATTGTTTTTAAGAAATACATGATTTTATTCAGCAAGGATACATTAAATTGATCAAGTGAAAAACTTGTATAATGTTATTTATAATATTTATATTTCTAATAAATGCTGTTCTTTTGAACTTTCTATTCAACAAAGAGTCCTGTATTAAAATATTAAGCAGCACTGTTTTCAAAATTGACAATAATAAGATATGTTTCTTGAGCACCAAATCAGCATATTTTAATGAGTTCTGAAGGATCATGTGACACTGAAGACTAGAGTAACAGATGCTAAAACATTTTTTTTAAATATATTAAAATAGAAAACTTTAAATAGTAATAATATTTTACAATATTACTGTTTTTACTTATTTTGATCAAATAAAAGCAGCCTTCATGAGCAAAAACATTTAAATCTTACCAACCCCAAATTGTCTGATCGGTAGTGTAAATACAATTCATGTTACTTTTATTATTCTGTACTATAATATCAAAAAGCCAAAATCAAAAAGCCTCATAAAAACAATCACATATCTGACCCATGCAGAGGCACACACCCACCTGGGGCTTGGCAGTTGAAGACTTCGGGGGCGTAGAAGCAGTGTCCGGTCTCCTCTGCAATATAAGCATAATCCAGCTGAGAGAGGCCACTCTCTGCAGGAAGAAACAAATTCCACAAGCCTGCGGCTCGAGCCTTTGCCTGCTCACACGGATACAAAGAGAAAATTTTACTCACTCCAGTTCAATTTGATACATTATTCTTTGCAGCTACACTACTGATGTTTGTTGTATACTGATGTAAGTTTGGGGTTGGTATAATTTACTCCAGCCTACTCCAGTCTTCATTGTCACATGATCCTTCAGAAATCTTTCTAATATGCTGATTTGATGTTTAAGAAACATTTATTATCATTATCAACATTGAAAAAACAGTTGTGCAACTTAATATTTTTGTGGAAACCATGATGGATTCCCCTGTACAAGTCTTATTGTTGTCACTTCTGATCAATTTAATGTAAATCTTACTGACCCCAAACAGCAGTATAAGTTGTGATATGATGGTACTATATAATATTCCAATGATTGTATGTATCATCACCTTCAACTCCTCTAACACAGGAGGTGTGTGCCATCTCTCAGGTGTGTCCTTGTGTTTGTCATAGTACTCCTTTACTTTCTATACAATTGAAAATAAAAGGGGGAAATAAGATTCTCCTTAAAGTAATTAAACACACAAACAATATAATTGTACACAAACAAATAAATAAGTGATAATTATATTATTATTAATCAAATACATTATCATTTTATTGTTTTTTTATTTAAAAAAATGTAACTATAATTGAATAAAAAATGTGTTGTGACATATTTTGACATCATATCTTTCTGTATTCTCGTGAGGATTTTCCACACAGCTGACGGCAGTGCTGACCTTTTGTGCAGGAAGTATGTGCTTTCTCATAAACTCTTTCACATGCTGAAGGACAATCTGACCTTTGGGAGACTGCATGAACAGCTGATCAGAGATCGGCAGGGACAATGTGGGGCTGCAATCAAAAACCACATCCTTTATAAAATACCATAATTATTTATACAACATAACCAGACAATAAAAATACAACTGATAATTATACACCCTGTTTACATGGAGCCACCTTTAATTACATATTCTGCTGTTTCCAAAACAACTTTAAAAAAGATAAGTCACAAAATATAACCAAAATACAGCATGCTTTTTAAACAAAACTTGTTGTCGAAGTGAAATAATTAAAGATATCTTAGAAAGTCTTTTTGGACATTGGAAAACTGAAAATAACCATTAAGAGATTATCTGTCATGCAAGTAATTCCTCCAATGTGCATGAAGAGTTGAGATCGTGCTCTTGTACCTGAAGGCAATCTGTAAACCCAGCTCGGCTAATGGCTCCACGCTCTCTCCAAACTCAGCTGCGTTCATTGAACTGGCATTGCCCAACAAATGCCTTGCATAAATCCCCTTGCATAAAATGGGGAGAAAAAGATCATTATTGGTCCTGAATAAGTTTAGAACCTGTGTGATTTTCTCTGTGTATAGTTGTGCTTCATAAGACAAAACAAGCAGAAGGTTCACCAGTCATTTGCAACCATGAACTACTGCATACAACTAACATTCTGGGAGTAAAATCATCCGACTTGCCACAACTTGATTCTGATTGGTCAGTTGAAGTCAACATGCGTTAATGGGCATGAATAACTTGCAGTTTTTCCAAGCAACTGATTTTCTTCATGTACTACCATTTAAAAGTTTGGGTAAGATATTTTTAATGTTTTTGAATAACTCTTTTTTTCTTTTATATTGGGAAATAGTATTATAATTTAAAATAATAACTGTTTTCTATTTGAATATATTTTAAAATGTAATTTATTCTTGCTGGCAAAACAGAGATTTTCACCAACCATTAATCCAGTCATTAGAGTCACGTGATAATGCAGAAATCATTCTAATGTGCTGATTTTATGCTCAAGAAAAACGTCCTATAATTATCAATATTGAAAACAATTGTGCTGCTTAACATACTTGTGGAAGTCGTGATACATTTTGTCAGGATTCTGATGAATAGAAATGAATAGAACAGCATTTATTGTAAACATATTTGTTTGTAAAATTATAAATGTATTTACTGTCATTTTTTTATTAATTAAATGCACTATTGCTGAATAAAGTATTAATTTCATTAAAGAAAAAAAAAATCTTCCTGATCCCAAACTTTCGAGAGACCGCTCTCTCACAGCCCTCTGCCTTGTCCTGATTGGCACAAACAGTTTAATTTTGTTTTAACAACAATGGCTTGACGTGGCCTGCATGAACTTAATACCTGCGCAATTGCAGCCATTTTGAAAATGGCCATGGAAATAAAGAAGTTTAGCTGGGGGAGAGAGTTTGGGATCCCTCGACAACAGCAGTAAATGGAGATCAGGTCATCTGAAGAGGGAATTCCTGTTCAAAAGCAACAGATGGATTAAAACATAAAATTTAGAGAGCAATAATAAAATAACATAAAAGGATACTGTTTCCTTATAAGGTTAGTTAACCCAAAAATGGAAATTCTGTCATAATTTATTCACCATCATGGTGGTCTAAACCCATAAGACTTTGGTTCATCTTTAAAACACAAATTAAGATATTTTAATGAAACTTGAGAGGTTTTTGTCCCTCCACAGAAAGTCAAGGTAACCAAAACTTAAAAGATCTAAAAGGGTTATAAAGGCATCGTAAAACCAAACCAATTAATCAAAGCCTTATGTGTTTGGAACAACATGAGAGTAAATAATGAATTATCCCTTTAACTCCACAAAAATATTTGTGAAAACTAAAAACAAACAAAAAAGCTCCACCCTCGACTCCTGTAACTCCGCCCATTGTGCTGATGACTTTGTAGTGACTGGGCCAATAGTGTGGCATGAGGAAATAGGCCAAGTCTGCTATTGGCTGTCCAGTAGTGGACAGTTCCCAATCCAGCACAGCCAACACACGAGCCTGAAGAGAGATAATAAACCTTTCAGGAGACCCATTTGTCCACACATATAAAAGTCTGATCTCTTTCATAGGAGGGAGTGAGGTTTTGGTTTGACTGACAGAAACACATTGTTATATCTATTACCCATCATTACAATATATTACGTGGGAAAATAAGAGTTTGAATAAGCTTATTAAGAATGTTCTGCTAAAAGACATGTGACATTATAATGGGTGGTTAATTTAAGACTTGCTCTGCCAGTTGGTTTTGATTTACTTGATCTTTACAATTCTCTCTGTAATAAATCATCTGCTGACAATGGTAAGCTTAAAAAGTCTTAAGGCTCTAAAAAGGTAATGCCACTGCAATAATGAAACAGTTTCACTTTGCATTAAACTTGTTTGGCAAGATTCTATGGAGGAATTTCCATACTTCATATTACGTCCAACAAATAGACATACATTTTTTTTAAATTAATACTTTTATTCAACTAGGACACATATTGATCAAAAGTGTCAGTAAAGTAATTTATAATCATACAAAAGATTATATACACTCACCGGCCACTTTATTAGGTACACCTGTCCAACTGCTCGTTAACACTTAATTTCTAAGCAGCCAATCACATGGCGGCAACTCAGTGCATTTAGGCATGTAGACATGGTCAAGACAATCTCCTGCAGTTCAAACCGAGCATCAGTATGGGGAAGAAAGGTGATTTGAGTGACTTTGAACGTGGCATGATTGTTGGTGCCAGAAGGGCTGGTCTGAGTATTTCAGAAACTGCTAATCTACTGGGATTTTCACGCACAACCATCTCTAGGGTTTACAGAGAATGGTCCGAAAAAGAAAAAACATCCAGTGAGCGGCAGTTCTGTGGGCGGAAATGCCTTGTTGATGCCAGAGGTCAGAGGAGAATGGCCAGACTGGTTGGAGCTGATAGAAGGGCAACAGTGACTCAAATAACCACCCGTTACAACCAAGGTGGGCAGAAGAGCATCTCTGAACGCACAGTACGTCGAACTTTGAGGCAGATGGGCTACAGCAGCAGAAGACCACACCGGGTGCCACTCCTTTCAGCTAAGAACAGGAAACTGAGGCTACAATTTGCACAAGCTCATCGAAATTGGACAATAGAAGATTGGAAAAACGTTGCCTGGTCTGATGAGTCTCGATTTCTGCTGCGACATTCGGATGGTAGGGTCAGAATTTGGCGTCTACAACATGAAAGCATGGATCCATCCTGCCTTGTATCAACGGTTCAGGCTGGTGGTGGTGGTGTCATGGTGTGGGGAATATTTTCTTGGCACTCTTTGGGCCCCTTGGTACCAATTGAGCATCGTTGCAACGCCACAGCCTACCTGAGTATTGTTGCTGACCATGTCCATCCCTTTATGACCACAATGTACCCAACTTCTGATGGCTACTTTCAGCAGGATAATGCGCCATGTCATAAAGCTGGAATCATCTCAGACTGGTTTCTTGAACATGACAATGAGTTCGCTGTACTCAAATGGCCTCCACAGTCACCAGATCTCAATCCAATAGAGCATCTTTGGGATGTGGTGGAACGGGAGATTCGCATCATGGATGTGCAGCCGACAAATCTGCGGCAACTGTGTGATGCCATCATGTCAATATGGACCAAACTCCCTGAGGAATGCTTCCAGCACCTTGTTGAATCTATGCCACGAAGAATTGAGGCAGTTCTGAAGGCAAAAGGGGGTCCAACCCGTTACTAGCATGGGGTACCTAATAAAGTGGCCGGTGAGTGTATATTATTTGATGTTTGATTTTCAAACTTTTAAACGGGTGTAACCGTTCAAATTACTCACGGTTCGTATTGTATTACGGTTTTAGTGCTATGTTCAGTAAAAAGAAGGACTACTGTCAAATAAAAAAAAAGAAAATAAGAACAAATAATCAAACTACAAGCAATAGCACAAATAAATACAATGGCAAGAGCAAATGTGCAAATAAAATAAACAGTGATTTTCAAGGTGGTCTAACAGTAGTTCCCTTTCAGTCGAGAACGTCAGACGTAGTCTGAATGGGATCACGCTAGGGAGCCTGTCTTCTTCGTACTACTATTTAATCAAGCCAATTCAACATTGGTGTGCGTGAAATCTCTGCCCGAGCCCGACCCGACCCGACCCGACCGATATTTCCCGCCACTATGCTCGGGTCGGGCCCTTGATCAAGCACGTCACGTGTCACGCGCAGCATCTCCTCCACTCTCGCACGCTGTGCTGTATTGTGTATCTTAAGCTAAGTGCAAAATGGAGCTTGAAGAAGTAAAGAAAAAAAATGAAAACAGGATAATTAACTGAGCAAGTATGAAGGAAAGTCGGAGGTATATGGAACCTTTTTTTTTTTTTACGTTTCTTCATTCGGATTCGCGATCCATTTGATTCTGAATAAATAAACAACGCAGTTTAAGCTTCGTCCTTGTTACATTATTCATAAAGATACTAATTAAAAGCATGCAATAAAGGCAATATGCCTTTCAACTTATGTGCAAAATTCTGAATTAAATGAATGTGCACTGTGCAGCAATTTGTACAAAGAGTAGCCGTCGTGTTGTAGCCATTAAATAAGCGCATTTAGTTTCATATTTATTAAAATATTATAATGTTATTTTTTTCCATGTTGATTATGAAAGTAACAGACTCTGTGAAGTACTCACAGTACTTCAAAAGTAGCCTACTCTGTGAAGATAACAGAGTATAGGAGGATGCGCAATATCGGGAGACATGGAGTGGTTCAGGGCAGGCATGATTTTGACCACTCCATTACGTTTTGTTTTGTAGAAAGCCTTTCTTTAAAGTGAATTTCGTTTTGTATAAATTGTCTCTTAATTTTAATAATTTTATCATAAACCAATTGCCTGGATTAGAATAAGAAGCAAGTATAGCAGACAATATAATCATGACATGGAGGCGCCGGCGAGCCGCGGTCACCACGTGAACTGGAGCATCTCATCATAAATTAAATCAATTCTCTGGACGCTTGTCACCGAATTTAATCGAATATATATATATATATATATATAAAATTGCGCAGCTCCCCCCTGTATATGGTTTAGCACCCTTTCAGCACCTGCGATAAAAAAAAAAAAAAAGATCTGGCGTCGCCACCGGTTATAACGGCCCACGTATTAAAAATGGTCGGGTTTAAATCGGGCTCGGGCTCATAATTAGAGTTAATGTGTCGGGCTCGGGTCGGGCTTGATTTTTTGGGCCCGATCTAAGCTCTAGCGTGAATACACGCTCCGCCCTGCAGCGCGGGTATAAATACGGAAGTGGATGTACACACTAGTTGCCTTTCGCTTCGGAGCCGATCGTTTGAGGTCTCTGAAGAGTGCTGTTGTTTACAACAAGCGAGTGTGTCTGTGTACTTCTGGAAGACTCTCCCAGTGCTGGTGGTTTCTACAGCGATAGTGCAGCGGTGATTGCAAGCTTTGAGCTCTCAACTGCTGTTTTAACAGCAATTTTTTTTTTTATGTTTATGTTTGTTGACGGCTGGTTAGAGGGCGGAAAAGTGAGTGCTTCACTGTTTCAGTTGTCTGTTCAGTGTTGCCGTGGCCATTCCCCTGTGTGCTACGGCACTGGTGATGGGCGTTCCCCTGCCGCCGCTCTTGCTGGGCCTCCGCAGCAGCCTAAAGCCAGGCCTCAGCATGGAGCCGGCCGCAGTAGGGATGCCCAGCCAGGCGCTGCCAAGCCAGGTAGCAAGCGACAGCATAAGCATTCCTGAAGCAGGTCACCGATCCACTCCCTCCCCCTGGGTGGAGTCTCCGTTGGTGTGTGTGTCTGTTCTACCGCTTGTTCTCAAAAAGAGTGGATTAAGTGGTACCCACACTTCAAAGAAAGAGCAAATTCCTCTGTTCCTGGGTCCCAAGAGGGCAAGTCTGGCGGTGTGTGACCCGGCAAAGCCTTGCACCCCTCAGCCCCCTCTTTTTCGCCAGCACGGCAGCTGGGTGCGGTTCGAGGACCCGGTCATCCGCCTTCTCACACATCCCTGGCCGTCTCGTGGAGACAGGTAAGTGTCGTGCACCACACTCAGACCCTACTTTGGGGCTACTTCGGGCCTTCCGAGCCAGGTCCCTGTCCTCCACCTTGCTGCCCCACCTCGGGTACATCTGTGGTCCCTGCCCCGGTTTGTAGAAGCCAAAAACGCTTCCCAAACTGGTCCAGATAGCAAACTTTACCATCAGACTCGGCTTGCGATTCCCTTTCGCTACAGGCTTCCGCCCAAGCTCAGTAATATTCATCACATCTAGGTGTTGAGCAAATATGCTCCTAAAAATATAGTGAGTTTTGTCACACCTAAGTGTTGAGCAGTGCTCCTGTCTTGTGTGCACCCATCGTAGTCTACTGGCGAAGAACGCGATGTAGCCTCTTCCTCCAGCCGATATGAAGGCCGGCTTCTATAAGCCTGTACTTCATTGTACCCTAGAGAGGTGGGTCACAACCATCTTGGTCCTGTGTTAATTGAAACGGACCCTTTTTCAGAAGCCTCCTTTCAATTTGTTACACAGAGATGCATTTCCAAATGCTCCATCCCCAAGATTGGTCTTCAGCTTTCGACCTGAGAGGCCACAGGCCATCCTGTGTTTGTGGATCCGAAAGGTGTGAAGTATCAGTAGAAAGTCCTACCCCTTCAAGTGCTCATAGCCAAGTCCTCAGGTCAACTGGGGAAGAGTAAACTCGTCTACGGACTGAGGATCTCTTTTATAGTTTGGAGATGGATTGGCCCATCGCATCTTTAAAGACGAGTATGTGGATGGTTAGTGCTCTTCAGAGGCTCCTGGGGCATATGGTAGACGCAGCCACTCGGCTTTCTCCATATGAATACCGCTTCAGCACTGACCCGAGTCCCGAGGTGACCGTGGCAGAGCGGTGCACTTCCGCAGCGTCCCTTCCTTCCATGTTCAGGGAACGTTTTCCCAGTGATGCTGAAGGAACAGCAGTGACTTCCCTGGTCTCCTTAAATCCCTGCGGGACGGAGCATGTAATCATGCACGCCAATGTTGAATTGGCTTGATTAAATAGTAGTACGAAGAAGACAGGCTCCTACCAAGAAGACGCCTAGCGTGATCCCATTCAGTCGACGTCGACTATGTCCTCTGTTCCCTCCTTCAGGGAACGGTGGGTTGCATACGCAACCAGGACATTTTCAGTTACAGAAACTGAATAAACAAAATCTAAAAACATTAAATATAATCTTGACTAAATAAATTTATCCTTATTAAAATCACAAAAGTTATTCAGTCAAGAGCAGTGTGGCACCATTATGGCGTTAATCAATTCTTTATTTTGTTTAATTAATTAAGACAAAAAATAATAATCAGAACGGAGGGGGCCCATAATTCATATAAGAGCTGCTGTATAGATGAATTGAACTCTTTCCATAATTAAGGAACTTTACACAATTATTGAAAGGAACTGAACTGAATCAATACTGAACTGAACAATGACACTATTGTATTTCTAGAGCTGCTTTCTAGAGCTGCACAGAATTGATCTCTATTTGCATCATTGATCATTATTTACCCGTTTATCACTGTAAAGCTGCTTTGAAATAATCTGTATTGTATAAAGCGCTAATACCTATATAAATAAAGATGACTTGACTTATCGTAGGTATTACCTCTGTAGGGTGGAATATCAGGTTGTCAATTCGGAAATCTCCATGAACAAGGGACACTTCATTGTCACTGGTTGGCAGGTTGTGGCTTAGCCAATCACAAAGTTTATCCATGGCTGGATTATCTTTGTGGGCAGAGGCTTTGTACTGCTTTGTCCATGTGGACACCTGAAAACAAGACATAATTTCAAAAATACGTTTCTTGGCGGGTTAAATGATGACTATAGATTAGAGTGTAATAATAGATACAATTTTGACTTGACTGATAATGTCTTTATCTCACCTGTCTTTTACAATAACCTGACCCCTTTCCATATCCAAGGAGGCTGAGCGTATCAACGTCCAGAGAGTGAAGTTTGGCTAAAGTCTCCACTGCAGCCACATACAAAGCTGTTCGCTCTGCCGCACTGACCCCTGGGAGCCTCAAGTCCCTGAATATACGTCCCTGATGTGAAGAAATACATATTCAGAATAACATCACCCCTGATGTTCCTCCATTCTTAAACCATTGAAAACTACACCGACTAAGAAGGTGAAGCAAAAAATCAATCATGACTGCCCCCTTCTGGCAGACTGCATAACTTAAACTGCTAGAGCTGTTGGATTGAATCTCATAGAGAATTAAAAAACTGAGAAATGTTGGCTCAATGTGGCTATATTTAACTCAGATATTGTCCAACATTGTAACAACATTAATTAAATTAACAATCAAGGTAACTTCCACGGGGTACGTGTACCTGTACATGCTCCATGATGTAGAACTCTGTGCCGATGACACTAGTATCTGTGCAGTACATCACAGGGTGAGGAACGGGAAAGCCAACAGAATACAGAGCCTTTTGAACAGCATACTCTCTATCTACCTGCACACACAAATTCAAACAATACACGATCATGTTTTGTTTGACTGACACCAATATGATGATATTTAATATTACACATAATTACTGTTTAATCTGCCTTTAAACAAAAAAATTACTTTAACAGACATTAAAACATTATAATGTACAGTAGAAAAGGACACTGAATATAAAAAGTCAGAAAAAACTAAGTCCTGTTGGTTTCAGTGTTATTTTAGTACAATTTATAGATTTGTATATTATTTATTAATATTTTGAATTATTTTTTATTTATTTTTTATATGGGTGTACAGTAGTATATAAAAGTGCTATATAAATGAAAAATGAATTCAGTCATTACATATTTTATAATTTAATATTAGTTTGTTTTAGTTACTTTGTATTATTTTAGTTATTTGCCAAGGCCCCATTTCTCATTTTAGTTTAACTTTTTCATCTAATATTTTTTTTTTATTCCAGCCTTATTTCAACTTATGAAAATTATTTTTAATAGTTTTAGTTTGTAATAAAAAATTTGAAATATCCACGTCTCATCCAAAATGAACCAATTTAGAAATTATAATAGGAATAGATAGCAAATAATATTTTTGTGGCAGCAGATATCAGAAATATGTACGGTTTTGTCTTTTAAACATAAATGCTGTTCAAGTTGAAAAACGTGACAAACTATAAAAGATAACTGTTACCTGGCATAGAAAAAGTGTAAAGCTATTACTGAGAGAGAGAAAAAACAAGTGTAGAAATTTGCACATTTCACTTATTTCACTTATATTTCACATTTCACAGTATTCTTTGGTTCTGTCTCCCTCTGCTGATTAACTTAGGCTACTACATGCAATTACGTGTTGCGTCGTCAAGTACAGTCACGGGTGTCAAAGTCCTTTCTGCATGTCCACAACAGCGTTTGATTGATTCAACTAAGCTGTATTAAACTCACCATTACAATAATCTATAAACATGCATGTTATCCTGTTTTTTTACATTAATACGATATTTAACAATAGTAGCTATTACCTTATGAGCTCCAGGCAGCAGTTCTCCTGGAGGTTTCTTTCTGAGCACATAACGCTTGTCTGCTGTCTCAATGTAAAACGTTGGGTTGGACTGACCAGCTCTATTCAAAACAAATCAATAAAATACAATACAATAACAAACAAACAAACAAACAAAGCACGGGTTATTTGATTGCATGAGGTGCATCTAAAGGAGATGTGTTGGGAGATCTCTTACATGTACTGCTGCACAGTTAAAGTTCTGTTGCCTGAAAAGCTGTCAAGTTTCCCTGACAAATATATTTTCAAGTTATTGGTGTCAAATCGATGTTCTGGACGGACAGCGGTGGTTTGGCGATCCATGACGACTTAAAATAAATTGAGAAATAAAGTTCACGATTCAAACTGTTGCGGGAGATTTCAAAATAAAGGTCATCAACTGATCGAGGAAACAAAGATCATAAAAGTCCCACTTCTGAAAAGTGGTACAGGAAGCACTTAGATATTTTATGGGATAAATCTATATGCGAGTGATCGTGAGAGCAAAAGAGGACCCTTGGGTGTGTAAAGTTTATTTAAGATGCCGTCAAAAATGTGAGGAATAGGAGACCAAGGGCTAAAACGTACAATCGTATGGCTGTGAAATTAATTACCATTTTCTCTTACAGACTTGAACAACTTTCTGACAATTGACTGAATACCATAGTAACCATAGCAAAGTTCTGGCGTTTCGCGTGTTTGGAATCCTTTAGTGTTCTGCAACAGTATTCAGGCGCTAGGCGGTGCAGTTATAAAGCCCTCGTTATTTGTTCCGGTCAGGTGGGACTGTCTATCCAAAGACACTATGGCTGAGTCCCAATTCGCCAATTCGGTACGATTTGGGACGTACTAATTCTATTTTCGAATACTATTTAGGACGGATAGTATGCGAATTGGGACGCAGCAAATAAATGCATAGCTGTCATTCTGCATTGAATGTCACTCTGCATTCAATGAACGGTTATTGATTCAAAGCTCTGATAAGATCATGATAATAATAAAGATGTTCAGAGAAATTGATAGCATGTGCTTAATAACTGTTCACAATTTGACCTTTTAAGTAGCCAATAAAGCACCAAAATAAAAAACGACAACCTAGTTTAGCTGCAGGGTGTAGCTACATGGGCAAATTTTACTAACAAATGAACTAAATAAATACACAAATAACTTTCAATTTTCATATCAAATTATTTACCATATAACATAGAATAAAATAAAGATCTGACCATTGCCATGATTCAATTTCAATGTAATATTTTTAATAATTATATATTTCTCATTTCTGATATCCCTGATATCCCTATAAGCTACCAGTGTAATTTATTTATATTAAGCATTTAGTTGTGTTTGTTTTTTCTTCAGGAAAACAAAGTGATTTTTTTTGTACAAATATAGGCTACATTACACATATACTTCCATTCCAAAGGTTTTGGGTTGTGGGTTAAAAAAAAAAAAAAAAGTATCTTATGCTCACCAAGGCTGCATTAGGTTGATCAAAATGTGAAATATTATTACAGTTTAAAATGGCCATTTTACATTTGAATATCTTTTAAAATGTAATTAATATATATGATGGCATAGCTTTATTTTCAAGAATTACTCCTTCAGAAATATTCTAATATGCTGATTTGGTGATCATGGAAACCATGATCCTGTTTTTCAGGATTCTGATGAATAAAGTGTAAAGAAACAGCATTTATTTGAAACAGAAATATGTTGTAACAGTATATGCATCCTTGTTAACTAAAATTATAAATTCATTTAAAATGACTGAGTCCAAACTTTTCAAGGGTAATGTTTAAGTGTATTCAAACCTTTAGCTATTTTTTTTTTAATTATCTGACAATATTATAATAAATAATATTATGAATGAACAGCAAGTGTCAGTAAACTTATAAATAAATAATACTATAGGCTAGCTATGATTGTCTTCAGGAAAAAAGGGGGAAATGAAACAGCCATATCAATATCAAAAACACGTCCTTCTATAGATGTGATTTGTGGAATCGGGTGTTGCATATGAACTTGCTATGAATATCTTTCTATGAATAAAGTTGATTTAAATGAGTTAAGTTTGATCATATAACCTGAGGATTCTGAAGAAGAAAACAATCTAAAACATAACGCAAACTCATCATTATTTACACAAAAGCTTTATGCCTGTTGTTAATACATTATTCACAAGTTTTGTAAATCATTTCATATACTGTATGAAATATCAATAGCAATACATGATGATATGGAGCACATCAGTCCTTGACCCCAGTCAAAAA
Source organism: Semotilus atromaculatus (assembly GCA_031834385.1). NCBI lineage: Eukaryota > Metazoa > Chordata > Actinopteri > Cypriniformes > Leuciscidae > Semotilus > Semotilus atromaculatus. The sequence goes on from JAULUF010000084.1 coordinate 17,090,886, forward strand.
TGCTAGCTTTATAAAAGTATGTACAACGTGAAACAATGTGAAATAGTTGTTTTCAATGTTTACAAAAATAAAAATCATTAAAATTCCAATGAAAAAAAAAAAAAAAACCTCTGTAAAATCCTTTGTATTGAATATGTAATGTGCTATGCATTTAGTCATGTCCATGTTGGTCTACTTTAATCACTTTATGCAAACACAGTCTATTCTTCTTCTCTTGTGTTTGTTTGTGTCCAACAAGACTTCAGTGGTATCTCTGGCATTTTGCTCACATGCATCCAGTTAAGATTTGAAAAAGGGGGTCACAATTTTATGGCATGATGGACATTACTGTCAGAGGCTGTGATAATATATATTATATGCATCCTGAGGAATAAAACAATTTAACCAAGCATCATGACTTGCATTTTGCAAAAATATATAAGTACAGTATAATCTCAAACACAATTACTTAACCAAATTTCTCACACTTGCGATCACTTTTATTTTTCCTATTTGTATGCTTTAACAGTTGGAAAAGATTATCAAAACACCAACAATGGTGATGTGAACTAAACAAAGAGTAGAACTTTCTCATGGGTAGCAGGGACACATGACTGTATTACACAGTAGGCGTGTGTTTGTGCATGTGTGCGTGTGTATATATTTGAATAGGAGCCGTGAGCCAAGCATGTATGCAAGTCTTTTGTGTTCAAGAGGAAAGAAGAAAGTTCAGCTACTGTCCATATTCAGTGAGTAAAAGAGAGGTCACAAGCTAATAAAATTCACTTCAGAAATATTTCTTTATACATTGGCAAATTTAATGTAACTAATTTAACTTTGAGTTCATAAAAAACCCAGGTGAGTCAGTCAACAAACAGTGAGTAATGTATTGTCCTGTTATTGTCACCTGTGTCACGTGTCATATGTTTATTATAGCCTTCTCCGAAGGCAATATAGGATTTATATGTGATAAATTCAAGGAGACAGTCAGGCTGACAGAGAAGATTTCAGAACTAGAGACACGCATCCAAACTTTAATTGAGGATAGTAAGGGTGCTACAGCTTTAGATACTATTTTGGATGCGCCTAGCATAGTGAACTCTTTACATGATTCGGTTCCGGCTGAAGTAGAGCCCAAGCAGCAGGGCAAATGGGTGACAGTGAGGGATCGCTCTAGTCGCGGATCAAAAAAACACTCTTCCGTTCCGATTACCATAGCAAATCGATTTTCCCCACTCAATGAAACACCCACTGAGAATTCTGTTGATTGTGCCCTGGTAATTGGTGATTCGATCACATGGAACGGGAAAATAGAGACACCAGCCACCATAGTCGCATGTTTGGCGGGAGCCAGAGCGCCTGAGAGAATCGTAAATTCTCTAAGATCATTATTCATGTCGGCACTAATGATGTTTAGTCTCCAGTTGAAGATCACCAAAATTAATATTAAAGAGGTGTGTGAACTCGCAAGTACAATGTCAGGCACTGTAATTTGCTCTGGCCCCCTTCCTGTTCACAGGAGTGATGAGTTTGTAGATTGTGTTCACTCAATCGCTGGTTGTCTGAGTGGTGTCCACATAATAATGTAGAATTCATAGACAATTGGAAAAGTTTTTGGGGCAAGCCTGACCTGCTGAAAAGAGATGGTATTCATCCCTCCTGGGCTGGTGCTACTCTTCTCTATAGTAATTTGGCTCATAGTCTTAGAGATAAAACATGACAATCTGGGGCTCAGGTCAGGAAGCAGACAGACTGGCTAAACCGACCGTCTGCTAGTGGCCTTGCGTCACCAATGTCAGATAAATCCCATCACATAGAGCCTCTTTCACCTATATTATCATATAGAGACTGTGTCTGTTCCCCGAATATGGAAATCCAAAAAACGTCAGGTTAAAAATGTAATTGATGTTCAACAAATAAAAAACAGATATAGTACAGATGAGCAAATGATAAAGCTTGGGTTGCTGAATATTCAATCAAAATGAACCTTTGCTCTAATTACACATTGTTACATAGTCAACCGTTCTCTGAGATTTGTTTTCATGATTGTCGAATGTAAAGAGTTTTATGTCTAAAAACTGTTTAGCTTATAACGCCAGTATATTGGGCATAGAGTAATGAAATTAAAAATCGCTAGTTAATACCATTAACAAGCCTCAAAATAGCCCACACTTTAGCATAATGAGCATCCCTACCTGCAAACTGAAGCATTGAGAATGTTGTAAGTGTAAAGACAGTTTAATAAGAAGATATTTTATAAAGACAGTCCACTTCACTTATACAGACAGGAGCCATCTTTGGAAAACAGTCTCGACCAGTCGAATCATGAACGCCGAGCCGAACAACGGACCATATGAGATTCCAAGACAGTGCAGCGCACTCGGCTCGGTGTTCATGATTCGACTGATCGAGACTGTTTTCCACAGTGGAAAGTGCGAAGTGGACTGTCTTTATAAAATATCTTCTTAAATCAGCCTTAAAAGCTGCTAGATCTGCTTATTTTTCAACCCTATTAGAAGAAAATAAACATAATCCTAGGTATTTATTTGAAACAGTGGCTAAACTAACAAAAAAGAAAGCTTCAAGCCCAGAAGTGTCCAAGCAATACAGCAGTAATGACTTTTATGAACTTCTTCACTAATAAGATTGATAATATCAGGGACAAAATTATAACTATGCAACCGACTAATACAGTATCGCATCAGGGAGTGCATTGTAGTCTCCCTCAGAATTTTTTTTATTAATTTGTTGCTATAGGAGAGTAAGAATTTTGCAAACTCGTTAATTCATCTAAATCAACAACTTGTATGTTAGACCCTATACTGACTAAGCTACTGAAAGAGATGCTTCCAGATGTCATAGATCCTCTTCTTAATATCATTAATTCGGATACGTACAAAAAACCTTTAAGCTGGCTATGATTAAACCGCTTGTTAAAAAAACGCAAATTGATCATACAAAATTTGTCAATTACAGGCAGATCTCGAATCTGCCTTTTCTGTCAAAGACATTAGAAAAAGCAGTATCCTCACAACTGTGTTCCTTTCTTGAAAGAAATTATATCTGCAAGGATTTTCAGTCCGGATTTAAACCGTACCATAGTACCGAGACAGCTCTCGTTACAGTCACAAATTATTTGCTTTTATCATCCGATCGTGGTTGTATCTCTCTATTAGTGTTACTTGATCGTGCTGCATTTGACACAATTGACCACAACATTCTTTTAAATAGACTAGAAAACTATGTTGGAATTAGTGGAATTGCGCTTAAATCATACTTATCTGACCGTTATCAGTTTGAAGAGATGTCTTATCGATCACAAGTTCAGTATGGCGTACCACAAGGCTCAGTACTAGGACCACTGCTGTTCACTCTGTACATGCTACCATTAGGAGATATCATTAGGAAATATGCCGATGATACTCAGCAGTTTATTTCTTCAAAACCTACAGAAACTTACCAATTCACAAAGTTAACGGAATGCATAGCTGATATAATAAATTGGATGACTAGTAATTTCCTACTACTAAATTCTGAAAAAAGAGAGATTCTAATTATTGGACAAAAAACTTCCACACGTAATAACCTAGAATACTGTCTAACACTTGATGGCTGATCTGTTAAGTCTTTGTCGTCGGTTAGGAACCTGGGTGTGCTCTTTGATATCAATCTTTCATTTGAAAGTGATGTGTCTAGTATCTGTAAAACCCAATTTTTCCATCTTAAAATTATATCTAAATTACACCATATGTTCTCATTGACAAATGCGGAACAATTAGTTAATGCGTTCATGACATCAAGACTAGATTATTGTAATGCTCTACTGGGTGGTTGCCCTGGACGCTTAATTAACAAACTACAGCTAGTTCAAAACGCAGCAGCTCGAGTTCTTACCAGAACCAGGAAATATGCCCAGTTAGCCCAGTTCTGTCAACACTCCATTGGCTGCCTATTAAACATCGTATAAATTTTTAAATATTGTTAATTACTTACAAAGCACTAAATGGTTTAGCTCCACAGTTCTTGAGCGAGCTCTTAACGCATTATAGTCCTTCACGTCTATTGCAATCTCAAAATTCCGGCCAGTTAATAATATCTAGAATATCAAAATCGACTGCTGGCGGTAGATCTTTTTTCTATTTAGCACCAAAACTTTGGAACAGTCTTCCTACCATTAATCGGGAAGCAAACACACTTTGTCAGTTCAAAGCTAAAAACACATCTCTTTGACCTAGCATTCACATAATACATTATAGACTTCTATAATTCAATGTTAGGCTGCATAGATTAGGTCAGCCGGAACTGGTAACACTTCCCTTAAATCCTGATGTACTCGTTACATCATAAGAAGAATGGCATCTACTCTAATTTTAGTGTCTCTGTTTATCCCGAGGTTTTCCCGCAGCCTGCCGGATCCAGGCCGTATCCAGATCTGACGAAGGAGCTTCGCCTGGACCCGATGACAAAGCAGTGCTGAAGTGCCAACTAGCCTCTCCCTATGAAGGATCCCTTTCCCACTCTACAGTTAAAGCGTTGTGGGAAAATTCGGTTTGCGTACCTACCCCGAAGTGATTAAATAAAATAAAATTGTGTATCAAAATTTATAGGCAACACAAGTAGTTTGTTTAGGCAAATTACAAAGGAAATTACTACTTTGTAGGGAATTACAAACCTGCGCACATATATTAAAGTCTATTTAGAGAGAAAGGCGTCATCTTAGCGGCCCCTAATTTAATAACAAATCATTTCGCTGGAAGTGAATCAATCAAAACTAACTTTAGCTGGAAATTACATTATTGAAGAACCGCTAAAAAACAATCTCTGTTACCTTATATGATATGTTTACCTCTGTAAAGCTGCTTTGAAACAATCTACATTGTTAAAAGCGCTATATAAATGAAGATGACTTGACTTGACTTGACTTACCCCAAAGTCGTTAGCATTAAGGCAAAAATTACTGTTAAGATTAATAAAGCAGTGATTTTTGTACAAAATCAAAGGTTTCAGTTGTTGAAATGGGTTTTCATTTTACATTATGCCCTTTTTTTCAAGATTTGGTTGTTTGAATCACCATTTGTTCAAGTTCTTTTACTATCACAACCTTCCGTTTTGATAAATCCTTATGCAAATCTTCTTCTTCAGGAGCATCTTTAGATCATCCAAAGCCAAAGGATTGTTTCTCATAGAGCAGACTTTTTCTGAATAAGAAAAATAACTTTCCAGGCACGTCCTGGGCATTGGGCCTTGAAAAAGATGAATCACTGGTACACTGTGGACTTAAAATAAAAATTTAAAATAAAATCGTTCAGGCCACCATCAATCTGTGCACCAGGAATAGCAACGTTTTTTTTTTTTGTCGGTTCCTATTATATTTTCTTGTCTACAACATGACTCTAGGTTGAATAATGAGGCACGTTGATGAATACAGTATCATTGTGGGCTCAGGCCACCAAATCTGATGGACAGATTTTGCGTCTAGTGGTGATCTCTTCATTCAGACTTCCTGCAGCATAAACACAATCAGAATTAGCCTCTAAACTGCAGCAGATCCCATCGCTTGGCAAAAATGACATGCAGGCTGTATGCATCTTAGAGGTGTGGTTTCAGTGCCCCCCTATAAATGTCCACCCATGCAGAATTGTCTGCATCACTCCAAGATGTCAGTTTCGAAGGGAACCAGGTGGTAGTAGGACAGGTTAGTGACATAAGCTTCAGAATCATCGTCACTCAGGTCTTGATACACAGGATCCAGAGATTCTCTCCCATCCTCATCATACCTGCATTTTCAGAGATTTGTAAACAATCATTATATTTGAAATGATGGGAAAACAACATCTTAAGAAACAATATAACTAAAACCCAGCAAGCTGCCCGCCTAGACCATTTTTAAGACATCATAGGCATAGGCTGTTTTTATTTTTAAGTCTAACAAGACTTATTAGACTGTATTAGAGGGATAGTTAACCCAAATTAAAATTCTGTCATCATTTACTCACCCTCAAGTTGTTCCAAACCTGTATGAATTTATTTCTTCTATTGAACACAAAAGAAGATAATTGAAGAATGTCGGTAACCAAACAGTTGATGGGACCCCATTAATTTCCATAGCATTTTTTTTCCATACTATGGAAGTCAATGGGGTCTAACAACTGTTTGGATACCGACATTCTTCAAAATATCTACTTTTGTGTTCAGCAAAAGAAAGAAATTCATACAGGTTTGGAAAAACTTGATGGTGAGTAATTAATGACATAATTTTCATTTTTGGGTGAACTATCCCTTTAATCATCAGTGTTCCGGATGTAATGAGGAACTGTGTATATCATGTATAATTGTGGGAATAATGTCATCAGACATCTAATATGGAGGGTCTTGAGTTTCATTCCAGAGCTTCCTACTCACACCCAGGGAAGGAAGTACCACTTCCTGTGTGTGACACCACTATGCACTCAAGGAAAACATTGCATCAAGCCTTCTGTCAATGGCTGATGTAAAAATCTGTTGTGTGAATGTAATCAAGTGTCTAATATATCAAAGTTTAATACTGTACATTTCCGTTATATTTATGTACTCAGAGAATTGGACTGGGATGACACAGAGGGAATGTCAGGCACTTACGAGTGCTGGGCTGAATCAGTGGAGGAGGGTCTCTCTTTGTCCAGTGGAACGTTCTCATCAAACACAATGGTCTCAGTGTTCGCCAGGCAAAACCCATTAGACCTCATGATTTCTGTAGAGAAATCAATGAATGGTCAGAAATAAAATGATCTCCGAAAAAAGTGTCTAATTTAGTTTTTTTGTTATTTATAAAGAACATAATAATAAGCAAGGCTCTTACAGTATGTGAACAGATTTATTTATATATATATATATATAGTTCCGGTAAAAAAATTGGAAACATTACTATTTTTTATGTTTTTGAAAGAAGTCTCTTATGCTCATTTATTCAGAAAAAACTGTAATATTGTGAAATATGATTACAATTTACAATAATGGTTTTCTATTTTAATATAATAATAAATTAATTTATTTCTGTGGTGCAAAGCTGAATTTTCATCAGCCACTACTCCAGTCTTCAGTGTCACATGATCCTTCAGAAATCATTCTAATATGCTGATTTATTATCAATGTTGGAAACAGGTCATGGGGTTTACAAATGGACCTGGTAGAGGGGTTAGAGATGGCCCCAGCCCTTTCTCTGCCCTCACCTGCCAGGTCCAGTGCTTTATCTCAGGGTCTGGAAGAACACGTTGTGGTTTCTTTCCGCCCTGGGTGAGCCTCCAGTACTGCAGTTATCCAGCTCGCCACCTCATACTCCTGCATATGAGGAGCTCATAGAGGTCGTGACTCATGCTGTGGCCAAACTTAACATTGACTGACCAGCAGAAAAACAGGTTCATCACAAAAGCAAGTTAAATTAAATATTTTTTCCATCTAGGTCACAACCTCCCCACTGTAGACCCCGAGCAGGCTCTGGTTATGGAGCAAGAGGTAAAGGCTCTGCTGGACAAGGGGGACATAGAACATGTTCATCCTCCCAGCAGGGAATCCGGGTTTTACAGAAGGAACATTATAGTAGTATATATATAGTTTTTGAAGCTCAAATTCAAGTTGCTCACTTAAAAGCAAATTGTGTCACAAATCAGCACCGGGGACTAGTTTGTCATGATAGATCTCAAGGACACATACTTCCACGTCTCCATCCTTCCACAACAAAGTTCCTAGAGGTTCACTTTCGAGGGCAAAGCGTACTAATATTAGGTTCTTCTTTTTGGCCTATAGCTTTATCACCCTGCACTTTCACGAAATGCATGGATGCAAGTGTGGCTCCACTGCGACACCAGGGCATTCGCATATTGAATTATAATCAACAATTGCTCAATCAGAGCATATGGGGGTTCAGCATCGAAATGTCATTCTCGTCCATATGAGGAAGTTAAGGCTCAAGAGTTTGCTTCATCCAGCTCAGAGAACCACTTTTATAGGCGTGGTTTGGGATTCGACGACAATGTAGGCACATCTGTATCCTGCTAGTATTGATTAGATTCTCTTAGCCGTAAATGGGTTAAGGCTAGGCCAGTAACTCACTGTCAAACAGTTCCAAAGACTGTTGGGTCTCACGGCAGCTGTGTCCAACATGATACCTTTTGGCCTGCTGTACACGAGGCCCCTGCAGTGGTGTCTCAAAACCAAGGGGTTCTACCCGAGGGGAAACCCGCTTTGCATGATCAAGGTCACGCGGCGATGCCTACGTGCCATGGTTATGTGGAAAAAACCTTGGTTTCCCAAGGCCCAGTGTTTGGGGCTCCTTGTCATCGCGTAACACTAATGACAGAATTGTTTTGCGACAGGATTTGTGATACGGCAGGCTCCGTTCCTGGGTCTAGGGTGCTTTTTGTCTTAGTGTAGACAACAATTTCACACGGACAAGCACTTGCTAGTGCGGCGGCATGGGTACAAGGTTCCCACAGCATCTCGACATAGCTTGAGTTCCATCCATACTTCCTGCATGCCTGTGGTCGACTTGCGTCAGCAAACTCTGTTTGTTCCGAGTAGGCTTTTTAGTTTCCTGAACGTGACGTCACCGCCTATTAAGATCCATCACGCCATTGGGCTGATTTCACACATGCTTAATGATGCAATCACGCAGGGGCGTTCAACAGTGTCTCAACGCAGTGTCTCGTTCCCTCTTCAGGAAACCAGGATTACAGTCGTAACCTGAGATGTTTTTTTCAGTATTTTTGATCAAATAAATCCAGGCATTGTGAGCAAGAGATTTCTTTCAAAAACATTTAAAATAGTAATGTTTCCAAACTTTTGACCGGTTGGTTAGTTGTATTAGCTATAATAATATATTAATTATATTACTATGCTATATATTATATACTATATTACTGTACTATACAATACTATATTAATATTATATTGTCTGGGTTCTGTCACTTATGTCTAGTTTATTCTTGGTTTTGTGATAGAGCACTGTATTGTCTTGTCTTGTGTGAGCACGCAAGAGTGTGCCTGAGACGTGCGCTCTTCTGTCCATGTGAGCTGTTTTGTGTGTGGGGCGTGGTGTTCAGATCTTGGAACTTCGTTATAGTTTGGTTTTGGTTTTGTGTCGGAATTCTGACATTCATGCTCCGTGTGTTTGTCGTCTGTTGTGAGCGCACGAAGTGAGCATTTGGGGTACCCTTTGAGGTAGTTTTTGTTAATTTTTTTTACTAATAAAAAGCCCATAATCAAATTGACACATAAAATGTAATATTGTAATATTCATCAATATTAACAAGCATTTTAACATTAAAAACCTACCTGAAATGACTGGACTTTGAAAGCATGGCTGAATTTTGTGGACATTGTCATTCCTCAGGACCTGATCTAGCGGCGAGCGTTCAAAGAATGTTAAGACAACCTCTGACCTAGAAAACTGAGAAAAACATCCTTTTAGAATGAGCTTATGATAAGACCTTTGTAAGTTATTTAGGAAGATGTTCAAGTAATAAAGTAAAATAACAATATATGCTTCTTGTTTGTTACAGTCACACTTTAATAATATACAAGCCCTTTGTTCCTTATACTGGTGTCATCAGTTAGATCGGTCCCACTTTATATTAAGTGGCTTTAAGTACTATGTACTTACATAGAAAAATAAGTACAATGTACTTATTGTGTTAATGTTGTATTGTAAAACACTTTTGCTGCTATTGAGATGTGATACTCGTAAGGTTAGGGACAGGTGTGGTTGTATGGGTCGATTTAAGGGTAGGTTAAGGTGTAAGGGAAGGGTCAACTGTGTAATTACAAATGTAATTACATCAATTAATTACAGTTGTAATTACATGCAGGTATTTTCAAAATATAAGTATAATGTAAAAACATGTATGTACACAATAAGTACATTGTATCAAAGTAGTAACTTCAATGTAAGTACATAGTACTTAAAGCCACTTAATATAAAGAGGGACCGTTAGATCGCTTACCTTCCAGGGCATGTTAATGGTGTTTTTTAACAGTCGCTCCACTTCATTTAGCTTTGTCTCAATGTCTCTTGCTTCTTTAATCTTCACAAGCCCTGTGAGAGCACAAACATATCAGCATATCCAACCTTTCTAAGAATCTTTTACATCAGATCAGTATTCTCCCTCTCAGCTCAAGATTTTTTATTTGCAGTCCGTGCAGTTTATGTGGCTCATTGACTAATTTACGAACACAGGCCAATGAGTATTTACCTCTTCATTTACAAGCATTCCGATTATTGTTCTGTCTAGACAAAGTTGTGGTGATATAACTTTCAGGCAACACCTAAAACAACTTTAACTGGCCCCATAAATTGTAAGAGATCACAGAGAAAATCCTGTCTGGTTTAAAAAAAAGGTTGACTTAAATGTGAGCAAGTCTGATAAAGGTCCTGACATTTGTATTATTAACAATACTATAATTGACAATAATGAATCAGAATATAATTTAATAGACTGAATTACTTTTAATGGATTCATACTGAAAGTCATACTGAAAACAATGACGAATGCATCTAATCATCCAGACCAACCTAGAGCTGTAATTATGATGATGGTGATGACAAAAGACCCACAATCTCTAGTCACAAACAAAGATTTCACACAATGGCCTCTTCTTATGCAGGCTGTGAAAGACTCCACAAAACTCCACACTGATGTAATGACTATTCATTACTAATGTCTCATGCTGATGACATCACCCATAAGGGCAGTATAGAGGTTTTAGGTCATTAAATCATCTTTGGATCATAATGACTCTACCAGCCCTAGATGAGTTATGCTGTGTCTTTTAAAATCTCCCATGAAAGGAAATATTTTAGAGGTTTATGCAATTCAGAAATATAAATTATATATATATATATATATATATATATATATATATATATATATATATATATGTGTGTGTGTGTGTGTGTGTGTGTGTGTGTGTGTGTGTGTGTGTGTGTACTGTAAAGAATAAAAAAACAAAAAGCATAAGATACTGTACTGTACAGAACTGTACTGATCTGACCTTTAAATTAAATCTGAGCTCTTTAGACTTACAGAAGTGATAATAACACTTCAGCACCATGAGTCAAGACAGATGCATAACAACATTTATGTTGCAGTAAATCATCTATATTTAGGAAAATATGAGATGCTTAAAGATGAACTGAACTGAAATTTTAGTGTAATTTACTTTTAATTGTCATAAACAACACGTTATCAACGTAAAAAAATTTCAGTTCAGTTCATCTTTAATAAAGACATTGCTCTTTCCCAAACAAGAAGACACCAGCTAAAATTTTACTTAATCAGGCTGTACTGTTTGCTGGAACAGATACCCATGCTCTTCCGGTGTTCTTCCTGTCAGGATTTGCTGTGGAAGTGTCCGTTTCCTGTGGGATAAAGATTTAAGCCTATATAAAGATTGTTGTTTTTGTGTGTTTAAAAAGACACTCTCAAGCTCTCTACCGTCAACATTCTCCCTATGGGGAAAGAGCACATATTTGATCCATTTCCATTTTGCCACTGTTTGGTTTAAACTGTTTCCATATGAATAACAAAAGAGGAGCCATGTGTTAATACACACCATACAGAAGGGGGAAACCATTTTGACACCTGGTCTTTCACTGAGTTCATTGATATTCTCCCCAAACCAGCATTCACATTTTCCAAACTGCCCCTCAGACACAATATAACACTACAATATAACATAATTTAGACATACATTATTCAGTGCATGATGCTGTGGCTACACAAGCAGGTCCCTCTAGCAGATGTACTAAACGTAAGAACTGATAACAACAAAACAGTTTCATAAGAAACCTGTCTGGTGCAGAAAAAGAGAAATTAGAGCAAAAATATCTAGTCATGTCAGTTCATGTTGATTAATCTGTAAATCATTAACACGTTATCTACATGGCCGTGTTGGGACTTTTGCACATTCTTGCAGTGAGTTATCTATATGCATGTTTGCATCAGTGGTCCAAAACAGCAAAAGCAGACTTTGATAAAATCACAAAGATTGAGGAAGATAAGAAAAGCTACATTTCTAAAGGTTTTGGCTAACAACTGATAACAACTAAAAAACTATTTTAAGAAATTAATCTGTTGTCAAGTAAAAAACAATCAACCAAGTCAAATACAAAGCTCAATGGTTTCCAGGGTGTTCTGGTAATTTTCATTTGGCATAGGTTTTTTTTATGCCGGATGCCCTTGATGCACTAGTGCTGGGACACATTCACACTCACGACAATTTGGCATATCCAATCCTCCTAACATGCAGGTCTTTGGACCGTGGGGGACATTGGAGCACCAGGAGGAAACCCATGCTGACACTGGGAGAACATGCAAACTCCACACAGAAAGGACTCCTGGCTCAGCCGGGCTCGACCTGAGACCTTCTTACTGAGAGGCGACAGTGCTACCCACTTTAAATAAATTGACAAGCTCTAATGTTTTCAAATGGAAACCATATAAGTGGAGTAAATTAATCAACTTTGCATAAATGCAATCATGTGTTCTAAACTATAGTTTTAAAGCATTACACTAGATACTATTACACTAGATTAGTAAAGGCTACTACCTCATTGGAATAATTTTACATCTTCACGAAAGTAAATAACTAAACAGTAATACATTACATCAGAGTCCACTGCAAATGGCATGTTATTAGAATGTTTTTTATTGTGGCTTCAAACCTGCTGACAGTGTTATTGTTTTATTCCCATATCGTTCAACTGCAGCAAATTATTATTTCATCAAAGATGTAATTTTCCCCCCAAAACATTTTTAAAAACGTATTGTTTATAATTATATTTTTCCACATACATTTCTATAAGAATACACAAAACGTACTGAAGCGGTAGCGCAATCACTCGTGGAGAAGAATATATGATGTTCTCTTACGAGAGGTTCTCTCGTATTGTGTAAGTTAGCTTACGCTGCAGGGCCAAGAACACCCAGCTCTCGCCCTCTCGTCAGGGGGCTGTGAGCTCTGCGAAGCACTTCCGATGTTGACCCTGCGGGCTCGACTCGAAGTTTTTAACCCTGATGCAGTCACTCCGCCCTTTGTTGGACCGCGCAAGAAGAAGCGCCGTTCTCAAAGGCCGCCGGAGCCTGTGGCCACCGCTGCGCGCTCGCCGGATACCCCCCCTCGAGCCTCGCTCTCGCCTTCTCCGCCTCCCTTCACCGACACGCAGTTGCCACCCATGAGCCGCTTATGCCGCCGCCGGACAGGCCGCGTCCGCTCTGCACTCAATGGCCGTGCTCCAAATCCTGCAAGGTGACCTCCTCCGTGAGTGGGATGAGAAGGGCCAGGATCCAGCTGCCGTCACAGATCTTTCACTTCGCGCAACTAAGACCCCAGCTCAGGCCATTGGGAGGTCTATGGCCGTGTTAACTGTGACAGAGAGGCACCTCTGGTTAACGCTCGTGGACTACAAAACGATCGGGGCGTCACTTATAACTGTAAGTCCTGTGCCCGCTCACAAGCGCTCACGCTTACTGAAAAACACTCTGGTAAAAGTGCCGCGCTCGCGTCTCAAGGCGATCATAAAACGCTCCCCACAGCGCTCATGCGCTTCCTCCCGTTCATACAGGACCACCATGTTCTAGTCCAGAGGTTCTCAAACTTTTTACTCCAAGTACCACCTCAGAAAATATTTGGCTCTCCAAGTACCACCATAATGACCAATATGAAAATACAGTAGCGTAGTAGGCCTAACTATTCAGCTACCGCAAACCGCCGGATCCAGGCCATATCCAGATCTGTGGAAGGACCATCACATGGACACGACGACAACGCATCCCTGATGAGCCAGCCCCATCAACACTGTGAAGGCCCATGGACACCTCAACACACTCATCTTCTCACCGGCCGGATGACCCAACCTCCAACCAGATGAACTGGATAAATATCGTGAAAGTTCTGATCACATCTGACTCCTGACATTATGCTGCCTAACTCATAATCATACACTGTTCGTTCGTTGGCCAAAGGAGGACTGGCCCCCTGACTGAGCCTGGGTTCTCCCAAGGTTTTTTTCTCCATTCTGTCACCTGATGGAGTTTTGGTTCCTTGCCACTGTTGCCTTTTTCGCCTCTCTTCGCCTTTGTCGCCATTGGCTTTTGGCTTGCTTAGTTGGGGACATTTAACATTTAATTTTGAATTTAACAATACTATTACAACATTGTTTTCCTGTTATCTCTGTAAAGCTGCTTTGAAACAATTTGTATTGTAAAAAGCGCTATATAAATAAAGGTGACTTGACTTGACTTGACAGTTATGCACAGCTCAAAAATGAGGCGGTTTAGTTTCTAATAAGAAATATTTATTATTGCCAGCCACTTTAAACATTGTAAAAAAAAAGAGTTTGAACATTATAACTGCACTGTGCAGCTTACACAGGTAAATAAAAAACTTAAATAATGATTCAATTCATATGTATTGCACATAAAAGTAAAAAAAAAACACTGTAGCTAACATTAATTCTAAATGTATTGTTTTTTTTATTACTTATGTGAATTTAAATGTCTGAAACCTAAAATAAACATTATGTGGTTAAAAACACTGAATAATTGTGATCTTTGACAGCGTCTGAGTGGCGCGCGTCCATCTCTGGCTCAGCGCCAGCTAACTGCGCGAAAGCACATTTGAATTTAGCAGTTGATCACGTAATCCACTGACTGTTCTACTCACACCGGTGTAATCATAGACATCATATAATGTCTATGGGTGTAATCGTATCGTATGCTCAACGGACCAGCCAAGACTGATCACACCGGTTTGATCTTACGTGCGAAATTCAGTAATTCCTCTGCTTACCACTAGAGGGAGCCTGCGTACCACTAGTGGTATGCGTACCACACTTTGAGAACCACTGTTCTAGTCTGTTCAGACAACATGTCAGTAGTGTCCTATGTAAACCGTCAGGGCGGTGTCAGATCCAGGAACCTCTGCGATCTAACAGAACGCCTCCTCGTTTGCTCCTCGACGGCCCAGACAAGCAATCCAGGGACAACGTTCCACCAGGGGAATGGTCCCTGCACCCCCAAACAGTCCAGAAACTATGGAGCCTTTTCGGCAAAGCGGAAGTCGACCTATTTGCGTCAAAAGACAACGCTCACTGCCCAATGTTCTTTTCAAAGAACGACGACGCGCTGGCCCAGATATGGCCCAGCCGTCCGCTGTATGCCTTCCCTCCGGTCTCTCTGTTGCCACAGGTAATCAAGCGGATCAGGGAAACGTGCCACTCGGTCAAGTCAAGTCAAGTCACCTTTATTTATATAGCGCTTTTTACAATACAAATTGTTTCAAAGCAGCTTTACAGAGATAACAGGAAAACAATGTTGTAATAGTATTGTTAAATTCAAAATTAAATGTTAAATGTCCCCAACTAAGCAAGCCAAAAGCCAATGGCGACAAAAGCGAAGAGAGGCGAAAAAGGCAACAGTGGCAAGGAACCAAAACTCCATCAGGTGACAGAATGGAGAAAAAAACCTTGGGAGAACCCAGGCTCAGTCAGGGGGCCAGTCCTCCTTTGGCCAACGAACGAACAGTGTATGATTATGAGTTAGGCAGCATAATGTCAGGAGTCAGATGTGATCAGAACTTTCACGATATTTATCCAGTTCATCTGGTTGGGTTGGGTCATCCTCTGGTGAGGAGATGAGTGTGTTGAGGTGTTCATGGGCCTTCACAGTGTTGATGGGGCTGGCTCATCAGGGATGCGTTGTCGTCGTGTCCATGTGATGGTCCTTCCTCAGATCTGGATATGGCCTGGATCCGGCGGTTCGCGGTAAACCTCGGGATAAACAGAGAGACTAATATTAGCGTAGACGCCATCCTTCTTATGATGTACAAAGTACATCAGGAATTATGGGAAGTGTTCCCGGTTCCGGCTGATCTAAACTATGCAGCCTAACATTGAATTATAGAAATCTATAATGTGTTATGTGTATGCTAAGCCAAAGAGATGTGTTTTTAGTCTAGATTTAAACTGACAGGCTGTATCTGCTTCCCGGACTGTGTTAGGAAGATTGTTCCAAAGTTTTGGTGCTAAATAGGAAAAGGATCTACCGCCAGCAGTCGATTTTGATATTCTAGGTATTATCAACTGGCCAGAATTTTGAGATCGCAATAGACGTGAAGGACTATAATGCGTTAAGAGCTCGCTCAAGTACTGGGTAAACCATTTAGTGCTTTGTAAGTAATCAGCAATATTTTAAAATTTATACGATGTTTAATAGGCAACCAATGCAGTGTTGACAGAACCGGGCTAATATGGTCATACTTCCTGGTTCTGGTAAGAACTCTAGCGGCTGCGTTTTGAACTAGCTGTAGTTTGTTAATTAAGCGTGCAGGGCAACCACCCAGTAGAGCATTACAATAATCTAGCCTTGATGTCATGAATGCATGAACTAATTGTTCCGCATTTGTCAGTGAGAGCATATGACGTAATTTAGATATATTTTTAAGATGGAAAAATGCGGTTTTACAGATACTAGACACGTGACTTTCAAATGAAAGATTGGAATCAAAGAGCACACCCAGGTTCCTAACTGACGACGAAGACTTAACAGAGCAGCCATCAATTGTTAGACAGTATTCTGGGTTATTACGTGTGGCAGTTTTTTGTCCAATGATTAGAATCTCTGTTTTTTCAGAATTTAGTAATAGGAAATTACTGGTCATCCAATTTTTTATATCAGCTATGCATTCCGTTAATTTTGAGAATTGGTAAGTTTCGTTAGGTTTTGAAGAAATATACAGCTGAGTATCATCAGCATAACAGAGAAAGCTAATTCCATATTTCCTAATGATATATCCTAATGGTAGCATGTACAGAGTGAACAGCAGCAGTCCTAGTACTGAGCCTTGTGGTACGCCATACTGAACTTGTGATCGATAAGACATCTCTTCATTTACTGCTACAAACTGAAAACGGTCAGATAAGTATGATTTAAACCATGCTAGTGCAATTCCACTAATGCCAACATAGTTTTCTAGTCTATTTAAAAGAATGTTGTGGTCGATAGTATCAAATGCAGCACTAAGATCAAGTAACACTAATAGAGAGATACAACCACGATCGGATGATAAGAGCAAATCATTTGTGACTTTAATGAGAGCAGTCTCAGTACTATGGTACGGTCTAAATCCGGACTGAAAATCCTCGCAGATATTATTTCTTTCTAAAAAGGAACACAGTTGTGATGATACTGCTTTTTCTAGTATCTTTGACAGAAAAGGCAGATTCGAGATTGGCCTGTAATTGACTAATTCTGTCGGATCAAGTTGCTTTCAAGTTGCGAATCTTTAAGCGCAACGGAGCAACTATGTCTAAAGTGCTGGAAAAGAGAGATTTAAACGTTTCTGTTGCAATATCAACTTCTAAGCTATCCGGGATGCTGAGATGATGAAACTGATTAAGAAGATTATTAATAAAGCCATCTTTAGTGGCAGAAGTGATAGGTCTAACATGTAATTTACACGAGACTAGATAATGATCTGAGATGTCGTCGCTCTGCTGCAGAATTTCAACGGCATCAACATCTATTCCATGAGATAATATTAGATCTAGAGTATGGTTACGACAATGAGTAGGTTCTGACACGTGTTGTCTCACTCCAATTGAGTTTATAATGTCTTTAAATGCCAATCCCAATGCATCTTTTTCATTATCTACATGTATATTAAAATCACCAACAATTAGGACTTTATCGGCAGCCAATACTGATTCTGATAGAAAGTCAGCAAATTCTTTGATAAAATCTTTATGGTGCCCTGGTGGCCTGTATACAGTAGCCAGCAGAATTCTCAAACGCGATTTATTGTTTACACTATATATTTTTACATTAAGCACCAACACTTCAAAAGAAGTATATTTAAAACTAGATTTCTTAGTGGTTTTTAAAATATTACTATAAATTACAGCAACACCTCCCCCTTTGCCTTTCGGACGAGGCTCATGTCTATAACAGTAATCTTGCGGAGTGGACTCATTTAAAGTAATGTAATCGTTTGGTTTTAGCCAGGTTTCTGTCAAACACAGCACATCTAGCTTATAGTCTGTAATCTTATCATTAACTATGAGCGCTTTTGAATTAAGGGATCGAATATTCAACAACCCAAGCTTTATCGTTTGCTCATCTGTATTATATGTGCTCCTTATAGCCCCGCGTTGGGAGAATCAGACTTGGTTCCCGGAGCTGACGCAGCTGTCACAGATTCCGTGGTCGATTCCGGTGAGTACAGATCTCCTCTCTCAAGCTCGCGGCTCGATCTGGCATCCCCATCCAGAGCGCTGGTCTCTGCATGCGTGGGTGATCAACGGGTACCCATTACCCTGCCAGAAGGAGTGATGAACACAATTACGCAGTCTAGAGCTCCCTCTACCAGAAAGCTTTACGCGTCTAAATGGTCTGTGTTCTCTAAATGGTGCACAGAATAAAAAATCTGGACCCGTGGACATGCGGGGTCTCGCGGCTGCTCAGTTTCCTACAAGAGCTGTTGGATAAAGGGAGGTCCCCATCCACGCTTAAAGTCTATGTGGCGGCCGTGTCAGCGTTCGCAGAGTCGACCGTAAGTGCGCACCGTAAGGATGCTCTTGACCGTGCGTACGCACATTCTGGAGACAAAGGGAATCACTGATGGTGAGCTAGAGTTATGTATTTTGATCACTTTTAGACAGAAATTCTAAAGAAGATTATACATATACAGAAAGATAATACAAATATGATTTCACTCACTTGAAGCAAATCTCCCCAGGGGTCTCATTTATAAAACTGTGCGTAGAATCCTTACTAAAAGTGTACGTGCGCCGGAAAGCCAAAAATGGCGTACGCAAAAAAATATTCAGACTTATAAAACCGTGCGTACGCCAGAACCTGCGCAGAATTCACTTTATAAATCCCAGTCAGCGGAAGATTGTGCGCACATGCGTCTCCACCCCGAAATAACCATATATGGAGATTACAACGCCTAGTTTTACTAATCATATCCTCATCTGCATATCATTTACATATGATTATTCATCCACGTGATATGTTTAACGGTACAAGACATTAGGAAAATATCAAATATGGATGTGCCGTCACATTACATTAATAAAAAACATTTAGTAGCCTAGCCTTGTTTTTGAATACATAAATCAAATAGTGTAAAATACATTTCAGAGAAAGTTTTTCTCAATCTTTTCCACTGGCCAAATATAATTTATAATTGATTTATATTTTGAATGGAAACAGATAGACCTTGTTGTGCATTATTTGCACGAAACTATTTTCTCAGACAATCTGCTATTATCATGATAAGCAATTATCTCTGTAGTTAAAACATTAAAACACAGCATGCCAGAGGAAACGTGTTCCACAACAAATATTTATATTTATTGAATATAAAATGTTTTGTGAGTTCATGAAATCATTACTTCTCAGTAATGATTTCATGTAAGTGTTTAACTCCTTTAATGAGAATTTGGCATATTTAATCTAAATGTTTATATCAGAAGTAAAACATAGTTTAAATAATTATTTCATTTATATAAACTGTTATTGTGAACATGCAGTGTTTTTATGATTAGGTGATTAGGACTCATAATGAAGATCTGCCGTTAGATAGGCTTTATGCGTTAGTTTCACTATAACGGCCCAGCGCGCTCGCTGGCGCGGACATTTAAGAAGGGATGGAGATTTGCTTCAAGTGATAGGCTTGGTGAGTGAAATCATATTTGTATTATCTTTCTGTATATATATAATCTTCTTTAGAATTTCTGTCTAAAAGTGACCAAAAGACATAACTCTATCTCACCATCGGTGTCGCCAATTCCCTTTGTCTTCAGAATGTGCGTACGCACGGCTCAAAGTTTGCTTAAAGGTGCGCACATTCTCGCTTCAAGTTTGTTTTTTATAGATCACAACCTTTGCGTGGAAACTGGCGTACGTACGTTTCCAGCCCCGTTTTGTGCGTACGCACGCTTTATAAATGAGACCCCTGGTCATTTCTCTATCGGCTCTGCCATCATCCGATAGCGAAAGCATTGTTAATCTCCTCTGCCCAGTCAGGGCGCTGAGGGTTTACACTGCGTGCTCCGCCCCCTTCAGGCGCTAGGAGCAGCTTTTCGTTTAGTTTGGTGGGCGCACCAAGGGTCTCGCCACCTCGAGCCTGTCCAGATGGATTTTGGATGCTATAGCAGCCGCTTACGGGTCTGCTTACGGGTCTGGATTTTGAATGCTATAGCAGCCGCTAAGGGTCTGCAATGCCCACTGGGCATCAGGGCTCACTCCACCAGAGGGATGGCCTCATCGTGGGCGTGGTCCAGCGGAATTTTACGCAATACGAGAGAACCTCTCGTAAGAGAACGTATCGGTTACCTACGTAACCTCGGTTCTCTCTAGAAGAGGGAACGAGTCTTGCGTAACCTGCCGACTTTCACTTCAGTCGATGAAAACCAGGGAAACAGCCTCCGAGCCCCTGCTTATATACGCTAAACCACGCCCATTCTGGCGGGCTGAGACGCGATGAGGGCGCGAGCGCCCTTCATTGGGCGTGACGTCACGCCGGGCTCAGTGGTAGGCTGCTGCAGTTGCCGCAGGGCAGCCAATGAGCACGCTAGACAGCCTGCTCTAGGTCTGCTAGCTGCTGCACTGCGTTGACAATGGATACAAAATTAAGGATAATTTTTGGCTTGAGTATCTCGAAAAGATGAATCTTTCCCCATAGCGTAAGCTAACTTACGCAATACGAGAGAACCTCTTCTAGAGAGAACCGAGGTTACGTAGGTAACCGATACGTTTTGCAGTTGCTAAATTAGCTGGTTGCTAAGGAGTTCTGGATGGTTGTTAATGATGGTTGCATTATACAGTTGCTAAAGTGGGTGGTTTCCCACCTCCAAGACTACATTCTGTAACCTAGATATGGCTTGGCTCCATCAATCAATGTAAGACAATGGTTGCATAGGTGCACTGGAACAATCCTTCATAAAATGCATTAAAACTTTAGTTTACAAAGACGTCACCGAGTGGTCTGGGGTGTTCACTGATAAGCTCACACAAAAAACGAAAATTCTCGGGCCAGCAGCATGTGTCCAAATTTCAATCTTAACCGTTCTATTTCATCAGAAACAATCTTAAAACAGGGCTTTAAGTGTAAAATACTGAACTTGTCCTTTCAAGGTTGTATCAGTGATTTCAGGTCCAAAAATAAATGTCTAATCTTTCCTAACGATCCGCTAGCTGCCCACCCTATAATCATGCTGTCAAAAAAGCACGTCTCTGTATGCAGCCTATAGGCTCTGAGATCTGCACACAAAAACAAATGGGTACAACCACCACTCAAAACCAAAATAAACAGTGTTCCAACCAATCACCGACAGTTTTGCTCCGACTTTGCGTCCAGCCGTGCACGAGCTCAGTTGTACCCATTTGTTTTTGTGTGCAGATCTCAGAGCCTAGGCTGCATACAGAGACGCGTTTTTTTTGACAGCACTTATGGGGCGGGCAGCTAGTGGATCGTTAGGAAAGATTAGACATTTATTTTTGGGCCTGAAATCACAGATACAACCTTTAAGTATCCATTCAGTGCTAGTGCTAGGCAATTTTTAAACTCTAGATCATTATACAAATTGAACCTCAATTATACAGGGATTGTAATGTAATGGACGTGAAGAGAGGGTATACAATGAACAGACTTTTGTACAACACTAACACAAACATAAAGCATAAGCAGCACTGTCAGACACAAACTCTGGATCCAATAACATCTTGACCACATCACCACAAAGAAAAGGGTACAGAAAAAGCAGAGAAAGAGGTGTGAAAAGGGTAAATATTCAGGAAGTGAGTAATTTCCTTCTTGTCTTGTTTTCAGGGTGATGGTGATTTTGTTTTCACAGGTGTGAATGCTTATTTCTGTCTGAGGGATAAAGGTCAGGCATTGCAGCCACAATATAAAAACACTTTGGCACATGGTTTCCAAGACCGACTCTGCTTCAGAGGCTACAGACAAAGACAAAATCACCAACCCAAAACAACATGACATGTGCTAGGCATCACGCCAACATTAAATTTCATGCCAGCCACAAATCCCCAGGGTGCCATGTGCCCAGATGCCATGTCACACAATCACGCTAGTCTGAAATGAATGGTTAAAAGAGTTCTGCATGTCATTTGACTGTGTTAAACGCAGTGTTATTATCTGTATTATTAAGTAGTTTAACACTGTGAACTGATAGTATATCTTTAACTCGCACAAAAACATGAACCATACAATTTTCTAATGTTTCACAATGAGACAAACCTAACAGTCATCTCATCTTGCACAATAAAGATATCAGTCAAAACTGATCACAAAGTCCTAACAGTGTAGATACTGTATGAGAGGACACTACTGAGGAAAGAAAGCTGACCCAATTGCATCATTGTTGATCTATAGCTGAACTATAGTTGCAGGACTCACTTTTAAGTGTCTCATGGGACAGTTAGGGCCAATTAAATTTTTAGCACTGCAGTTATGCTGCAATAATGCAGTTATGTAGGTTTCCATTGTAATTTTAGCCTGATTTAACAATTGAATCCCAATAGTAGTGTGCATGGCCTGTCTTGGAATGTGAAATAAAAATAAATAAAAAAAGGATGCTCTATGTTCAGAAAGCTAGTCACTGACTCATCTGTTTCAGACAGCAAGGAGCCACATGATAGGTCTGGTTTGTGTGTCACTGTATCTAGTCCAGTGTGAATTATTAAGCAGAATACTTGAACCTTGTCCCAAAACAAACATAAAAAGAAAAGTGTTTGCTTCCGAGGGTCTTTTCTGGTGGGAAAAAAATCTTAATTTTGCAATTATAACACAATTGTCAAGTTACCTTAATATGTGCTGAATTAACTGGTTCTATTCTAGACAAAAATATTATTTAATATGGCTGAATAAACCGTACTACATTGTAAACCAACATAAGTCATTTTAAATGGTATAAATAGCTTCTTAAGATGATTTTTTTTTTTTTTTTTTAGGGAAAATTAGTGTAGAATAGAGTAGGGAACTGAATTAAAATAGAGTATGGTAGACTACTTTCGTCTAGAGTATAGGATATAGAGCAGAAAAGAGAAAAAAGAGCACTGTAAAGTACAATAGAGTAGAACAGTCTAGATTATGGAGTTATACAGAGTAGTAAACATGAATAGTTGAGTTGAGAGGAACAGGACAGCATGGTAGAGTTGAATAAATAGAAATCGATTAGAATAAATCGTTCAGTTCAATGACATATTCAAAGAAACGGAATTGAGCAACAATTTGAGCAACATTCAGTCGCGAACTGGACATCACTGTGATTGATCCGCATAGCTTATTTATCTGATATTCTTTTTTTTAGCTTTGCAATCTCAGATGTAAGGAAACGGTTTGAAGAAATACATCTGACTAAAAGTATCAATTTGCTCTTTTAAAATGAAGTGACGTAATAGTAGAAGTCAACAATAAAATGTTAAGACGTATTGTAACTTATTTGTACTTCGTTACTATACACCTCAAATAGTCTATAGTATCCTAGCTAGAGTTATAGAATAGAATAGAATAGAATAGAATAGAATAGAATAGAATAGAATAGAATAGAATAGAATAGAACGTTTGTCAAGAAGAACTGATTGCACTTTATTCATAATAACACTTCGCACCCACCTATCAGAGGACACTTTAATAAATCTCGTCTGTCTTCTGGGAAACACTCCAGGAGTCTTTTTAAAAGTCTTCCCAAATCCGAGGAGCTTCTGTGCAGGTACAGAATGTTTCTGTCTGACCATTCAGTCCTTATTTCAAAGAACTCCTCTTCCTCTCCTCTAATGATGAGCCTGCGGATCCCGTTAACCCAACAATCCTTCACGAACATGTTCACAAGGGATGTGCCCTCAAAAATCGCCGATGCCATCTTCAGTGCCTTCACTCCAGCATTCTGTGGATGTTCTGCTCAACTTCAACAGCATTTAAGTCGCTCAAATTGACTAATGTGCGAGTTTGAGGGGAAAACCACACATGTACCGGTTAATATGAGCTCGCAATAAAGCCTTTAAAGGAACTTGACGGTTTCGATTCGTTTACGTTTTCAAACGTGGCAGACGGATATGCAAGAATAGCGCAAATAAGTAGCCTAGGCTATAGTTAAAATATTATCCTAAACATTTATGTAGTCCTTACGGTTTTCTTTCGCGTGGTGGGTGCCAAAACGTCGCGCGTTTTATCCTGAATTACGCACATCTATCCATCAAAAAGTTTACGCGTTCTCCTAAATGTCTGATGCAACTTAATATAACGGATTGCGACAGTTGCCGTCTACGCATCGGCAATTGAGCCGTTAGTCCCATTACCATTAGATGTTATTAATCACAAAAAAAATCCAGACTCAATCAGCTGAGCAGAGTGAATAACAGACGCCGAAAACAGGCCGAGAGTTTGAGACAAAAAAAAGAAAGCGTTTCCTTCTATTGGCAGAAGTTGCGTCTTCACCCCTCCTTCCCTCTCATTCACTTCCACACAAAGCGCTATGCGAGGAATTCACATTATGAGAGAGAGAGAGAGAGAGAGAGAGAGAGAGGCTGATTACTCACTCACACCCAGAACTATATTTGGGAGTCTAGTCATGCGTGTTCTTGTCGTTTTAATATCTATAAAATTCTATGAAAATAATTTAAAATATAATATACGCTACAGTTATATTATTGTTGTTACGCAGGAAAGTTGTCACAAGGACAATTTTCAGCAACAATAAAGGTTTAGTGAAAAGTCCGATGTTTTATTTGTGGGTTATGTAGCCTATGTTAAATTAACATATTTTTTTCAGTAAAGGTAGAAATGTTCAGTCAAATTTTTTGTTGTCAAGATTTAAGGTGTCACGGTACAATAAAATACACAGAATCTAACTTGTAATTTCAGTATTTGGAAAAAAAAAATACTATCACCAAGTATTTCCATTACATCAATGCACACGATAAAATGTATTACATGACTTGACTGGATTAATTTGAAATAATAACTTTCACATTATCACATGGGAACAACTTAAACAACAACATAAACAACATAAACAACTTTTGTCATGAATCCACATTTCTATTATTATTTTACTTCCTATTCCTTTTGGCTGATTCTCTTATAAAAAATATAAAAAAACCTGCTCACCTGACCCCAATGCTGCTGATATCCACATTGATAAGCTATGATTGCTAGATTGTTGAGAACTTACATAATTCAAGTTATTTATTTTATAAATTTTATTTGTATTTTTATTTGCCTATTTACGGTGGCCGAGGGAGCTCAACGCGCTGCAATTAAAGAAAACAAATGCAAATAGAAATAAAACGACACACGTGTGCTCCAAATACTCACAACACAACCAAATACAGAAAATGTGTTTTTTTCTATTTGCATGTATTTTTTTCAACACTCTTCAGTCAAACGATCACAATGGATATAGTAAGTTAAAGCTGCAGTCCGTAGCTTTTCTTCTTTGTCGCCATCTCTGTTAGAAATCTGTAACTGCAGTTATTCGCGGAATTATCAACTTTACGTGAGTTGTACATCGGCATGAAATAGCGCGGATGAACACAGTGTTTTGAGGCGAGTGCTGCTGTCAGTCACCGCGCTGTGTGGATACTGTCATTCAGAATCACAGATTCACTTTTTGAAAGTTTGACCAACATAAGAATTGTCACCGGATAATGTAATCTGAACAAGTAAGGAACATCCATTTTTGTTCTGATCAACTAAGGGGGGAAAAGCATTGCTGTAAATCGCGCTGATTAAATCTAACGATCGTTTATCATGTCGAACCGTGCAAATTATACTTAGTTCTTCTCAAATTGTTAATGTTAACAACATCAGCATTGCGTGACTACATTTCATGTGTTTTATGGTTACCTGCGTAGTTCAGAATTCTTATTCTCCATAATAGCTAAACGAGAAAGGCACAACAAAGGAAACTCCATAACTGTGTGAATTAAGAAAACAATTGTGGTAACTGTTACACGATTGAATTAAAATGTCTTACTTGTTCAGCAGAAAAAAGCCGTCTCTGTGTCCGTTTTGAACCCCTTCAAAACACGGAGTTCACGCACCATTCAAAAGCCCCGACTTTGTTTATCCTTGTGTTCGCATGAGACGGTTGCTTTTTCTCTTGCCTTTTTAAATCCGAAGTATGAAGTCTTTTGGGTTTTATAACTGGTGAATCTCCAGTTGACACTGATGATTGTTGTTTGGATCTTTCTGGATCGCCATAAGTTTAATTATGTACAGTGCTGCTAAAAGGCTATAGGCTATATCTCCCCACTGTCAACATCCTCACGTGCAGTATAGCCGGCTAGCCGAAACTCCTTCTTTATGTGTACGGGTGTGACGTAATGACGCAAAGACATGCTCGAATTTCCTGCGGTAACCCACCAGTACCACTGGAATTAAAATCATTATTACAAGCTAACCGTTTTGAATCTAGCTATGGCAAGCAGATAGTTTTGAACACTGGCTGAATATGATTTTTTTATAATAATTATTTTGGATTATTTTTAACTTAAAAAAAGTTACGGACTGCAGCTTTAAGAAAAAAAAAACAACAAAAAAAACCCAGCCCTTTCAGGTCATAAGGCATCTTTTCATTTTTTAGAGAAAGGTGAGGAGAAGGATGGTAGGCTATGCTATTTTTCTTCATGCCCATTTGGCATGAGAGCTCAGTAATGTATTTGTGTTGAGTGCTTCCAGTACATCATATCCTCAGCCCAGTCTGAAACAAACCAAACAATCATAATGGCCTCATATAAAATCTTATAAAGTCAGCTGTAATTAATAGCTAATTTTGATTAAGGCAGAAAGATGATAGCCTATACCTCTAATTAAATGTTGGGTAAATAAAAGCAGGACTAAATTATTGTGAAATAGTTCATATTTCACTCATAACTTTATATGCTAAACGTTAAGGTCTGATTTATTACAGCAATTACATTAGAACAGTTTTTAAAAATGTGAAAAGGCACTGTCAAGTGTTTTTTTTGTTTTTGTGCAGCTTCAAACCAGTAATGGCCTTTTCTCAAAATTAAGGCAGTGCTAAACCGGTCTGCTTTTGATAACACATTGAAAAAGGGCAATGTATAGACTATATTATAAAAAGTAAAATTTCATACTTGTACATGTGTGATTTACCTATTGTGGGGATTTATAGAAGTTTCTAAACAAGGGAGTAAAACACAGGCTAAAGTTGCTGTTAATTGTAACATTACTCATACATCCTCCTGAAGTGATGCTGAAATTCAACACCTTCAGTCACAGAAAGATGCAAATGAAGCCAAATCATTTTAAATTACACAAGCTTTCAAGTGCTGACAGATATTATTGTAGAGTGTTTGTGACTGACATTCATGCAATTCTGTTTAAATGAACATTGTCATCTTACCGTTTCAGAAGGAGGAACAGAATGTTTCAAGTTTCAGATTCAATAAGAGTCTCACTAGACATTCTCACTCTAAATCACAGAGCAGTAATGGTCACACCACTGAGAAATGACGTCTCTGAATAGATCTGACCAGTCATATTGAGCATCAATTTAAGTCCAAGTTGGTTGCTAACCAGTATAAAGCCAAAAAGACAATCCTTCAATATGAGCATATGCCTTAAAATAGAAATTATACAAAAGTGGAAAAAGGGCAAAATAAATTTTTTTTAAATAAATGTTTACATCAAAGAGATAAAATAAGTGAACACACACACACACGCTCTATTCTATTCCAATCCAATGAGAGCCAATGTGTGGTTTTAAAGGACACATCTCTATTTATATAGATGAAGAAACACACAAATAACCATTACACCATTGTCATGTATGGCCTCATATAAAAGCTTCCTGTCTCTTCCTGTGCACCTAATGTTTCTCAATAAATAAAATATATGCTTGAAGTTATGGCCCTCTGTATGCTGTATAAGGGCTTTACACTTCTGGAATTTTGGAATTTCAAAAAAAATAAAAAATAAATAAACAAATAAATCTTGAGTAGATTTTCTTTAACAAAATATATTTAGTTGAAAAGTATACAGATATAAAGATATCCCAGACAATATAAGTAGCTTATTGTAAACTAATCATTGCAATGTTAATTACATCTTTCTAAGAAATTTTTCGATTGCTAAACGACAGTGAGCACAACTGGAGCTACATGTGCAAAACTCAAACTACAGTCTGCACTACCAACAGTCACCTGAGCTAAACGGTTCACATCACCTGCAAAACTCATTCCAAGCAACACAACACATGGCTCAAAACAGGCTCAGTGCAGCCAAACACTATGCACAAGCCTCACTGAGATAACACACACTGTCACTCAGAACACACTGAGAGTAAAAACACTAACATCAAATACCAATACAGAAAATACAAACTTTTCACCTTTACAGTTTGAACAATTTCAGTGACTTCATTCAAAGTAATATTTTCTTCAAAGAAAAGAGTGACATTCTTTCACATGATTTATTCAAATTTTTAGAACATAATTCTTTAAAGGTAAATGAAAATTAGCAGTTTGCTTCAATAGTCTGTAGTAATTTATGGAATTACATGAGAAAAAAACATTTTTCATCTGAAATAACAGCTCTCTGTCTTCTTTGTCTTCCTCCACGCATCCGCCCTCTCCCTGCCACCTTTGTCCCTCCACAAACCCGTCTTCCTTGTTCCATTTCCAAAATTAGTCTTTCTGAGCTCTACCTATACATACATATCTATATTGTAACGTTGGGTCAGGAATGAAGCGGAGAGTGAATCCAATCGCAAGCACTTTAATTAAACAAACAGGTAATCCAGGGAAAACTACATAACAAGGCACTCAGGACAGGAACAAGGAACATCTACAGCAAGAACAACCGACAAACCACAACTGAAACACAGAGGTATAAATACACAAGCAGAAAAGCTAAACAAGATAACAAGGGGGTGTGGTTAATCCAAGACACCTGGGGAGACTGATAAACAAGACAAGGAAAACATGTGGACAAAGAGCAACCAATAAACAAATGACAAGACACATGGTAGGATCACATGACAAACAGGGAATCACATGACAAACAAGAACAAGGAACAAGACACAAAACCCACACCGTGACATATATCTATATATATATATATACATGTGTGTGTGTGTTCACTAACAAGTCTAAAACAAGACACCTACTTAGCCTTTCAGCTGAAATTGCAGCAGTGTTTGAAAGGCACAAGGCTGAAATCTATTATGTTTTGAATGTGTGGTTCACAGTTTTGACAGCAGTGTGTTAGCATTTGAACAAAGTGCTGTAAATCCACAGTGTTGTGCAGGTTGTGGTTAAAGTCATGGGATAAGTGAGTTTTGAAAACTGTGTTCAAGCAAAGAAAACCAAACTAGAGTTTGGTCCACATGAACTGCTGCTGTGCAGACTGTAGTTAGAGTTTTGCACATGTAGTTCCAGTTGTGCTCACTCTCGTTTAGCAATCGAAAAAAACTGTAATATCAAAAACAGGATACACTGTAAAAAGTGAACATGCAGTTGTTGCTTTAATGTCTACCTGATTCTACCTAAACTCTAATACTGTTGTTGTAACCTTCATCGGGTTTATAACATAATAAAAAGAAATGCTGCTTTAATTGAATACATTGACCGAACATACAATTTCCAATAAAGCTCGGAATGGACTCATTAGGCACATTTGACACATGCTCACCTGCTCCTTGCTGATTGGTAAATTTTGCTTCAATGAGAAATTGTGATTTAGGGTTATTATGCACATTATGTTGCATCAAATTGAAAATCAAAATTGGCAACGCTATCAGCACAATGGTGATCATAACATTCAAAATCAGAAACTCCTCTAAATGTTCAACATTTATAACTGAACATTAAACATTAACATAAACTATCTTTCCCTTTACTGAAAAAACACATTAAATAACACTTAATCCCCAAATTTACTCTCCCAATGCGGTCCCTTTCTAAGCATGCTGGGAACTACAGATCCACTGCCCATGGCTGCATTTCTCAAAAAGCATTGTGAGCTAAGTTGATCGTACACTCTTAGAAAAAAGGGTTCATTGGGGTTCTATATATGAAGCATAGGGTTCTTTACTCATCTCCAAAGAACCTTTTATGCTAAAAAGGTTCTATAATGACAAGAAAGAACCCTTTTGGCACAAAGGTTCTTTATAGGCTATTATTCATTCATATATTACATTATTCTGCAACATTTTGTAGTTGTAATTAAAATGATTGTTTATTAAACTGTTGTTGTAACTTAATATCACATTTTAATCATGCTGATTTTTGGAGGAGAAAAACTGAAATGGCACTCTTCGTGTGATATTGATTAACTACATAAAATTATATAAATATATAAATTTTCTAACCCCCATATCTTGAATTTTGTGATCATTCACATACATTCATAAATACATTTTAGGTTCCATATAGAACCTTTTTCCTGTTTACAAAGAACCCTAAAGGGTTATTTTTATTGAACCCTTAAAAAGGGTTCTGTTTAGAACCTTTTAAAGGTTCCAAATACGTAGCGCTGATAGAACCTTTTAAGGTTCTATATAGAACCTTTTCTTCTAAGAGTGTAGAGACCATTGGTGGCAATAGCTAGGGCTTAGGCTGTGGGCACTCAGTGTGGGCAAGCTCACCTGTCTTTGCTTAGTGGTTCATTATATACATTGTGCATAATGATGAAAGACACTGTTGACCCAACTAAACTGATGTGTTTTGAATAAACTAAATTAAGTTTTGAGTAAAAATTTCTTCAATCAAATTAAGTAAGGGTAGTTAATTTTTTTTTGAGTGTATTTACATCATGGTGAAAAAGGACTTTCATCATATAAAACAAAAAAGATTATCAAACTTGTTAAGTCAATTTACATTGGTGGAGAAATCCGGTTACATCTACTGACAGTTATGCTTCAGTAAAACCTCGCTGTTGTTGTTTTTTCAGTTTGGTTGAATTCAGTTATAGTCAGTAATCTTAAATACTTTATTTCATGTCAACAAAACCAGTTATTTTAGATGTTACCACATGAAGTACATTTTCTAAATTGAACTGACAGGACACTTTTTTTCAGTGTATAGGCCTAAAGATGTAATGGTCCGAATGACCACATAGATTAATGCAGCTGTTTAATTAGGCTGATATAGTAATTTAAATTGCCTCATTAAATTTAATTAATTCATGAGCAATATTTGCATAGTTATAGGCTATGATACTTGGGTTCCATTATTCTATTAAATGATCACATGATACACTCAAAAATAATGGCTGTTTTTCTATAAATAAACACAAACTATATTCAGCAGCCTGCATGTCTATTAAAATAAATGCCATTTTGAAAATACATCTTCATTCTTATGAATCTAATAGTTTCATCTTAATCTCCTAAAAAGCAATTTATTGTTAATGTTTAAATTCTCATCTTCTCCAAGCATGGGTCAAGACCAATTGGCTATGGCAAGTTTGATTGATTCCCTCATATTTTATGAGGGTAATTATGCATTTAGATGCGCTACAAACCACCCGTATGAATGCCTAAGCTCAAGTGTGATGAATTATATGGTCAGGGACGCATTCAAGGAAAATTAAACTTGCTGCACATAAAAGTGTGTCAGAAGTATTTTCTGGACAGGCAGGATCCAAGCTTATCCGCTTTGGAGATGGAATAGGCTAACTCACTAAAAAGGTGAAAGGGTTGGAACACACTTTCCAAACTGCTCACAGTGGCAGAATATTTAGGCTATCGTCCTTATTTGCTGCAGTTTTGGAGGTGGAGAGCAGAGGCAATTTAAGACACATGCACTGAAGTACTTGTTAAATCACACGTGTTGTTAAATCTAAAATTGGTGGCAGATGATTTCTTCGCAGTCAAGGAACTGCTGTTTTATTGATTTATTGATTTATATGATATTTTAGCAATATTACAAGACAATATTTTTTTTTAGAAACCTTTATTAAATAGTTAACCTGATTTAAAGAGGTTCAGTAGAGGGGGAAATGTCGTTTAAATTTATGTAGTTTAAATTTATATTAAATGCAGTTAGTTTAACTTAAGAGTGATTTAAGTATGTCATTTCATAATTACTTCTATTGTCTTGGAAATATGGTCAAGTGTTCAGCCAAATATATTGACAATCATATGGTAAAATCAAATTTGATGTAATTTCTACTGAAATGTTATGTTATGCATTTAAATATATTTGTAATTAGGCTGAATATTTGTAAAGTTGTAATTTAGTACATTTAACTGTGTTATTTAATATTGCAATTTAAGTTAATATATATTAATTACTGAATAACACACTTAACATTATAACCAAGCATTTTAGTATGTTAACAACACACACACAAAAAAAATTGTAAATCACAACAAAAGGTTATTCAAACATAATTATTTATAAATTATGTACACTAACATGAGTAGCCTAGTAAGCTATTTTATTGTACATGGAGCATTGCCTTATGAAAACAACTGTATTGTTTATTTTAATTTTCATGAACTTTTATACTGTATGTTTCCTTTGTTATTGTGTCTAGTTTGTTTCTATGGTGTTCACTTGTCTTGTTTCATCCCCTGTTTTCTTGTGTATTTAAACCCTCAGTTTGATTCAGTTCTTGGTCCTGTATTGTGCTGTGCTTAGTTGTTGTCTTTTTGCCTTTTGTTTTGGAATTAGTCTACTGTCTTTTTTTTTGTTTTGGTTTGTCTTAATAAATGTTTTGGCTCAATCAAGATCTTCCTCTCTTCTCCCTCCCGGACCCTGTCATAGCAGCAATGTTGGGATCACTTGACCAACCAGATACCATTGCTTAGCCTCATTAACCTGTTATTTGACCCATTTGCTCACTGAATAAATTAGACTTGATTATGCATAAAGCATTTCATTTTTTTTTTTTTTTACATGATACTGCATCCATGCTATTGAGTCTCAGTAGAAGATCCAAGACAATTGCCATATTGCTCAGCCCAACATGAATTAAAATGACTGAGTGCACCTTTATGATGTCCATATTTTATGGAATATTTTTTATGAAACTCAACATATAAAAATACTGACCTGCATTTGGTTTAATGGCTTATCTTTTAGTGGCTTATCTACATTTGTCATAAAACATCTGAATTCAAAACTGCCATTAGAACACATTAAACATTTTAGACTGTGGGCATCCTGAACCCTGCCAGCACTTCTGTCTGTCTGCTGGCAGACACATGTCCCATTAAACATGAACTCCAGCTGCTGTCTCTAAACTCTGACCACAATCCATTACAGTGTTTTAAAAAACATATAGCCTTCTGGTGGCATTGATTTCTGCAACCATGTCCTGGGTTTGTGTGCGTGTGTCTACAAGCGGGGCAGCATTCAGAGTTATGGGTGCTCTGACTTCCCCCTCGGTCCCAGTTGCTGTGGAGGTAATGGTCTTGCAAATTGATTGAGTGGAATGGCTGCCACTGTTCTTTGTCTCCAGCAGATGCCACTGTCCTTTTGTCTTCCTGGTTTGTTTTCCATTTTCTCACATCCAAAAAGAAGAGTTTTATGGGTTTCAGCATTGAGGGCATGAAAGGGAAATTGTAAAGAATCGAGGGAGCAAGCGAGCACGCCTTCGGCATATGGCCTTGGCCAGAGGAAAAATTTATGGATAAGAAAAAGATTCACATGGAGATTTGTATCCCTTTGAATGACACCCTTGTCAAAGGCTTCTGGGTAATTTATTTCTTGGAAGGTTAACCTTAGACCTTATATCCTAAGCACAAAAAACACATCTATTCTTTCTCAACATACAGAAACAAAAATTGAGAGCAGGAACTCAAGGCATGGTATACAAACTTGGCTCATTTTGACCATCTACACTGTCTGACTTTTTAAGAACAATCCAAAAGCCTGAAAGTCTAAGACTACATAGAATATCTGGGATTTAAAACTTAATTCATCCAAATACTAAGAATATATTAAACTTTTTGAACCAAACCATTAGATTAAAAAATAAGCTGAATGCATATTGCTGTTTAAACATAAAGCTGTATGAAAAATGCTGTTTAAAATATAGAATTTAGAGTATACATTAGACATGTACTACAAATTAATGTTAATTTAATTTAATACCAAAAATTTAAATAGATAAATGCTTATTAAAATATAGAATTTAGATAAAGGACACCATATAGGACAAGTCAACTATAAGCACATGCAAAATGACATCTCTTTCATACTCCCACATTAGCATTTTTTAAATTTATTTAGACAACTATGGTAAACCTTGGGATTAAATCCGAATGGCCACTGAGACTGAATGAGATGTAGTTTGCTTCATGGAGAGTATAATCACAAATCTATAGTGACATTCTGGTCCTCGGTCCAAATCTCAGAGATGTAAAGACATACTGCACCGAGGAGCTGTAAAACAGGCATAGACGTACCCAGCAGTATGATCCTTTTAGCAAGGTGATGGCCTGTAAGACTCTCTCCAATGCTGGATGTATCAGTCGTAGAGATCAAAGCTCAAGACACAGAACCCAAAGATACAAGACCTATGATCCAGAGGAAGTTTCTTTAAATGGAAGTAAAGAACATCTACTGTGAATTTTAGAACATACAATCACTAAGTGACCCTCTGCTAGGTAGTTGAAATGTTAAATAGAGATACCAATAGGCCTGTCAATCAAAATGCATACTGGACATTAGCACTGACAGAATGGTTTGTCTGTTTTAAAGTAGACCTAAAAGAGAACACCATCTTTGTTCACTATTTCTTCCTTCTTTCTCAGCAGCTGAATCGTTTTTCTGGAATTATATTGCCCTCATATATGGTTTCAACAGTAATTAAACCACATAGCACTGCTGTACTAACAATACTTTGTTCCAGTTGTGGCCTAATGGTTAGAGAGTCGGACTTGTAACCCGGAAGCCAAGGGTTTGAATCTCAATACTGGCAGGAAATGACTTGCTTTTCTTGAGCAAGGCACCTAAACCCTAATCGCTCCCCTGGTGCCGCAATGAATGGCTGCCCACTGCTCTGGGTGTGTGTGTCCATGGTTTGGAGTCTGCTCCTAATGTGTGTGCACTAACTGTCTGAAGATTAGGTGCATGAGTGATTGGTTTCACTGAGTGAGCCTCAAGTTCCACCTTTAGTGTGAAAGCAATTTGAAAAAAAACTGTACATCAAAGCTCTCTTTTAAATTAAGCAGCTCCCGGTCAGCTCATAGAGGAACATGTAATATATAAAAACTAGGAACACCCTCATAAACTTGTTCTACTGCAATCTACAAAATATTTAATACATTTTTAAAATAGGTTTTGTCTACTGCAGACTGGTGGAAACACCTTTAGTAGGACTTCACCAAAGAGGCATGCAACTACCAGATCATTGTGGTTTGCGAAACTGCTCGAATGTTTGTGTGGGGGCCCTGGCAAGGGATCAGAGAAGCCTTTTCTAGTTTCAGACCTTCCTTTACTTCTTTATTTTCCTTTATTCTCAGACTCCCCAAGCCCTTCCTTTTTTCAGATGTGTATTTGTTAATCGTGGCCACAGTCAAAAATTATCTGTTAAAAATGTGTTGACTAAAAGAGCTGTAGACATCAATCTCACTTTATTTTCAAAGGAATAATGCCAATATGAGGTTTGAAAAAAGAACAGCTTTCCACTGAGCATGCAGAATATCTCAGACCACACTGTGCGATCCCTGAGCACCAAATACAGTGATCTCGTTGAGGAGAGATGAGGGGAATTCCAAAGACAATGACTTTCTCAGTTAACCCTGCAGTGTCAAGTCTCACATTTAGCACTATTTTAATTACTTCTGCATATTACTTTATGACTTCTTTAATATGTACTATATATATATATATATATACATATTTACACTCACCTAAAGGATTATTAGGAACACCTGTTCAAATTCTCATTAATGCAATTATCTAATCAACCAATCACATGACAGTTGTTTCAATGCATTTAGGGGTGTGGTCCTGGTCAAGACAATCTCCTGAACTCTAAACTAAATGTCAGAATGGGAAAGAAAGGTGATTTAAGCAATTTTGAGCGTGGCATGGTTGTTGGTGCCAGACGGGCCGGTCTGAGTATTTCACAATCTGCCCAGTTACTGGGATTTTCATGCACAATCATTTCTAGGGTTTACAAAGAATGGTGTGAAAAGGGAAAAACATCCAGTATGCAGCAGTCCTGTGGGCGAAAATGCCTTGTTGATGCTAGAGGTCAGAGGAGAATGGGCAGACTGATTCAAGCTGATAGAAGAGCAACTTTGACTGAAATAACCACTCGTTACAACTGAGGTATGCAGCAAAGCATTTGTAAAGCCACAACACGCACAACCTTGAGGCGGATGGGCTACAACAGCAGAAGACCCCACTGGGTACCACTCATCTCCACTACAAATAGGAAAAAGAGGCTACAATTTGCAAGAGCTCACCAAAATTGGACAGTTGAAGACTGGAAAATGTTGCCTGGTCTGATGAGTCTCGATTTCTGTTGAGACATTCAGATGGTAGAGCCAGCTGGCGTAAACAGAATGAGAACATGGATCCATCATGCCTTGTTACCACTGTGCAGGCTGGTGGTGGTGGTGGTGTAATGGTGTGGGGGGGATGTTTTCTTGGCACACTTTAGGGCCCTTAGTGCCAATTGGGCATCGTTTCAATGCCACGGCCTACCTGAGCATTGTTTCTGACCATGTCCATCCCTTTATGGCCACCATGTACCCATCCTGATGGCTACTTTCAGCCTGATAATGTACCATGTCACAAAGCTCGAATCATTTCAAATTGGTTTCTTGAACATGACAATGAGTACACTGTACTAAAATGGCCCCTACAGTCACCAGATCTCAACCCAATAGAGCAACTTTGGGATGTGGTGGAACGGGAGCTTTGTGCCCTGGATGTGCATCCCACAAATCTCCATCAACTGCAAGTGCTTTCCTATCAATATGGGCCAACATTTCTGAAAGAATGCACACATGTCTAAATGTGTGTTAGTGAGCACTTCTCCTTTGCCGAGATAATCCATCCACCTCACAGGTGTGGCATATCAAGATGCTGATTAGTCAGCACGATTATTGAACAGGTGTGCCTTAGGTTGGCCACAACAAAAGGCCACTCTAAAATGTGCAGTTTTATCATACAGCCCAATGCCACAGATGTCCAAAGTTTTGAGGGAGCGTGCAATTGGCATGCTGACTGCAGGAATGTCCACCAGAGCTGTTGCCTGTGAATTGAATGTTCATTTCTCTACCATAAGCCATCTCCAACCTAGATGTGCTGTGTTTGACAGATACCTGGCTAAAACCAAACGATTACATTACTTTAAATGAGTCCACCCCACAAAATTACTGTTATAAGCATGAACCTTGTCTGAAAGGCAAAGGGGGGGAGCTGCTGTAATTTATAGTAATATTTTCAAAACCACTAAGAAATCTAGTTTTAAATATACTTCTTTTGAAGTGTTGGTGCTTAATGTAAACATATATAGTATAAACGATAAATCACGTTTGAGAATTCTGCTGACTACTGTATACAGGCCACCAGGGCACCATAAAGAATTTTATCAAAGAATTTGCAGACTTTCTATCAGAATTAGTATTGTCTGCAGATAAAGTACTAATTGTTGGTGATTTTAATATACACATAGATAATGAAAAAGATGCATTGGGATTGGCTTTTAAAGACATTGTAAACTCAATTGGAGTTATACAAAACGTGTCAGGACCCTCTCATTGTCGTAATCATACTCTAGATCTAATACTATCACATAGAATACATGTTGATGCTGTTGAAATTCTGAAGCAGAGCGATGACATCTCAGATCATTATCTAGTCTCATTTAAATTACATTTAGCCAAGGCTGCAAAGCCTACTCCGTGTTATAAATATGTTAGACTTATAACTTCTGCCACTAAAGATTGCTTTATCAATAATCTTCCTAATCAATGTCATCATCTCAGCATCCCGGATAGCTTAGAAGAACTTGATATTGCAACAGAAACTTTTAACTCTCTCTTTTCCAGCACTTTAGACACAGTTGCTCCGTTGCGCTTAAAGAAGATTAAAGAAAAAAGTCCAACGCCGTGGACAACGAGCACACCCAGGCCCTTAAGAGAGCAGCCAGAAAAATGGAGCACAACTGGAAGAAAACAAAACTAGAGGTATTTCGGATTTCATGGAAAGAGAGCTCGATTGCTTACAGAGAGGCCTTAAAAGCTGCTAGATCTGCTTATTTTTCAACCCTGTTAGAAGAAAATAAAGGTATTTATTTGAAACAGTGGCTAAACTAACGAAAAAGAAAGCTTCAACAACAGAAGTTTCCAAGCAACACAGCAGTAATGATTTTATGAACTTCTTCACTTATAAGATCGATAATATCAGGGAGAAAATTATAACTATGCAACCGTCTACTACAGTATCGAATCAGGGAGTGCATTGTAGTCTCCCTGAGGAAAAAATTTATTCATTTGTTGCTATAGGAGAGGAAGAATTTAGCAAATTCGTTAATTCATCTAAATCGACAACTTGTATGTTAGACCCTATATCGACTAAGCTACTGAAAGAGATGCTTCCAGATGTCATAGATCCTCTTCTAAATATCATTAATTTGTCTTTGTCTCTAGGATACGTACCAAACCAAAAAGCTGGCTATGATTAAACCGCTTGTAAAAAAAACGCAACTTGATTCTACAGAATTAGTCAAATACAGGCCGATCTCGAATCTGCCTTTTCTGTCAAAGATATTCGAAAAAGCAGTATCCTCACAACTGTGTTCCTTTCTTGAAAGAAATGATGTGTATGCTGTATATTTTTTCATGCCCTGACGAAACTTACCAATTCACAAAATTAACCCTCTGACGGTCTTCCTTTCGGAGTCACATCCTGAGCCTACTCGGTCAGAAGTGACCGGAGACCTAAAAACAAAACTTCTTCCAGCCCAGTAAAACCAATGCAATTTATTTTTTTTCTATAATATTTATTCTTTTTTATTTTGCATTTTGAGAGAATTTGATTGAATTTATTAATATTTATGCAATATTTATGGTCTATTTTTGCCATTGAAATTAATACAAAAATGTATATATATATATATATATATATATATATATATATATTAGTGCTGTCAAACGATTAAAATATTTTATCGCGATTAATCGCATTAATGTCATAGTTAACTCGCGATTAATCGCATTTAATCGCACATTTTTATCTATTCTAAATGTCTCTTGATTTCTTTTTGTCCCATTATTTTTTCTCATTTTAATGCTCTTATCAACATGGAAAAGTGGATCGGCTTGCTTTGTGCAAATGTTTTTTATTGAAAACAATATTGGCATATATACTGTTCAATTTCACACTAAAACATTCTCACTTGGAGCAAATAATCTCTCACACAATGTAACACTGTCCATCAATAAAAGGGTGAAAGAAATACTGACGAGGTCCTGATATTGACGAGGGGGCGGAGAATTCGCATCAGCTGTGTGTGTGTGTGTGTGTGTGTGTGCTTGGCCATCATCAAGTGGTATTTCAGACTGGACGTGCTGCGATGATAATAGCTCAGTTCACAACGACAAAACACACAGATCACTTTGGTCTTGTCAATGGAACCATTTGGCAACTTTTTAAAAGTAAACTTTCAATTCAGAATCTTATTGGCATCCATTTCGGCGTCTCGCGCTCGTCATCCACTCAAAACTGGACGTTTTGAACGTTCCTATAACATTCAGAAATAACGTTTTTATAACTTAATGGGAACGTTATGAAAACGTTCTTATAACCTAAAATTGTTAGCTGGGGAAGAGGAGAGATTCGCGATTGCACTGACTGAACACATTTTAAGTGCAGGCATATTCTCTGAGCGAGCCCAGAGAAAAATCTTACAAGAGCAGCGTGTATCTGAGAGCGCACGAGGCGCGACTCGAGCAGAGAGATTCGCACTCGCGCATCCGGCTCGCAAGCCCAAACAAGTGTGTGCGGCGTGCCTGTTGTTTTGTTTCCGGTCTAGCTAGATCCGCATGCGCTTTCAAAACGTCCTCGCGTGGCGCAAGCCATTGAAATGAATGGGTTTCATAGCGCAGCGCCGCGCATGCCGCGTCCTGGTGCAAAAGCATGTGAAAAAAAACTACAAAGTTTGCTAGGCCAAAAAGACCGTTAATCGCGCGATAAAAAAATTAACGCCGTTAAAATGGGTTTGCGTTAACGCCGTTAATAACGCGTTTAACTGACAGCCCTAATATATATATATATATGAAAAAAATAAATAAATTATGCAGTATTTTAGTTTAATATAGAGTCTAGGCCTTCAAAAAAAAATGTTTTAAGCAGATTAGCACCATCTGGTGGGAGTATGGAGAGAAAGAATAGGACCATGGTGTAACCACTAGATGGCTCTCTATGGAGATATATGCATGTGAATTCCCCAGCTGTTTATGGACACATTTACTTCTTTTTTTTTTTCGGTGGATTTGAATACATATTTAAACAATCTCAAAAGCTATTTCGAATCAAGTTTTAGATATATATATTTTTTAGAAATAGTTTTTTTGTGTTTTGTCAATTTCCCATTCATTTCCTATGGGGGTCATTTTTGACCGAAGACCGAAATCGTCACTATTTTTTTTACGACCACTTAGCATGCTCGGATCATGACCTACATTTTTTTTTTTGTGTGTTTACATACCCAATGCCATAAAAGTCACCAAGTTTCGTAACATTCCGATGAAGCTGTGATTTTTAAAAATTCAAAACAGATTTTTTTAAATCAAAATTTATTGGTGTGTATGTGTATAAAAGTGTGTTTGTATGTGTGTATGTGGGGGTGGGTGTGTCTATTTTGCACTCTTGATGTTGTAGAGTGTCACCCCTTTACTGCGATGTATTTTTTTTTTTTATTGTGGCCGATTTGTAGATTGTACACACAAAAATTCAGACAAATTTTATTTTATTTTTTATTTCCCATTCATTTCCTATGGGTCGGTCATTTTTGACCGAAGACCACAAGTGTGACTATTTTTTTTACGACCACTTAGCATGCTCGGATCATGACCTCAATTTTTTTTTTGTATTCACATACCTATGCCATAAAAGTCACCAAGTTTCATAACATTCCGATGAAGCTGTGATTTTTAGAAATTCAAAACAGAAAATTTTTCTGTCATAAATGACCGAAGACCGTCTGAGGGTTAAAGGAATGCATAGCTGATATAAAAAATTGGATGACTAGTAATTATCTACTACTAAATTCTGAAAAAACAGAGATTCTAATTATTGGACAAAAATTCGGGTTATGGTTGGGTTAAGGACACTATTCGGGTTTCTGAAACATTCGGAATAACCCATTTACATGCGTGAGCAGAGAGTTACTCCTGTATACATGGAATATGTAATCAATTGGCAATATACCGTCTGGACGTACAGACAGCCTTAAGACGCAATATGCGTCATTTCCGATTCTTCTTCCTGTATCCAAAGACAACAAAAACAGCAGCAGCACGCGGATAATGAATAGTTCGGCGTCATTGAAATTGATCGAAATTGGTTTCCTCCTTGCTCCAAAAGTATGGTGCTGTGTCTCGCCATGTTTACCTCTAAATCTTGTTTACTTCTGGTATACTGCACGCGGGTAGGAGAAGTTCCTCTACTCAAAGGACCATGCGAATAGAACATGCGCAGAACACAAATCAATGTTCCTTTTGATGGGGATATGCCGATTAGTGTTTACATGACCAGATATTCGGGTTAGAAAAGGGGAACCCCAGGGATCATATTCAAGTTTTTAAAAACCAGAATATGAGCATACTCGGGTTTTTGCCAGTGTAACCTTGGGTTATACATGGATTATTTCTAATATCCCGGGTTATTGGCTGCTTGTAAACATAGTCATTGTTTCATAAAGAGAACAGATTGTTGCTTTTCTTTAAACACAGTTAACTAATTAGTTCACAGTTAACTCATTAGCATTAATTTGAAAGTGAGTGTTACAGTTCATGTGCATGTACCTTCATATCAAATATTAAAATACCCAGCTGTCTAGGATTTTCTTTCTTAGTTTTTCTTTTCATCAGGAGTTTTTGTGACTTTCTTGTGACATTTGTCATGCGCTCGTGAATCACTGACATGATTTTCCTCTCAGTGGAAGAGATTCTTGTCTGTTCTTCATTTTGTTCTCAGTAACTCACTCAAAATACACAGGAATATTATTTTCCGTTTCACTTCTCATTTATAACCACAAGTTTTATACAGTTTAAATAATTATACTGTGAAGGTTGAATAAGTCAAAATGGGTATTGCATGAAACAAAGAATGCTGTCTTTCCAATAAATAGTCAAAACAATTCCTGTTGTGTACACCAGATGATTGTTATATGTTCTTATTTTATATTACATTTGACAAGATTTTAAGCATAGTTAGCTAAAGTTGAACTTTCAGGCCACTTTGAAAATGTATTTAAACAAACCTCAACAAACTACTTGTCTGGCCTTAAAATTTATAATACAGAATTTTATTGCTTCGCGTAGCCACGTGAAGGAAAACAAATTTATTAAAGGTTTAATTTAGATTTCCAATAAAGAATAATATAAACTGAGGAAGTTTATTAGTGTGAATGTCAGCTAGCAGATGTCTGAGACTTTATTACCGAGAACGTTTGTCTTGGGGTTCCTGCCCCATCCTGTCTCAGCATGTGAAGGGCCCTGCTGAGAGGGTCTTCCCCCTTCCCCCTGATGAAGCCGCAGGTCCTTCATCAGATCTGGATACGGCCTGGATCCGGGGGACCAGGTAAACCTCGGATGCCATTCTTCTTATGATGTAACGAGTACATCAGGATTTAAGGGAAGTGTTCCCAGTTCCGGCTGACCTAATCTATGCGCCCTAACATTGAATTATAGAAGTCTATAGTATGTTATGTGTATGCTAGGTCAAAGAGATGTGTTTTTAGTCTAGCTTTGAACTGACAGAGTGTGTCTGCTTCCCAGACAATGTTAGTGTGGCCAGGCTGGTGGTGGCGCTAAAAGAGGAATCACCACCAGAATCTAACTGTCCGACAACGCCACCTGGGGACTTCCACCCCAGGAACTGCTCTATTTCTGCTTTGACTAACCCTTTATACAAAGGCTACACAGGTTTATTGAAGTAAGACAGAGACGTGGTTCCAAAAGAAAAAAACGTATTTATTGATAATCGGTAACTGGAAGTGCCTGAAAAGAGTATGGACCCGGACTGCGCATGCGTTAACCCTAACACAAGCTTACTGAGACAACTCCGTCGAATTGATTCCTAATCCTTGATTTTCTTCTTTCACATTTAGTTATAAACCTAAATTTTCCAATTTTACAAACGTGTGAACATATCGCGGATACTATTCCTTATAAAAAACAATCAGA
The DNA here is from genome assembly GCA_031834385.1 of Semotilus atromaculatus. Classification (NCBI taxonomy): domain Eukaryota; kingdom Metazoa; phylum Chordata; class Actinopteri; order Cypriniformes; family Leuciscidae; genus Semotilus; species Semotilus atromaculatus. The sequence goes on from JAULUF010000084.1 coordinate 17,134,271, forward strand.
TTGCTTTGATATCGCTACTTATAACCAACTTTCCGAACTTCTACTACTAGCTTTAGCCCGCTAGCACTGCACGCGTGGTCTCTCGCCTGTCGATCGTCTTATTTACACCCGTATAACTGAAAGCTATAATTCGCCACTATAGCACATCTGCTATAATGGCGAATATATCGGATGTGTGTCTAACGTTACCTCTGAGTGCAGGTGAAGACACCTTTGAGCTGCATTCGGTGCAGTTGGAGCTCGAATCGGTCGAGAGACGGATCCGCGAGCTGTTGGAGAGACAGGCTGAGCTGCGAGATCGACGGTCCGCGCTTGAAACATCACGCGCAGATGCTCACAGGTCAGTGGTTAATAATTTTTTGACTCCGACCTCGTCTACTCCGTGTGTTTCTCTGCACAGGTCCCGAGCAACCAGGACGCGATCATCCCTGGCTTCATTCACTCCGGCACCGACACAGCACCACGGACCCTGGGTGATTCCACGGCGGAAGACGCGAGCCAGGACCAGACCAAGGACCTCCCCACCCCTCCCGGCCTTCGAGATCTCCACCCGGAACCGCTTCTCCCCTCTTCGCGAGTCGGAACGCGACGACGCCGTGATCATCGGCAGTTCCATCGTCCGTCATGTCCGCGCTACCTCGGGTAAAGGTAAGGTGCGCACTCACTGCTTTCCTGGTGCTCGTGTTCTCGATGTCGCTGCGCAGGTTCCCGAGATCCTGAACGGTGACGAGCGCGTCGGAGCTGTCGTGCTGCATGTGGGGACGAACGACATCAGGCTGCGGCAGACGGAGGTTCTGAAGGAGGACTACAGGAGCCTGATCGAGACCGTACACAGCACATCGCCTGAAGCAACGATCGTCGTGTCTGGACCGCTTCCCACGTACCGACTAGGACAAGAAGGTTCAGTAGATTATTTGCTCTAAATGAATGGTTAATGTCATGGTGTAATGAACAGAGACTGCTCTTTGTAAATAATTGGAATCTGTTCTGGGAGCGGCCTAGGCTCTTCCGTGCTGATGGCCTTCACCCCAGCAGAGTCGGAGCGGCTGTGCTGTCGGACAACATCTCCAAGACGCTACACACCATATGACTAGTAAGTCAAAGTCCAAATCACTGTCCCAACTTAATTGATATAAGCACCAATGTAGAACATTATATAGAAACTGTGTCTATTCCTCGTTTAGTAAGGCCAAATAATATATATAATGTAGGATCTAGGAAAAATTTAATTGTAATTAAACCAGAAAATCTCAATATCAGTGATAAACAATTTCTAAAGCTAGGTCTTCTAAACATTAGATCGCTCACACCTAAGGCGGTTATTGTAAATGAAATGGTCACAGATAATAGTTTCGATGTACTGTGCCTTACTGAAACCTGGCTTAAACCAAATGATTATTTCGGTCTAAATGAGTCTACTCCGCCAGGATACTGTTATAAGCATGAGCCCCGTCTGATTGGTCGTGGCGGCGGTGTTGCAACAATCTATAGAGATATTCTTAATGTTACTCAGAAAACAGGTCACAGGTTTAATTCGTTTGAGGTACTTGTGCTAAATGTTACACTATTAGATTTAAGAAAGAAATCCCTATTATCTCTAGCCTTGGCTACTGTATATAGACCTCCAGGGCCTTACGCCGATTTCCTAAAAGAGTTTGCAGACTTTCTATCAAATCTATTGGTCAATGTCGATAAAGCAATAATTGTTGGAGATTTTAACATACACGTAGATAACACAAATGATGCGTTAGGGACTGCGTTTACAGATTTATTAAACTCCTTCGGGGTCACGCAAAACGTCAGTGGTCCCACTCATCGCCTAAATCATACACTAGATTTAATTATATCATATGGAACCAATCCAACCGATATAGATATTGTACCGCAAAGCGATGATGTAACTGATCATTACATGGTAACTTGCATGTTACGTACTGCTGAAATTTGTCATGTTGCGCCACGTTATCGACCAGGCAGAACAATCCTTCCAAACACTATAGATAGATTCTCAAATAGCTTACCTGATCTATCTCAGCTGCTCAGAGAACCCAAACAAACAGATGAACTAGAGGAAATGACTAGCAGTTTGAGCACCATTTTCTCTAGTACATTAGAAATTGTTGCACCAATTAGATTAAAAAAGGTTAGAGAGAAAACTAGAGCACCATGGTACAACAATGCTACGCATGCTATCAAGAGAGAAACTCGTAACTTAGAGCGTAAATGGAAACAAACAAATTTAGAGGTCTTTAGAATCGCGTGGAAAGACAGTATGTCACGTTACAAAAAGGCTCTTAAATCAGCCAGGGCTGAGCATCTCCGCAGACTAATAGAAAATAACCAAAATAATCCAAGGTTCTTATTTAACACCGTGGCCAGACTAACAAATAAACAGGCATCACCTGAGCAAAATATTCCGTTACAATGTAGTAGTAATGACTTTATGAATTTCTTCACTGAGAAAATAGAAAACATCAGAAACACAATTGTAAATATACAATCTTTTATGGTGTCTTATGATTCAGCCTCAATTATCGCCCCTCAAGAACAACTACACCGCTTTACAACTATAGGACAGGAAGAGCTAAATAAACTTATTATTGCATCTAAACCAACAACTTGTTTATTAGATCCAATACCCACTAAATTACTTAAAGAAGTGTTACCTGTAGTGGAAGAGCCTCTTCTCAATATTATTAATTCATCTTTATTTTTAGGTCACGTTCCAAGAATATTCAAGCTGGCAGTAATAAAACCTCTTATTAAGAAACCACAATTAGATCCAAATAACCTAGCAAATTACAGACCCATTTCAAATCTTCCATTTATGTCTAAAATACTAGAAAAAGTTGTGTCCGCTCAATTGTGCTCTTTCTTGCAAGAAAATGATATCTATGAAAAATTTCAGTCAGGATTCAGACAGTATCATAGCACAGAAACTGCGCTAGTTAAAATTACAAATGATTTACTTTTAGCTTCTGACCAAGGCTGCATCTCAATACTTGTTCTACTGGATCTAAGCGCTGCATTTGATACTATAGATCATAAAATACTCCTGGATCGACTACAAAACTACACTGGTGTTCAGGGACAGGCATTAAGCTGGTTTAGATCGTACTTATCAGACCGTTACCACTTTGTTTAAATGGGGAAAAATCAAAGATAACGTCAGTAAACTATGGAGTACCGCAAGGATCTGTGTTAGGCCCTCTACTATTCTCAATATATATGCTGCCACTTGGTAATATTATAAGAAAACATGGAATTAATTTTCACTGTTATGCTGATGACACTCAATTATACACTCACCGGCCACTTTATTAGGTACCCCATGCTAGTAACGGGTTGGACCCCCTTTTGCCTTCAGAACTGCCTCAATTCTTCGTGGCATAGATTCAACAAGGTGCTGGAAGCATTCCTCAGGGAGTTTGGTCCATATTGACATGATGGCATCACACAGTTGCCGCAGATTTGTCGGCTGCACATCCATGATGCGAATCTCCCGTTCCACCACATCCCAAAGATGCTCTATTGGATTGAGATCTGGTGACTGTGGAGGCCATTTGAGTACAGCGAACTCATTGTCATGTTCAAGAAACCAGTCTGAGATGATTCCAGCTTTATGACATGGCGCATTATCCTGCTGAAAGTAGCCATCAGAAGTTGGGTACATTGTGGTCATAAAGGGATGGACATGGTCAGCAACAATACTCAGGTAGGCTGTGGCGTTGCAACGATGCTCAATTGGTACCAAGGGGCCCAAAGAGTGCCAAGAAAATATTCCCCACACCATGACACCACCACCACCAGCCTGAACCGTTGATACAAGGCAGGATGGATCCATGCTTTCATGTTGTAGACGCCAAATTCTGACCCTACCATCCGAATGTCGCAGCAGAAATCGAGACTCATCAGACCAGGCAACGTTTTTCCAATCTTCTATTGTCCAATTTCGATGAGCTTGTGCAAATTGTAGCCTCAGTTTCCTGTTCTTAGCTGAAAGGAGTGGCACCCGTTGTGGTCTTCTGCTGCTGTAGCCCATCTGCCTCAAAGTTCGACGTACTGTGCGTTCAGAGATGCTCTTCTGCCCACCTTGGTTGTAACGGGTGGTTATTTGAGTCACTGTTGCCCTTCTATCAGCTCGAACCAGTCTGGTCATTCTCCTCTGACCTCTGGCATCAACAAGGCATTTCCGCCCACAGAACTGCCGCTCACTGGATGTTTTTTCTTTTTCGGACCATTCTCTGTAAACCCTAGAGATGGTTGTGCGTGAAAATCCCAGTAGATTAGCAGTTTCTGAAATACTCAGACCAGCCCTTCTGGCACCAACAATCATGCCACGTTCAAAGTCACTCAAATCACCTTTCTTCCCCATACTGATGCTCGGTTTGAACTGCAGGAGATTGTCTTGACCATGTCTACATGCCTAAATGCACTGAGTTGCCGCCATGTGATTGGCTGCTTAGAAATTAAGTGTTAACGAGCAGTTGGACAGGTGTACCTAATAAAGTGGCCGGTGAGTGTATATTTCATCACGGCCAGATGAAACCACTAACTTATCTAACTTGACAGAATGTCTTAAAGATATAAAATACTGGATGACGTGTAATTTCCTGCTATTAAATTCAGATAAAACAGAGGTATTACTTATTGGTCCAAAAAACTACCCACAAAATCCCTTACAATACAACTTTAATTTAGAAGGATGCCCTGTTACTTTATCCACTACAGTAAAAGACCTGGGTGTCATACTTGACCGCAACTTGACTTTCGAAAATCATATTTCATATGTTACAAGAACAGCCTTTTTCCACCTTAGAAACATTGCTAAGCTACGTAACATGCTATCTGTTTCTGATGCAGAAAAGTTAGTTCATGCATTCATGACCTCGAGACTAGATTACTGTAATGCTTTATTAGCTGGTTGTCCTGTATCCTCAATAAACAAGCTACAGTTAGTCCAAAATGCAGCCGCTAGAGTTCTTACTAGATCAAGAAAATATGATCATATAACACCAATTTTATCATCTCTACATTGGTTACCTATTAAGTTCCGTATCAATTACAAGGTATTGCTACTGACCTATAAAGCCCTAAATGGTTTAGCTCCAGTCTATTTAACGGACCTTCTATCGCCCTACAATCCGTCGCGCTCTTTAAGATCACTAAATTCGAGGCTTCTGGTCATTCCTAGGATATCCAGATCCACCAAAGGAGGGAGGGCGTTCTCACATTTAGCTCCTAAACTCTGGAATAGCCTTCCTGATATTGTTCGAGGCTCAGACTCGCTGTCCCAGTTTAAAACCAGATTAAAGACGCATCTCTTTAACCAAGCATTCACATAATGCTTACCTTTTATACTACTGCCGAATCAGATCGAATGCATTAATATTATGAACATCAGCTACGCTAATTATTTCTCATCTGCCTTTCTGCTGTTATCTCGGGACGCAAGTCCCGAGGTAAATAGCGTTCGTCAGCTCCAGTTTGTATCCAGCCTCTCACGGAGACTTCGGATGATCCAACACCTGTGATGAGACGACTAAACTCCTGTGGAGAGACGACTCGACGCCTGTGAAGAGACGACTCGACGCCGGCGATATGTTATGCCCTAAATTAATACATGATGAACTAACTGTATTTTCTATGTACATTTTTAATGCACTTTCTGTAAAGCTGCTTTGAAACAATGTGTATTGTGAAAAGCGCTATACAAATAAATTTGAATTGAATTGAATTGAATATGGTCAATAATACAAATAAGTAATCAAATTACCAGGGAATATAGAAATTTATTACAAATTCGGCAACAGGTAACTTATTTTATTGATAACAAAACACTCCCAGTTATTATTGATTATTGAAACAAACAAAAAAAGACAAAGTGGGCCAGGGCCAGCTGTGGGGAGGCAATCTAACTAAGAGTGTGCGCCAGGGATGCACCAACTTACCCACCGCATGTGCCCACTGCAATCGATAGTCACTGCAAACCAGTTCACTGCAAATCGTGTCCCCAGTGCTGTTAACACTACAATCAGTGAAGGAACCCACACTAGCGTGCCTAGCCTCTACCACAAGCCGACCACTAGAACCACTGAAAAGAACAAAACAACAAGTTAAATAAAACGCAATAAATCAGTTGGTTATATCTAAAATGCAAGCATAATTAACTAGGGGAGTGCCACATGGAGGCACAACAGCCCGAGTGTACCAGCAACAATTGTTACAATCCTAATAAGGCAAAACAGCAGCTGACAACCTACAATTAAAAACACATGCATGTTAGCACCAAATTAATAAAAGTAAATAACAGTTACCTCAGGTAGTTATCATACCCTACTTGTTACTCATTAAGTTTCTCATACCTTAACACAGGGTGTTCTGTAAGGAACAATACATCACGCCACTCCAGACAGGGAACCTTGGAATCAGCCAAACCACATAAACAAGCGGGCAGCAGACCGCTACAAAACATACAACCTCAGTCATTGGGAAAACCCAATAAAACATAAGACGAGTTTGTTTTACTCTCACCTACCTAAACGTCACAGAGGGTTCATGTAGCAACCGACAGACAGGAAAAACAGCAAAGAGGCAGCCATGATACTACAGCTGCCTTAAATAAACTCAGCTAATGAGGGGGGTTTGACCTGGGTGGAGCTAATTTGATGCTCTAGAGGTACATTCAAGCGCCAGGCTGAACACCTGCAAGTCTGCATAGAACTACACACCACTACATTAGGAAGACTGTTCCAAAGTTTTGGTGCTAAATAGGAAAAGGATCTACCACCAGCAGTCGATTTTGATATTCTAGATATTATTTACTGGCTGGAATTTTGAGATTGCAATAGACGTGAAGGACTATAATGCGTTAAGAGCTCCCTCAAGTACTGCGGAGCTAAACCATTTAGGGCTTTGTAAGTAATCAACAATATTTTAAAATTTATAGATGTTTAATAGGGAGCCAATGCAGTGTTGACAGAACCGGGCTAATATGGTCATACTTCCTGGTGAACTCAAGGTGCTGTGTTTTGAGCTAGCTGTAATTTGTTTATTAGGCGTGCACTGCAACCACCCAGTAGAGCATTACAATAATCTAGTCTTGATGTCATGAACGCATTAACTAATTGTTCCGCATTTGTCAATGAGAACATATGACGTCATTTAAATTTATTTTTAGGATGGAAAAATGCGGTTTAACAGATACTATTCACGTGACTTTCAAATGAAAGATTGCTAACAAAGAGCACACCCAGGTTCCTAACCGACGACGAAGACTTAACAGAGCAGCCATCAAGTGTTTATTTTTTGTTTATTTTTTGTTTATTATTTAAATCCCCATTAGCTGCTCCATTAAACAGCAGCTATTCTTCCTGGGGTTTAACAATTTTTAACAAAATATTAACATCAAAGCTGTACAACAATGAAGACAAATACAGAAGTGCACACAACATCATCTAAGTCATCTAACTCTCACACATACGCACAAGCATACACACACACACACACACACACACACACACACACACACACACACACAACACGTCACAACACATATACACTAAACATAACAACATAATATCTGAATATAAGCTCTTCTATGTACAAAATATTACCATTCTCTGGGTATAATATAAAATATGAAAATAACATTTCAATTACCATAGCTCATTGTACAGTCGTTATTAATTAAATAATTACAGTTATTCCAAAGTAAATAAATACAATCAAATTTTTTTTGAAAAACGATCATTGTGACTCCCTGAGACCAAAAATAACGGAAGCGAGTTCCATGCCACCATTGCTCTATAACACACTGTTCTTTGAAGTTGATTTGTTCGACAGGCAGGTAACAAGAAACATCATTCACTTGATTGACGAGTGGAGTAGGTATGAACATCACTGAAAAAGGTCAATCGTTTAAAAATAATTTCAGGTGTTTTTGTAATAATTAAATTTTTTAAGAATTTAATAAGAGAATAATTAATTCTGCTTCTTAGATGAAGCCACGCTAACTGATTGTGCATGTCCCTGATACTTGCTCTAAAAGAACAGTTTAGAACAAGCCGAGATGCTTTATTTTGTGCAATCTGTAATCTGTTTAAATTATTCTCTGTAGTTGAAGCCCAAATGATGGAACAATAGTCTAGATGACACAAAACTATTGATTCCACCAAAATTTTCCGTATACGAATCGGTATACATTTTCTGCAATGGCGAACTGCAGCCATACTCCTGCCCATTTTATTCAATATTAATTTTATCTGAGCGTTCCAGGTCAACCTGCTGTCACGCCGAGCAATTTGACCTCCTCCACTTGTTCAATTATCAAACCACTAACTGACAAATTCAGAACAGGGGAATCTTTTAAAAGATGATTAGATCCCAAAATCATACATTTACTCTTCACAACGTTAATCATTAACTTATTTACTCTGATCCAATTTTCTATTGATTTTAGTTCATTATTTAATACAGTGTTAAGTCTGGTAGAGTCATAATCAGACACACAAATAGTCAAGTCATCTGCATATAGGGCAATAGTGGCATACCTCAAAATAAAAGACAAATCATTAATAAAAATAGAAAATAACAGTGGTCCAAGACAACTCCCTTGAGGCACCCCACAACGCAGAACCTTTGTGTCAGAATAACTACCATTAAACAGTACCTTTGTAAGTCCCCGCTAAATCGATCCAATGCCGGCATACGATCAGCGGCGAAGGTCTCGCGCATGTTCCGTCCTTTCCAGGCTAAAGGGATTTTTGATTAAATGCAATACACTTTCTCATATGTATTAACTCGTTATTTCATCTGACTCCAAAAATGAAAAGGTTTTAATGATATCTGTGCATCATTAAATGTGAGCGAGTGTTTGACTATTCCTTGTAACCATTAGCTAAATGAACAATGTCAAAGTCAATTAGAATAATCAAATGTAACAATTTATTATGTCGGGTAAAGTATCATGCCAATTTCACAATCAGTTCAAAGATAATCAATATAATAACATCGAATGCTCTAGGATAAGAGAAATGCAAACCCAACATTTTAAGAAATACATGAGGCTGAGTTTTTGAGACTCAACCTCACGGGCTCTCAGAATTACAGAAAGGCCTCGAGCTTTTCACTGCAGTCCATTAAATAGCCAGAATCTTTTCACATGGAAAACCTGCTAATTTGCATTAAGTTACACCTCTTGGGGTGAGGGGAAAAAAGACCATTTGCCTTTCTTTGAGTCAGTTATCTCTAAACTCTTAAAAACCTTAGTACCTTGTGTTTTACTCTTTGGGAATGAGACCATTGTACCAGTCACACTGAGACCTTTAAAATGATACTAAACACAATACTTAATCATTCACATTAAAACCATATATATTCTTGTGTGAGTTAAGTGTTACTGAAACAGAGAGAATGCAGATGAAGTGAGACTTGTCCCAAAGGAAGAGGGGGAGGGAGTCAAATGTTAATTTTCCCACAAGGTTCTTTGTTTCATAGATCAGTGGTCATTCTTTAACCAGTTCTTCCAATTTCCAGCCTTACAGATCCCTCCTTGACCCCGTGGGTCACATTCGGACGAAATCTTACGGGGTCACAGTAAGGCGTTTGTTGAAATCTTTGAGGTGTTACTCAAAAATTGTCTTTGGAATGTTAGCATCTGTAGAAGCTCAGAGAGCTGTGTTCACCTGTAGAACACCTGGCCTCACCAGGTGTATAGCTTGAGTCCAGCAGGTGGATGAATGCATTCAGCTTTTCTTTCTGTGATCCGAACGAGGTTCATAGAGTCAATCTGGACCTTTTTGACTTGTTCAGTTGACGTGTCATGGAGAAACTTCTGCTTCTCTGGCACCTTCCCCATGATGATAATCTGACCCTCCTTGACCAATCCCGTCACCTCCAGCGGTGCGGTTGTCTGGGCAGACCTCAGTGGGTGAAGGGGTTCTCCTTGATTCCACACTGCTTTGTGTGAGACACCTGACAAGCATCTTAAATGTCCGCTTCACGATTGAGCACATATGAACTTCAAGTCGTAAAGGAAATGCATAGGAAAACATAATGCAACAAAACAAATCAAGTCATGTTCAATGTAAAATACCATGTTCATGTCAGCAAGTGTGAATGGTACATCTGGTCTCATATGTTTCTCAAGGTCAGGTACGGTGGTCTCATTTTTAATATCCAATTCTTTCACCACTGTGATGATATTAAATGTTAGTGGAATTTAAATATTCTTGGTCTGACTTACTCAAAGGAAATGCAGCAAGAAGTCGGTGCATAATCAAATAATCAAATAAATGGTACGCATCAATACATCTTGTAATAACAATAATAATATTCAAATACAAAAATATGAAGAATCACTGTTTGTTCGGGAATCTTCCAATGCAAGCCACCTATGCAGATATAAGGAGTGACTTGGAACATGAATAATCATACATGGATGGAGATTGTTCACTCCTTCCAACAGTTGTGTGTGTGTGTGTGTGTGTGTGTGAGAGAGAGAGTGTGTGTGTGTGTGGCTCAGTTACAGTCGATGACAGGTACATTTTAAATTCTGTAATTTGTTGAAGCGCTCACACTTCAGATCTATTCGTTATTGATGATGTTTCTGTTATTATTGGTTTGTTGAGAAATCAGGGGCCCGCTGACTTCCCAACCACCCTAACAACAATCAGAAAGTTTGAACATTTTGAAAATTGAATAGCAGGTCTGTCTCTGCTTCATAATTTTTCATCATTGATTTGCGACTGTAGCCATTCATATGTATATTACAGTGTTTTTCCATGAGTTGGAAGAGTGTAGTGAACAGCATATGTTATGTCATGGGATCAGCTTTCCCATCCTATGTGTGTGAAGCTATTTAGTGAGGTGACACTTTTGGACTCTGTCATCTTTATCTTCGTATGTGTCGTGTTCAACCTGGATAGACTTGATCTTTTCCAGGTGATGTTGATGTGAGGGTGTAGTGATGGAGGAGTGTGGGTTCATGTCTAGGAGATGGGTGGAATATAATCTATAACAATTGTGTTGCAAATTTAGTTCCAGTTCTAAACTGGTAGGCCATGCTAATGTAGTGATGTGCTACTGTGAGATGTAAATGGCCTTTGAAGTGTCGTTTCACCCATCTCCCGTGTTTCAGGTTCTGTTCTAACAATCCCGCTGTCCTGGCGATCCAGGTGGAGTCCGGCCCGTCCTGGCATCCGTCCTCCGAGGAATTGCAGAAGTAAACCTGACAAAAGCAAATGCAGAGAGAACCACAGTTAATTCTGATGTTTTCAACAGTTTTAAATTCAGACATGTGGAATTCTTTTGCTTCCTCCATTGCGATTTTAATTCCCGTTGTTACATGAAACCGAGTTTCATTGACCAGGTCTGAATTACTGCCGTTGTTTCAGTGCAGTGTGCGACACCTTAAAGCTGCTCTTGCAGTCAAGCCTTCACAGTCTGCTGTGTCATGAGCATTAGAGATCCCAGTTCTGCTGGGGACATTTTGTCTGGCTTTACCTCAAGTTGCTTTCATTACAGCCAGATCTGTGGGCATAAAATAGTTCACCTGTTTTGGTGTGGTGTCGTTCACACATTTGGTTAGTGCAGATCTCTTGTGACCTGCAAAAGGCTGTGGTACTTCTGTTCGATGTTTAGTTCACACCCTCCTTGTAAATATGCGTCCTTGATCAGTTTGCTATTACCTGTGCCACACTTCTGAGAGTGTTTTTTAAATGCAAAAATAAAAGCACACCTCCGTCCGCCCTTTTGGCACTGGGTAGTAGCTCAAGGGATTAATGTCACACTTCTCCAATTAATGCCCTGCTTGGCGTGGCGATTACAATATAATGTGTATTATAATTCGAGTTATAATACAATTATATTTAAGAATATAAGTGAAATTATATTGTTTTTGGTCTCTGAAGAGTCTCTGCTCGTTCTTGTATCAATACATTTGAATATGAAAAGGCTTTCTGGCTCAGGCTGATAAGATGTACATTTGCTGTTTCTCTTTTCTGTTTGCTAGGTTTCGAATACCTTTTCTTTTCATCTAGTCTTTTTAAAGACTATAAGAAAGCCAAGTGGCCATTTTAACGTTTGTTTATTCTTTTGAACTCTTAGTTTTAGTTTATCCGCTCAGATCAGGAAGCTATATCGCTCTGCAGTCCTTCTCTCAAGGCCGCACGACACACCCCCGTCAGTTCCAATGATCAATTCAGAGGTAATTGGCTGAATGTCTGGGATTTGCCGTAATTCACACGTACACAATCGAAGACATATACACAGCCCCCTCGAATGCCACCTCAGGAACTAATTCAATAACTTACTTTACCAGCGTGCACTTATCTAAAGTAACATTAAATTAGAACAGAGGTATTTAGACGTACCCAAATCTAGATCAAACAGCATTAGCTGATTCTAGACGGAAACTACCCGTCTCCTCATTCAAGTACACTTGAATCTGATATCAGATATTAGTCGTCACTAAACTCTGACGCGAAAGATGTGGAAATATACGAATCCAAGAATCTAAGGAAAAAACAGTCTTTCAGAGTCATTCAGAATTAATTCAAACGTAACCATTTACAAATTTGGTAAAGATGTTTACAATTTACAAAGACGTAAAGTTTACGTTCTCTAAAGCTTTGAATATGTCACAATGGCGCCTTTTTATACTTGTATTACTCCAGCGTGTTACAATGTTTTAGAGTTTATTCTGCCATCGTTTTTACAGACTCGCCACATGTAACAGCTCCTGTATCTGTGTGTTGGATATATTTTAGAGATTACTCTGCCGTCGTTTTTGCAGTCTCGCCATATCCCCAACCACCTAACAGTGATAACCAAGCAAAATCTTCAAATTTTTCCGCAACTAGGTAGCATATCAAATACTTTAGAGATTTACTTTTCAGAGGAACTTAAATAATTTAGTTCCATCTGTGTTCAAGTTTAAGCTTTTAAATGCAACATAGACAATATTTCGTTTTCCGAGTATTTCTGTCTCGGAACTTTCAAGAATTAATGAGATGTGCGTTCGTTGTTTCTGACTTTCAAATTCATTGTGAATCACATTATAACCACATTCAGCATAGACACACACGTGTTTAATTCAGTTCACACAGGATACATGGCCTAGAATACAACATCAACAGCCTTTACCTAAGTGTTCCAAATACACCCACAATAAAGCAATCCTGTGTTTAAAGAATAAACTTACAATTAGCCTATGTGCACATATAGTAGCACAAACAACTATAAAGTGTGTTCTATGAGTGCATTACAATGTGTGAAGCACAACTCCAAATTTGAAAATACAAATTATTGCATTATTGCCTTTTAATCCCATCTGTGTTAAAGTGGAAGCTTTGAAATGCAATATAGAGATTTTAATGTTTTGAATGTGGCTTTGGCCCGCCACCAGTAGGCCGAACAAATAAGGGTTAAGCGTTGGACGCAGCATGGTCATTAGCATTTAGCATTAGCCTTGAGCGTTTTTGAAAGCAGCATGGTCATTAGCATTTAGCATTAGCCTTGAGCGTTTTTGAAAGCAACATGGACAATAGCATTTAGTGTTATCCTTGATATTTGAGTTTTAGCCTGTAAATAATATCGTCATGTTTTCCCAAAATTTGCTTTTCATAAACAATGCATCGATTTGCCTTTTTATTTATAAAAGCACGTGTTTTCCAATTGTTTACAAACTTAGAATTTTCTTTCTCTTTGCCCATTTCCACCACATGTTGCAAGTTTGTTCAAACAAAGCCAATGCAACAATGGAGAAAACACGCTGATTTCAAAACTTTAGCCTCTAATTTTACAGCTCTTCATCAAGTAAGTTAGGCTACCAGAAAATTATTTGGAAGATGTAATTCCAATTTTAGGTTTCGTTTCTTGTTGCTTAGGCAAACAAATATATCTTTAAAATCTATTAGGGTTTCCCTTCCTCATCTGCGCTGCCGTTATCACGTTCTCTCGTGTTTCCGTTCTGGACTAAACAAAGCTAGGGCTTTCCGACCGTAACAATGCAAACAACATCTTCTCAACACTTAAAAAGGGCAGAAAAAGTTGACTTACCACAGCGCAGAAGATAGAGAAGATTTTCAAACCTCATTGTCGATTTTAAAATCCCAATACTTTGCTGGAAGGATGTTTCTCACGAAATCCATTTGTTGCAAGATCACGTCGGGGTCACCATTTTGTAAGTCCCCGCTAAATCGATCCAATGGCGGCATACGATCAGCGGCGAAGGTCTCGCGCATGTTCCGTCCTTTCCAGGCTAAAGGGATTTTTGATTAAATGCAATACACTTTCTCATATGTATTAACTCGTTATTTCATCTGACTCCAAAAATGAAAAGGTTTTAATGATATCTGTGCATCATTAAATGTGAGCGAGTGTTTGACTATTCCTTGTAACCATTAGCTAAATGAACAATGTCAAAGTCAATTAGAATAATCAAATGTAACAATTTATTATGTCGGGTAAAGTATCATGCCAATTTCACAATCAGTTCAAAGATAATCAATATAATAACATCGAATGCTCTAGGATAAGAGAAATGCAAACCCAACATTTTAAGAAATACATGAGGCTGAGTTTTTGAGACTCAACCTCACGGGCTCTCAGAATTACAGAAAGGCCTCGAGCTTTTCACTGCAGTCCATTAAATAGCCAGAATCTTTTCACATGGAAAACCTGCTAATTTGCATTAAGTTACACCTCTTGGGGTGAGGGGAAAAAAGACCATTTGCCTTTCTTTGGGTCAGTTATCTCTAAACTCTTAAAAACCTTAGTACCTTGTGTTTTACTCTTTGGGAATGAGACCATTGTACCAGTCACACTGAGACCTTTAAAATGATACTAAACACAATACTTAATCATTCACATTAAAACCATATATATTCTTGTGTGAGTTAAGTGTTACTGAAACAGAGAGAATGCAGATGAAGTGAGACTTGTCCCAAAGGAAGAGGGGGAGGGAGTCAAATGTTAATTTTCCCACAAGGTTCTTTGTTTCATAGATCAGTGGTCATTCTTTAACCAGTTCTTCCAATTTCCAGCCTTACACCTTAAACTCCCTATTAGTAAGATAACTATAAATCCATTGGATCGCACACTTTTCAAATCCATAACAACGTATTTTTTCCAATAGTTGATCATGATCAATTAAATCAAATGCTGCACTCAGATCTAACAAAACAGTATCAACTAATTTTCTATCTTCAATGTCATGCAACCAATCATCCGTCATCTGAACCAAGGCTGTCGTTGTAGAGTGCCCTTTCTTATCAGCATGTTGATAAAGTGAATTCAATCCATTTTTCGAGAAATACAAATTAATTTGATCGTAAACTATTTTCTCCGGAATCTTACTCAAAATTGGTAGTATACTTATAGGTCTGCTATTGTTCCCAGAAAAATTGTCCTTTTTATTTTTTGGAAGAAGCACAATTTTAGCTTTTTTCCAGTTAGCAGGAAAAACAAATTTTTCTAAACTTAAATTAATAATATAACATATAGGCTCAGTAATCACATCAGCCACCATCTTTAATAGATTGAAATCCAAATCATCAACACCAGGAGGTTTACATTTCATTAACTTTAATATATTTTCTACTATAGTAAAACTTACTCTATCAAATTTAAATGTACATGATTTATTTAGCATGATTGTATCTCTAATTGTCTTAAGAGATAAATCAGGGTATTCCTTTGAGATCATATCTTTTTGTAAATTTTGAACTTTCTTTATAAAGTAATCTCTGTCAGGTGTACAACAAAGGGATCCAAAAGCAAAGGTAACTCAAAAGAAAGTCTTTTAATGTTCAACAACACAGGAGGTCTGTAGCAGATAACATAGAACTGGAACTCAAATAGGCACTCCAGAGAGGCAGCTTAACAGAAGATACTCTTTGACTGTAGGATCCCGTCCTAGTAGACAGCAGGGCAAACAGATAGGGTCTGTAGAGGCTCACCACAGCAGATGACAGGACACAGGTAGCACTGGGACGAACGCTGCTTTGACAAGATATAGAGAGTAAATACTGACAAGAGAAGAGAGCTTACGCAGCGCGTAACACACACAATAATCCGACACAGAACAGAGAAAGCAAACACCAGAAGTAGACAGGGTAATTAGACAAGACAAGAAACAGGTGTGACAGCAACTCAGCGCGAGTGCTGATTGAGATGATCAACAGGTGATGTCAGAGCGCAAACATGTAAGTGTGTGTGTGCTATGAGTGTGTCAATGAGTGTGAGTGATAGAGTGAGAGAGAAACAACCCAGATCCTGACAGTACCCCTCCCTCAACGAGCGCCACCCGGCGCTCCCGAGGAAGAGGCCTGGCGAGCCCGATAGAAATCCTCGATGAGCGAGCGATCCAGTACGTCCCGGGCCGGGATCCACCGCCTCTCCTCAGGACCGTAGCCCTCCCAGTCCACCAAGAACTGGTGGCCACGCCCCCGAGGGTGAACATCAAGAAGCCTGCGAACTCGGTAAATGGAAGCCTCTTCGTCAAGAGGTGGGAGAGGAAGGGTGGGACGGGTGGGAGCACGAATGACAGGCTTAATGCGAGACACATGAAATACAGGGTGTACCCGGCATAACTGACGAGACAATCTTAACTTGACAGCTACCGGACTAAGAACCTTGATAATCGCAAAGGGACCGACAAAACGGGGCATAAGCTTACGTGAGCCCTCGTGTATAGGTAGATTCTGAGTGGAAAGCCACACCTTCTGCCCACACACGTATCTAGGGGCTTTAACCCGACGACGATTTGCAGCTCTACGAGTTTGTGCTCTAGAGCGACATAAAGCAGATCTCACTCTCCTCCAAGTACGCTTGCATCTCAGAATAAAGGCCTGTACGGAAGGAACGGAAGTCTCAGATTCCTGGGACCTAAAAAGAGGAGGTTGGTAACCGAGACAGCTCTCAAATGGAGACAACCCAGTAGCGGACAACGGCAGAGAATTATGGGCGTACCCAGCCCAGGACAACTGATCGCTCCAAGATGCAGGGCTCTGAGAAGTTAAGCTGCGCAACATGCGTCCGAGAATCTGATTAGTACGTTCGGCCTGCCCATTAGTCTGAGGATGGAATCCTGATGACAGACTGGGGGATGCCCCAATCAGTCGGCAGAATTCCTTCCAGAACAGAGAAGCAAATTGGGGCCCTCTGTCAGAAACAATGTCCGAAGGAAGACCATGAATCTTAAATACGTGATCTACCATTACCTGGGCGGTCTCACGAGCGGACGGTAGTTTAGGGAGTGGAATGAAGTGAGCTGCCTTAGAAAACCGGTCGACCACCGTGAGAATAACCGTGTTGCCGGCGGATGACGGGAGACCGGTAACGAAATCTAAAGCAATATGCGACCATGGGCGTGACGGAATGGGAAGTGGTCTGAGAAGGCCAGCAGGCGGAGAATTGCTAGATTTAGTCTGGGCGCAGACAGGACACGACGCTACGAACCGACGTATGTCACGTTCTCTAGTGGGCCACCAAAATCTCTGGCGAATAGCGGCCAGGGTACCCCTAACTCCGGGATGCGCGACTAATTTAGAGGCGTGACCCCACTGGAGACCGCTCGTTCTGCCGTTCTCGGGAACAAATAACGTTCCTTCTGGGGCACGAGGCGGTCTGACGACGTGAGAAAGAGCTCTCCTCATGGTCTGTTCGACTCCCCAGACAACAGCTCCGACCACGCAGTCTTGGGGTATAAAAACTTCCTTGGTCGAAGCCACCTCTGAAGAACCAAACTGCCGCGAGAGGGCATCGGGTTTAAGGTTCTTGGAACCTGGTCTAAATGAGATCAGGAAGTCAAAACGACCAAAAAATAACGCCCAGCGGGCCTGACGAGCGTTAAGTCTCTTGGCGGAACGGATGTATTTGAGGTTCCGGTGGTCAGTCCAAACAATAAATGGAACACTGGCTCCCTCCAACCAGTGCCGCCATTCCCCCAGAGCTAACCGAATAGCCAAAAGTTCCCGATTACCAACGTCATAATTGCGCTCAGCCGGTGAAAGACGATGAGAAAAGAAGGCACACGGATGAACCTTGTCATCTAGGGAAGATCGCTGTGACAAAATAGCCCCCACCCCAACATCAGAGGCATCGACCTCGACTATAAATTGTCTCTCAGGATCCGGAGTGAGTAGAATGGGCGCGGAGGTGAACAACCTCTTGAGTCGATCGAATGCACCTTGCGTCACCTCTGACCAAACGAATCAAGACCTGGTCGAAGTGAGAGCAGACAGAGGGGCGGCGACTTGACTAAAATTACGAATAAATCGTCTGTAAAAGTTAGCGAATCCCAAAAACCGCTGGAGAGCAACACAAGAATCTGGAATAGGCCAATCGAGAACTGCCCGCACCTTCTCGGGATCCATGCTGATACCCTCAGCAGAGACCACCGAACCAAGGAACGTGACTGATCGAAAATGAAACTCACATTTCTCTGACTTGACAAAAAGGCGGTTCTCGAGTAGTCGTTGTAAGACTCGGCGAACGTGTTGGACGTGTACTTTGAGAGAGGGTGAGAAAATGAGGATATCGTCTAGATAAACGAACACAAAGACATTTAACATGTCTCGCAAGACGTCGTTGACTAACGCCTGGAATACAGCGGGAGCGTTGACCAGCCCGAAAGGAAGAACGCGATATTCAAAGTGACCTATAGGGGTGTTAAAAGCGGTCTTCCATTCGTCCCCCTGCTTAATACGAATGAGATGGTATGCGTTACGTAAGTCCAGCTTTGTAAAGACTTTTGCGCCCTGCAAGATTTCGAAAGCCGACGACATAAGGGGCAAGGGGTAGCGATTCTTGACCGTTATGTCGTTCAGCCCCCGATAATCAATGCAGGGACGCAACGAGCCATCCTTCTTCACAAAGAACCACCCAGCACCGGCAGGAGAGGAGGACGGGACAATAATCCCAGCGTCAAATGACTCTGAAAGGTATCTTTCTAGGGCCTCCCGTTCGGGCACAGAGAGAGAATATAATCTACCGCGGGGTGGCGTGGTGCCAGGGTGGAGATCAATGCAACAATCGTAAGGACGGTGAGGCGGTAAGGAAACGGCCCGGGAACGGCTGAAAACCGCTCGCAAATCGTGGTACTCCTCCGGGACTCCGGACAGATCTCCAGGCTCCTCCTGAAACACAGAAACAGAAGAAACCACAGGAATAGCAGACACTAAACAATTTACATGACAAGAAAGACTCCAAGACAACAAGATATTCTTGACCCAGTCAATATGAGGGTTATGTTGGACTAGCCAGGGATGTCCTAACACAATGGGGGTATAGGGAGACTGAAAAACGAGAAAAGAAATAGTCTCTTGGTGGTTTCCAGAGATAATTAGACTCACCGGACTGGAGATACGGTGAACTTTAGACAAAATACTATCATCAAGGGCGAAGATGGTGGTACTATCGTTCAAGTCCACTAGAGGGATGTTATGTTCCTGAGCCCATCTCTCATCAATAAAATTCCCCTCCGCTCCTGAATCGATAAGAGCGGAACATGAAACGGTAGAACCAGCCCAACGAAGAGCCGCGGGCAGGATGGTGCGGGACTTGGATGGAGAGGACGTCACAGTAGCGCTTGCCAGTACTCCTCTGTCTACTGGCGAGCTCTGGCTTTTAACGGACAAGAAGCAGCAAAGTGGCCAGCCACGCGGCAGTAAAGACACAGTCTGTTGGAGATGCGACATTGTTTCTCCTCAGCCTGGAGGCGAATGCCACCCAACTGCATGGGCTCAGGATCAGGTCTGGAAGCAACAGAAGTTAATGACTCACAAGGAGTGGCGGTGGTTGCTCGAACACGTCTCCGTTGCTCAAAGCACTTGTCAAGACGAATCGCCAGCTCTATCAGTTGGTCGAGCTGGCTAGGTGAACCGCGGGCATAAATCTCCTCCTTCAAATTAACATTAAGCCCCTCCAGGAAACGAGCAACCAAGGCAGGCTCATTCCACTCGCATGTAGTGGATAGGGTGCGAAACTCAATGACGAAATCCGCTGCAGACCTTCTCCCCTGCTGAATGGTAGTCAGAAGCCGCGAAGTCTCGCATCTGTAAGGCTGGAAATTGGAAGAACTGGTTAAAGAATGACCACTGATCTATGAAACAAAGAACCTTGTGGGAAAATGAACATTTGACTCCCTCCCCCTCTTCCTTTGGGACAAGTCTCACTTCATCTGCATTCTCTCTGTCTCAGTAACACTTAACTCACACAAGAATATATGGTTTTAATGTGAATGATTAAGTATTGTGTTTAGTATCATTTTAAAGGTCTCAGTGTGACTGGTACAATGGTCTCATTCCCAAAGAGTAAAACACAAGGTACTAAGGTTTTTAAGAGTTTAGAGATAACTGACTCAAAGAAAGGCAAATGGTCTCTTTTCCCATCACCCAAAGAGGTGTAACTTCTTAATGCAAATTAGCAGGTTTACATGTGAAAACATTCTGGCTACTTAATGGACTGCAGTGAGAAACTCGAGGCTTCTCTGTAATTCTGAGAGCCCATGAGGTTGAGTGTCCAAAACTCAGCCTCATGTATTTCTTAAAATGTTGGGTTTGCATTTCTCTTATCCTAGAGAATTCAATGTTATTGTATTGATTATCTTTGAACTGATTGTGAAATTGGCATGATACTTTACCCGACATAATAAATTGTTACATTTGATTATTCTAATTGACTTTGACATTGTTCATTTAGCTAATGGTTACAAGGAATAGTCAAACACTCGCTCACATTTAATGATGCACAGATATCATTAAAACCTTTTCATTTTTGGAGTCAGATGAAATAACGAGTTAATACCTATGAGAAAGTGTATTGCATTTAATCTAAAATCCCTTTAGCCTGGAAAGGACGGAACATGCGCGAGACCGTCGCCGCTGATCGTATGCCGCCATTGGATCGATTCAGCGGGGACTTACAAAATGGTGACCTCGACGTGATCTCGCAACAAATGGATTTCTTGAGAAACGTCTTTCCAGCAAAGTATGGGGATTTTAAAATCAACACGAGGTTTGAAATTCTTCTCTGTCTTCTGCGCTGTGGTAAGTCAACTTTTTCTGCCCTTTTCTAGAAGTGTTGTGAAAATGTTGTTTGCATTGTTACGGGTCAAAAGCCCTAGCTTTGTTTAGTCCAGAACGGAAACACGTGAGAACGTGATAACGGCAGCGCAGATGAGGAAGGAAAACCCTAATAGATTTTAAAGATATATTTGTTTGCCTAAGCAACAAGAAACGAAACCTAAAATTGGAATTACCTCTTCCAAATAATTTTCTGGTAGCCTAACTTACTCGATGAAGAGCTGTAAAATTAGAGGCTAAAGTTTTGAAATCAGCGTGTTTTCTCCATTGTTGCATTGGCTTTGTTTGAACAAACTTGCAACATGTGGTGGAAATGAGCAAAGAGAAAGAAAATTCTAAGTTTGTAAACAATTGGAAAACACGTGATTTTATAAATAAAAAGGCAAATCGATGCATTGTTTATGAAAAGCAAATTTTGGGAAAACATGACGATATTTACAGGCTAAAACTCAAATATCAAGGATAACACTAAATGCTATTGTCCATGCTGCTTTCAAAAACGCTCAAGGCTAATGCTAAATGCTAATGACCATGCTGCGTCCAACGCTTAACCCTTATTTGTTCGGCCTACTGGTGGCAGGCCAAAGCCACATTCAAAACATTAAAATCTCTATATTGCATTTGAAAGCTTACACGTTAACACCGATGGGATTAAAAAGCATGAAATAATTCTGTTAATTTTCAAATTTGGAATTGTGCTTAACACATTGTGCTAATAGAACACACTTTAGTTGTTTGTACTACAGCATGCACATAGGCTAAATTTAAGTTTATTCATGAAGCACAGGATTGCTTTACTGTAAGTGTGTTTGTATCACTTAGGTAAAGGCTGTAGATGTTGTATTCTAGGCCATGTGTCCTGTGTAAACTGAATTAAACACGTGTGTCTAGGCTATTGTGTGATTCACAATTTGAATTTGAAGATCAGAAACAGTGAACGTGCATCTCATTAATCCTGAAACAAAAAAAACAAAAAAAACCTTTTCATATTCAAAGCTTTAGAGAACGTACACTTTACCTCTCCACTCTATGGGAGCTGTTTTTCGCATACAAAATTTGTAAATGGTTACGTTTGAATTAATTCTGAATGACTCTGAAAGACTGTTTTTTCCCTAGATTATTGGATTCGTATATTTCCACATCTTTCGCGTCAGATGTAGCGACGGCTAATATCCGATATCATTTCACGTGTACTTGAACGGGGTGACAAGGTATTTCCAACTAGAATCAGCAAACGCTGTTTTAATCAACCTAGTTCGGGTGTGTCAAAATCCACTGTGTTAAGTTAGTGATTACTTTGGATAAACGTGCGTGATTTACAGATCACGGGCTTGACCTGAAGCCATTCTAAGAGCAGTTGAGTTGATGAACTGTTATCTTTCATGGTGGTCAATCTTCCCTACTAAAGTAACACACTGAGTTAATTTCTAGGGGAGGCGTTCAAGGGGACTTATATACATATCTCTGATTGTACGTGTGAATACGGCAGATCCCAGATATTTAGTCAAATTACCTCTGAATTGATTATTGGAACTGACGGGGGTGTGTCGTGCGGCCTTGAGAGAAGGACTGCAGAGCGATATAGCTTCCTGATCTGAGCGGATAAAATAAAACTAAGAGTTCAAAAGAATAAACAAACGTTAAAATGGCCACTTGGCTTTCTTATAGTCTTTAAAAAGACTAGATGAAAAGAAAAGGTATTCGAAACCTAGCAAACAGAAAAGAGAAACAGCAAATGTACATCTTATCAGCCTGAGCCAGAAAGCCTTTTCATATTCAAATGTATTGATACAAGAACGAGCAGAGACTCTTCAGAGACCAAAAACAATATAATTTCACTTATATTCTTAAATATAATTGTATTATAACTCGAATTATAATACACATTATATTGTAATCGCCACGCCAAGCAGGGCATTGATTGGAGAAGTGTGACATTAATCCCTTGAGCTACTACCCAGTGCCAAAAGGGCGGACGGAGGTGTGCTTTTATTTTTGCATTTAAAAAAAAAAAAAAAAAAAACCCCTCTCAGAAGTGTGGCACAGGTAATAGCAAACTGATCAAGGACGCATATTTACAAGGAGGGTGTGAGCTAAACATCGAACAGAAGTACCACAGCCTTTTGCAGGTCACAAGAGATCTGCACTAACCAAATGTGTGAACGACACCACACCAAAACAGGTGAACTAATTTATGCCCACAGATCTGGCTGTAATGAAAGCAACTTGAGGTAAAGCCAGACAAAATGTCCCCAGCAGAACTGGGATCTCTAATGCTCATGACACAGCAGACTGTGAAGGCTCGACTGCAAGAGCAGCTTTAAGGTGTCGCACACTGCACTGAAACAACGGCAGTAATTCAGACCTGGTCAATGAAACTCGGTTTCATGTGACAACGGGAATTAAAATCGCAATGGAGGAAGCAAAAGAATTCCACATGTCTGAATTTAAAACTGTTGAAAACATCAGAATTAACTGTGGTTCTCTCTGCATTTGCTTTTGTCAGGTTTACTTCTGCAATTCCTCGGAGGACGGATGCCAGGACGGGCCGGACTGCACCTGGATCACCAGGACAGCGGGATTGTTAGAACAGAACCTGAAACACGGGAGATGGGTGAAACGACACTTCAAAGGCCATTTACATCTCACAGTAGCACATCACTACATTAGCATGGCCTACCAGTTTAGAACTGGAACTAAATTTGCAACAATTGTTATAGATTATATTCCACCCATCTCCTAGACATGAACCCACACTCCTCCATCACTACACCCTCACATCATCATCACCTGGAAAAGATCAAGTCTATCCAGGTTGAACACGACACATAAGGAGATAAAGATGACAGTCCAAAAGTGTCACCTCACTAAATAGCTTCACACACATAGGATGGGAAAGCTGATCCCATGACATAACATATGCTGTTCACAACACTCTTCCAACTCATGGAAAAACACTGTAATATACATATGAATGGCTACAGTCGCAAATCAATGATGAAAAATTATGAAGCAGAGACAGACCTGCTATTCAAGTTTCAAAATGTTCAAACTTTCTGATTGTTGTTAGGGTTGTTGGAAGGTCAGAGGGCCCCTGATTTCTCAACAAACCAATAATAACAGAAACATCATCAATAACGAATAGATCTGAAGTGTGAGCACTTCAACAAATTACAGAATTTAAAATTTACCTGTCATCGACTGTGACTGAGCCACACACACTCTCTCTCTCTCTCTCTCTCTCTCACACACACACAACTGTTGGAAGGAGTGAACAATCTCCATCCTTGTATGATTATTCATGTTCCAAGTCACTCCTTATATCTGCATAGGTGGCTTGCATTGGAAGATTCCCGAACAAACAGTGATTCTTCATATTTTTGTATTTGAATATTATTATTGTTATTACAAGATGTATTGATGCGTACCATTTATTTGATTATTTGATTATGCACCGACTTCTTGCTGCATTTCCTTTGAGTAAGTCAGGCCAAGAATATTTAAATTCCACTACCATTTAATATCATCACAGTGGTGAAAGAATTGGATATTAAAAATGAGACCACCTTACCTGACCTTGAGGAACATATGAGACCAGATGTACCATTCACACTTGCTGACATGAACATGGTATTTTACATTGAACATGACTTGATTTGTTTTGTTGCATTATGTTTTCCTATGCATTTCCTTTACGACTTGAAGTTCATATGTGCTCAATCGTGAAGCGGACATTTAAGATGCTTGTCAGGTGTCTCACACAAAGCAGTGTGGAATCAAGGAGAACCCCTTCACCCACTGAGGTCTGCCCAGACAACCGCACCGCTGGAGGTGACAGGATTGGTCAAGGAGGGTCAGATTATCATCATGGGGAAGGTGCCAGAGAAGCAGAAGTTTCTCCATGACACGTCAACTGAACAAGTCAAAAAGGTCCAGATTGACTCTATGAACCTCGTTCGGATCACAGAAAGAAAAGCTGAATGCATTCATCCACCTGCTGGACTCAAGCTACACACCTGGTGAGGCCAGGTGTTCTGCAGGTGAACACAGCTCTCTGAGCTTCTACAGATGCTAACATTGCAAAGACAATTTTTGAATTACATCTCAAGGATTAGGACAAACGCCTTACTGTGACCCCGTAAGTGTTATGTGACCCACGGGGTCAAGGAGGGATCTGTAAGGCTGGAAATTGGAAGAACTGGTTAAAGAATGACCACTGATCTATGAAACAAAGAACCTTGTGGGAAAATGAACATTTGACTCCCTCCCCCTCTTCCTTTGGGACAAGTCTCACTTCATCTGCATTCTCTCTGTCTCAGTAACACTTAACTCACACAAGAATATATGGTTTTAATGTGAATGATTAAGTATTGTGTTTAGTATCATTTTAAAGGTCTCAGTGTGACTGGTACAATGGTCTCATTCCCAAAGAGTAAAACACAAGGTACTAAGGTTTTTAAGAGTTTAGAGATAACTGACTCAAAGAAAGGCAAATGGTCTCTTTTCCCATCACCCAAAGAGGTGTAACTTCTTAATGCAAATTAGCAGGTTTACATGTGAAAACATTCTGGCTACTTAATGGACTGCAGTGAGAAACTCGAGGCTTCTCTGTAATTCTGAGAGCCCATGAGGTTGAGTGTCCAAAACTCAGCCTCATGTATTTCTTAAAATGTTGGGTTTGCATTTCTCTTATCCTAGAGAATTCAATGTTATTGTATTGATTATCTTTGAACTGATTGTGAAATTGGCATGATACTTTACCCGGCATAATAAATTGTTACATTTGATTATTTTAATTGACTTTGACATTGTTCATTTAGCTAATGGTTACAAGGAATAGTCAAACACTCGCTCACATTTAATGATGCACAGATATCATTAAAACCTTTTCATTTTTGGAGTCAGATGAAATAACGAGTTAATACCTATGAGAAAGTGTATTGCATTTAATCTAAAATCCCTTTAGCCTGGAAAGGACGGAACATGCGCGAGACCTTCGCCGCTGATCGTATGCCGCCATTGGATCGATTCAGCAGGGACTTACACGTCCATAAACCGACTGGTCGAACACCTTAATCATCTCGTCCTTAAAGAGATCCCTGCCTCCCAAGCGGAGGTTCCCCACTCACGCGCACGCCCAGTCAGCAACGAAATCACAAAGGCGATCCGGGCACGATCACTAGCGTATGTCTGAGGCTGCAGGGAAAACGCCACCTCACATTGAGTCAAAAAGGCTCGACACTCAGTCGACTCACCGGCATAGCATGGGGGATTGTTCACTCGAGGTTCAGAAGGAGAAGGATGACTCTGAGCTGTAGGTGATTCTCGCTGCATATGAAGAAGACGAGCAGATAAATCATTCACCTGTGCAACCAAACTCTCCACCGCATGTCTGGCAGTGGACAGCTCCTCTTCGTGTCGACCCAGCATGACACCCTGAATCTCTACCGCAGAGAAAAATTATTCCTCCTTTGCTGGATCCATCGTTGTCGGATTATTCTGTCAGGTGTACAACAAAGGGATCCAAAAGCAAAGGTAACTCAAAAGAAAGTCTTTTAATGTTCAACAACACAGGAGTTCTGTAGCAGATAACATAGAACTGGAACTCAAATAGGCACTCCAGACAGGCAGCTTAACAGAAGATACTCTTTGACTGTAGGATCCCGTCCTAGTAGACAGCAGGGCAAACAGATAGGGTCTGTAGAGGCTCACCACAGCAGATGACAGGACACAGGTAGCACTGGGAAGAACGCTGCTTTGACAAGACAAGATATAGAGAGTAAATACTGACAAAAGAAGAGAGCTTACGCAGCGCGTAACACACACAATAATCCAACACAGAACAGAGAAAGCAAACACCAGAAGTAGACAGGGTAATTAGACAAGACAAGAAACAGGTGTAACAGCAACTCAGCGCGAGCGCTGATTGAGATGATCAACAGGTGATGTCAGAGCGCAAACATGTAAGTGTGTCAATGAGTGTGAGTGATAGAGTGAGAGAGAAGAGAGAAACAACCCAGATCCTGACAATCTCCTAAATAATTAGCTATATCAGCAGGTTTAGTCAAAAGAGTATCACCTGTATCTAAAAATGTTGGTACAGATTTATCTCTCCGCCCTGTTAATTGATTTAATGTATTCCATAATTTATACCTGTCTAATTTGACTTTCTCAAATTTATATTCATAATACATCCTCTTTTTTGTTCTGTTTAATTTTGTAACAAAATTTCTCAATTGCTTGTACCTTTCACATCTTCCATTGTCTCCTGATAAGCTTGCCTCTGACTTTAATTCATCTCTTTTCCTCATATTCTCTTTCAGTTTAGCATCTAACCATGGAGAAGCAATATTAGACAGTGTTAGACAGTACTCTAGGTTATATATGTGAGTAAGTTTTTGTCCAATAATTAGAATTTCTGGGGTTTTTTTCAGAATTAAGTAGTAGGAAATTACTTGTCATCCAATTTTTTATATCAGCTGCATTCCGTTAATTTTGTGAATTGGTAAGTTTCGTCAGGGCGTGAGGAAATATAGAGCTGAGTATCATCAGCATAACAGTGAAAACTAATGCCATGCTTACTAATGATATCTCCTCAGGGTAGCATGTACAGAGTGAACAGCAACGGTCCTAGTACTGAGCCTTGGTATGCCATAATGACCTTGTGATCGATAAGACATCTCTTAATTTACTGCTACAAACTGATAACGGTCAGATGATTTAAACCATGCTAATGCTTTATTTTTCGTTAGTTTACCAACTGTTTCAAATAAATACCTCGGGTTCTTCTAATTAAGGGTTGAAAAATAAGCAGATCTAGCGGCTTTTAAGGCCTGTCTGCATGCAATCAAGCTCTCCTTCCATGAAATGTGAAATACCTCTAGGTTAGTTTGCTCATTGTACCACGGCGTTGGACTATTTTCTTTGATCTTCTTTAAGCGCAACGGAGCAACTGTGTCTAAAGTGCTGGAAAAGAGAGAGTTAAAAGTTTCTGTTGCAATATCAAGTTCTTCTAAGCTATCTAGGATGCTGAGATGATGAAAGAGATGATGAGGAAGACTATTAATAAAGCAATCTTTAGTGGCAGAAGTGATAGGTCTAACATATTTATAACACGGAGTCAGCTTTGCAGCCTTGGCTAAATTAAGTTTACACAAGACTATATAATGATCAGAGATGTCATCGCTCTGCTGAATTTTTAACAGCATCAACATTGATTCCATGTGATAATATTAGATGATTACGTATGAGTAGGTCCTGACACGTGTTGTCTGACTCCAATAGAGTTAAGAATGTCTTTAAATGCCAATCCCAATGCATCTTTTTCTTTATCTACATGTATATTAAAATCACCAACAATTAGGACTTTATCTGCAGCCAGAACTAACTCTGATAGAAAGTCTGTATTCTTTTTAAAATTAAGGTTCTTTGATAAAGTCTGTATGGTGCCCTGATACAGTAGCCAGCAGAATTCTCAAACGTGATTTATCGTTTACACTATATATTTTAGCATTTAGCACCAACACTTCAAAAGAAGTATTTAAAACTAGATTTCTTAGTGGTTTTGAAAATATTATATAAAAATTACAGCAACACCTCCCCTTTGCCTTTCAGATGAGGTTCATGTTTATAACAGTAATCTTGGGGGGTGGACTCATTTAAAGTAATGTAATCGTCTGTTTTTAGCCAGGTTTTTTCAAACACAGCACATCTAGGTTATAATCTGAAATCATATCATTAACAAAAAGTGCTTTTGAAGTAAAGGATCGAATATTCAGCAACCCAAGCTTTATCATTTGTTCATTTGTATTAAATCTGTTATATTTGTTGAACATCTATTACATTTTTAACCTTAGATGTGTTTGGAAGTTTTTTGTATTTCCTAATTCGGGGAACAGACACAGTCTCAATATGATTATATCTAGATGAAAGAGCCTCTATGTGATGGGATTTATCTGACCTTAGTGACGTGAGACGGCTGGCAGACAGTCGGTTTAGCCAGTCTGTCAGCTTCATTTGAAGCAGACATTCATTTGAACATGAATGAACATTAAAATATAATAAATGTTATTGTTCTTACTTATACTAGTATTATATTTGTTTAGAATTTGTTTAGAGCTCTTTCTTATCATGAAGTGTTTTATGATCAGCTGGCCATCATTGTGATCACATTAATGTTTATTTGTAAGTACCAGCAGACTTGAGTCAGCATTGCGGCAGGAGAAAGGAAGTCATGAGGAACAGATGCTGTATATTTCATAATTTACTGAGTATCATGGGAGGCAGACAGTACACTAATGGAAACATAATGATAAAAACACACAAACTGATGTTTAACCCAAATAAGAACAGAGCACTGCAACAACACAGAGGACTATGTAGAGCCGGTAACCAGAGAAACTTGGATTAATTTTGTATTAAATAAACACTGGAGTAAAGGCAAGAAAGTTGTTGTTATGAGTCATTATTTCAACCGGTTTCCATCAAAAACACTGATTGCTTCAGAAACAAAACAAGTGATACTGTATTTATGAGTGAGAAAAGTGTGCGATTTTAGACTCAGCCACTCACTTTGAGTGAGTCATTAAATCATTCAACCAACCAATCCATGTAGAACACTGATTCAATCAAAAATAAATCTCTGCTGTTGCTACGAGAAGCACAAATGATAATTCAGCAGTCTCTTGCTTGCGATATTACTTAATTATAATATACAGCTGTCTTTGTCATTTCAAAACCTACATATAAATGCATTTATATATATATATAAATATTTATTTCCAAGTGTAAATTTTGTAATATTGTGTAGCCTATTCAATGTCACAATGTCAAATATGGAAATTTCGGCACATTTCCCTTGCAGCCTCTGCAAAATATTTAATGTAAGCTTAAGATTTTAAAATCTATTTTTACATTTAATCAAGTCAATATAATCAGATAGTAAGACAGTTTGTCTTCTCTTAGTCTTCTGCTGCTCTATCATGGAATTCTAACATTATCTCATTCCTGTTGAGTTTTTGTGTCCAACAACTGCTGCAGAGCCAATCAAGGACTGTTGGGTAAGGGTAAAGTCAAAAAGGGTAATTTATGAATACTGAGGGGTAAAAACACTTAGTGAAAAGAAATGTTTTAATTTGTTTAAAAAAAATATTTAAATTTCTTTTCACTTTTTCAATTTAGCCTCGTAACAAAATCAAATGTGCAGCATTTTTAATAAAAATAGCAATAACTGGAAGAGGAATTATCATGGAAGTGTATGGTTTAATGGAACAATCCATTGTCTTTCATCCATGAAGTGAAAAATGTATGATCAAATGAGGATGTGTGATAATACTTCATGTATCATGTGTGAGGAAAACACATGCCCCACATTATAATGATTATCTAAGCTGCTTCAGAATGAACAGAGGGATGGAACTTGGAGGTACACCAAAGATCGTCCGCTTAATAAATGTGCAATTTAAACAAGAAAATATGGTACTATCCTGTAATTTCCAGATGTGTCTAAAGATTCATCCCATTTTTATGACAACGAAACACTTATGCATGGTCTATACAAATGTTAAAGATACCTATAGCAGCTGAATAAAGCTGTAATATAAAATAAATGTAATAAAATAATTATAAAAGAGATTTATAAAAAATATTGATAGCTTCTGTAAAGACTTTGGGCGGATCTAATCCGTGGGGAATTTGCATATCATAATTAATAATTGATAATTAATAATCGTTCATACATGTTTGGATTAGATCAGTCTTACATGTTAATAAATCTCCCTCTAAGGGAGGATGTAATTTTACCTGCATGCATAACTGTGTATCCTTGCATTTTAACCACAAATTGATTACAGTTAATTACACTGATCACGTCTTACGAAACAGGCTAAATTAATTAGCTCAATTTGGTAGAATAATATTGTGGGGATCCACAATATCATCTTACTTTATAGGATTTCAGGAAACGCAATTCTCTGGCCAGAAGAATTGGGTTTCCCGCCCTATAAACCCATACTCTTTAAGGTATCTTTAATTTGTAAAGCTTGTAGCATAAGTTAGATCTTTGGCACTCAAGGGACTCGAAAATGAGCAAAACAACACAGTTCGTCAATCACATGAATATAATGGATTTAATAAAGGCATAACTACTTATATATTTACTACGTTACAGGAATATATGTATTTACAAACATATATGATAAAGACAGACAATGGAAACACGTACATATCGAAGTGAGTGTGAGAGAGAGGGAGAGAGAGAGAAACGGAGATCCGTGGGTCAACCGTTTGGCAAAGTTCACCCGGACAACGGAACCTCAGACCTGACAACAAGGAATCACAAAATCGCCCCTTTTGAGGCAACAACCGTACAGCATAATAAATCTGGATGAGAAATAATATACTTGCACTGTCTCTTAGTTTGCTGAGGAGAAGGCGTGCGTGCGTGTGTCCTTGGGGCGTGGTTCAGAGCGCGGACTTTCAAACGCATGTTTGAAGGTCTTTGAGGTAAATTTACCAAAGAAACAATTCAGGCTACGTTCATTCCTCGTCAGTGGAAATTAACTCGGTATGGTACTTAAAAGAACTTAGAATTAAACAAAGAAAGGAAAAGATGAAAGATCTCCGGAGGAGATCACTAAGTCACATCCTGACGCCGGGGGGTAAGAGGCCAGAGAGCGGGTGAGAAGAGGGCCAGTCCTTTTGAAGACCTGATGTTTCCGCCTCCTCTGAAGCGGATTGTCCAATCATTGTTCAGGACATCTTGAGCGGGAAAGTTGTCTTTGTTTGGTTTGACAGCTTTATCTACTTAAATTACGACAGAGGCAGAACCTGTCTTTCCTTTCCACAGATTCTTAAACATAACAGGAGAGATGTTATACAGGCAATCATACTTTTTACGGTAACCCAATACATATATCTGGCTGCGTCAGACAAAGAGTTTTCAAATGACCTCACACACGACATGTAACAATGAGAGGAATTCAGGTTTACGTCTCAAATATACGTAATATAGGCATTTGTGGTTCCTTTTAAACTACAAACATTCCCAGATCTTGCAATCGGATGTAGGCCATCAAACACACATAAAACATATCAAATATGTATTGTTAAATGTCTTTTTGACTGTAAATTCCTTGAAAGTTCTTATGGGTGTGTGTAGTGTGGACAGAGATCCTGCATGCACATTCTTTTGGGTCGTAAACTCGTAACAAGACGCTTTCAGCCAGTGTTAGCTGGATTTGGGGGGGAAGTTTCACAGACTTTGTTAGGAGTGAAAATGCTGGATTATTCATTAAAATGTATAATACAAGCATTTATCATTCGTTTAGAACTACCATACCGAAAGGTATCTTCATAGGCCCTGGGCACTCAGATCCACATAACAACATATAACATATATCTCATTAAAATGTCCTTAATGGGGAAATTCATGCCAGTTTGTGTATGTGTGTGTGTGTTGAAGTCCCAGGGTTCATGGGAAGAAGTACATTTAGTTATTTAGATGATCCGTCATTCCGCTCAGTCCGTACACTTCAAATGTAAAACAATGATAAAAGATAATTCATGTGGACAAATATTGCATCCTGAAGTCTGTTCTGCTAAACTAGTTACAAAGAAATTACTTATTAATGGAGAAAATCCAAATATATATTTTACTTTACTAAAAAGGAAATGAGTCAAGGAATAGAGTCAAGCTGGCATGAAACGAAAATGTAGTGTCTTGTAAATTCATGTTAAAGATCTTATCATGAACAATTTATCCATGTATTGATTAATTTTCTTTCTTTTTGACCTCGCAATGTTTAATCAAAATTACATAACTCAATCTTCTAGTGAAAACGTCTCGGTTACGTATGGTAACCCTCGTTCCCTGAGGAGGGAACGGAGACGTCTCGTCGGAGGAGTTTCCAACGAATTGGGATCACGCTAGGGAGACCAATTGCCTTCGAGTGAATTAAAACGAGCCAATGAATATTGGCATGCAAGATTTGCATTCCGCGACCCGCCTGCCAGTGCGGGTATAAAGCCGGAAGCAAACGCATGAACAAACGTTTTTCGCTGAGGAGCCGAACGGTGTTCAGTCCTCCGCGAAGGTACAGCAAACATGGCGACGGGACGAGACGTCTCCGTTCCGTCCTCAGGGAACGAGGGTTACCATACGTAACCGAGACGTTCCCTTTCGTTCAGGAACTCCTACGACTTGTCGGAGGAGTTTCCAACGAATTGGGATCCCTAATAAAACACAATGGTGCTGACCCCTTCCAGCGCCCAGCTTAGCTCACCGCATAGTTTCTTACCTTATATGGCGGGAGCTAGCTAGGAAGAATCACACTGCTGTTCCGCAAGACCCGCTCAGTGGATTTTGGATAACACTGGGGAAGCATGCCCAACCTGTAGAAGGGAACGCTGCGGAGCCCCTGCCCGCCCGAAGGAAGGCACTGGGATACACGTATGTACTAACCCGTAGGGTAGTGAAACATACGGCAGTCCTTGAGGTAGTCCCAGCCCGAGAGGGGGGAGCGTACTGAGCAAGGACGACAGAACGACTCTGTCGAGGGGAAGACACGGAGCTAACCCGGAGGGTAGCTGTAACGTGGAGAAATGGGTCGCCGAAGGGACCACTGTTAAGGCCACCCAGTCTAATAGCAACTCCTACGAGAGGTAATAGACCTGGCGCCGGGCGATCCGCCTCGCCTGGTGCCGGAGGGGTGATGGAGGAACTCACGAGGTTAACCGTATGTTGGGGGACCAACGGAGCAAAAAGACGCACATATCCGGCCCATGGGGCGGGAATGGCGTAGCAAGCCGACATACCTAATTCCTCGCACTACTGGCCGTAGCGAGTACACGGGTGGAAACAGGTTCAACACGGAGGCTATAAAACCTAGCGAACGTGTTAGGTGTCGCCCAGCCCGCAGCTCTACAGATGTCTGTCAGCGAGGCGCCTTGCGCCAAGCCCAGGAGGTGGCAACACTCCTAGTAGAGTGTGCCGTCAACCTAGGTGGGCAAGGCATGTCCTGGGACTCATAAGCCCGGACGATAGCAACCACTAACCAGTGGGCCAACCTCTGCTTGGAGACAGCCTTCCCCTTCTGCTGCCCTCCGTAACAAACAAAGAGCTGATCTGAGGTCCTGAAGCTTTGCGTTCTGTCCACGTAAACCCGCACAGAGCGGACGGGACAGAGAAAAGCCAGGGCTGGGTCTGCCTTCTCCGGGGGCAGCGCTTGCAGGTTCACTACCTGATCCACAATGGGAGTGGTAGGAACCTTGGGCACATGTCCGAGCCGGGGCCTCAAAACAACGTGAGAGAGGCCCGGTCCGAACTCTAGGCACGATTCGTCGACCGAAAATGCCTGCAGATCCCCTACCCTCTTAAAAGAAGCCAAAGCCAACAGGAGAGCTGTCTTCATTTTTAGACAGGATATTTAACTCAACTGTAGGCAAGGGTTCAAATGGGGGCCTCTGGAGTGCTCTGAGCACCAGAGTTAAATCCCAAGAGGGTACAGGGTGCAGATTACGAGGCGGATTTAGCCTCCTGGCACCCTTAAGGAATCTGATGACCAGGTTGTGCTTTCCCAATAACTTACCTTCTACTGCATCGTGATGAGCGGCTATTGCGGCAACATACACTTTGAGGGTGGAAGGAGACAGCCTTCGCTCCAACCCATCTTGCAGGAAGAAAAGCACGACACTGACCAGGCAAGTTGGGGGGTCTTCCCGGCGGGAAGAACACCAATCGACGAACAGGTTCCACTTCAACGCATAGAGGCGCCTAGTAGAGGGGGCTCTAGCGGAAGTGATAGGCCACCTAGAACCTCCGCGTCCCCTCCAGGGACCAGACATGGAGTCTTCCAGAGGTCTGGACGCGGGTGCCACAAGGTGCCCCGTCTCGGAGAAAGGAGGTCCTTCTTCAGAGGAATTGGCCAAGGAGGGGCTGTCGAGAGGAGCAAGAGTTCCGAAAACCAAAAAAACCAAAGTCCGGTTGGGCCAAAAAGGCGCAATAAGCAGGACCTGCTCCTCGTCCTCCCTGACCTTGCACAAAATCTGTGCAAGAAGGCTCACTGGGGGAAACTCATATGGGAAGGCCCAGGGGCCAGCTGTGCGCCAGTGCATCTGTACCGAGAGATCCTTCGGTCAGAGAATAAAACCACTGGCAATGGGTCGTGTCCGGAGACGCAAACAGATCTATCCGAGCGGCTCCGAAGATTCCCCATATCAGCTAGACCACCTGGGGATGGAGTCGCCACTCTCCCGGAAGAGCTCGTCGGCTGCCGGTAGAGCACACCAGGGATGTGAATGGCTCGAAGCGACCTCAGATGCTTCTGACTCCAAAGGAGGAGATGGCGGGCGAGTCGCGACATACGATGGGAGCGTAGACCACCTTGGCAGTTGATGTACGCAACGGTCGCAGTGCTGTCA
Source organism: Semotilus atromaculatus (assembly GCA_031834385.1). Classification (NCBI taxonomy): domain Eukaryota; kingdom Metazoa; phylum Chordata; class Actinopteri; order Cypriniformes; family Leuciscidae; genus Semotilus; species Semotilus atromaculatus. The sequence goes on from JAULUF010000084.1 coordinate 17,169,778, forward strand.
GTACGGACCAGTACGAGCTTGTGGCAGCAGCCTTAGGGCGGCACAAGGCTAAGCGTACTGCTTGCAACTCTAGGCAGTTGATGTGCCAATGCAGTTGAGGCCCCGTCCACAGACCTGAAACTGCATGCCCGTTGTACGTGGCCCCCCATCCGTTGGCAGAGGCATCTGTGAAAACCACAGCATGCCTGGACACCTGGACTAAGGCACTCCGGCCCGTAGAAATGCAGGGTCCGACCAAGGACTGAAGGTTTGGCGACAGTGCAGGGTAATGTTGACCCGGAACGTGTCGCTCTGCCACGCCCATCTCGGGACTCGATCGTGAAGCCAGCGCAGAAGCGGTCTCATATGCAGCAGGCCGAGCGGCGTTACTGCGGCTGCCATGTGCTCCAGGAGCCTCTGAAACTGTTTCAGTGGGACCGCTGACCTGCCTTGAAAGGACTTGAGGCAGTAGAGCACTGACTGGACGCGCTCCTCGGTAAGGCGCACAGTCTGAGCGACCGAGTCCAGCTCCATACCGAGATAGGAGATCCTCTGCATTGGGCAGAGTTGCTCTTGTCCCGGTTGACCTGAAGACCACAGGGACCCGGAGCACCATGTCCCTGTGTTCGCACAACAGATCTCGCGAGTGAGCCATTATGAGCCAGTCGTCAAGATAGTTGAGAATGTGAACGCCTTGTCCTCTCATGGGAACAACGGCCGCCACCGTGACTAAGACACGGGGCGACAGGGCCAGAAGGGTAGGATTTTGTACTGAAATGCCCGACTCTCGAACGCAACCCGAAGAAAGGGACTGTGACAAGGGAGAAACGAGACATGAAAGTACGCGTCCTTCAGGTCAATCGCTGCAAACCAATCCTGGGGACGGATGCATTCGAAAATGCGCTTCTGCGTGAGTATCTCGAACGGGAGCTTGTGCAGGGCCCGATTCAAAACTCGCAGGTCCAGGATTGGCCGTAACCCCCCGCCTTTCTTGGGTACAATGAAGTAAGGGCTGTAGAACCCAGACCTCATCTCGGCTGGAGGAACCGGCTCGAACGCGTCCTTCGCCAGCAGGACGTCGATCTCTTTCCTCAAGACAGGGCCATCAGCGCACCACACCTGGGTGAAGCGGACGCCCCTGTACCTGGGAGGCCGGCGGGCAAACCGAATTGCGTAGCCGAACCAGATGGTGCGGGTGAGCCAGCGGGACGGTCTCGGAAGCGTAAGCCATGCTTCGAGAAACTGTACCTACGAACCCACCCGGACTACCGGCGTACCCGCGGAGGGGCAGCGAAGTGGAAGGCAGGGACCGGACTCCGGAGGTATTACTGCGGCCGAGAGAGAGGTCTGGGTGTGCGAGGCAACACCACCTGCTTCCACCGGGGGGCAGACGGCAGGGAAGGCACGAAGGCCTTCTGCTGCTGGCTGTCCCGAAGCGAAGGAAGGAGGGGAAACGAGGAGCGAGGCCCGGGGGCGTCGAGTCCAGGTTTGCGCGCCTCCTTGCCCAGCGGGAGACGAGAGTGACGAGGCCGTGGCGGCGTCACTGACATCTGAGAGTTGGAAGAGGGGGAAAGGAGTAGCAAAGCATGGGAGCGTTGCTCATTGCAGTCCGACCCTCTTGTGACCCAGAAATGGAAGAAATTGCTCTATAGAAAAAAGGGGGGCACTGGACTAGGAAGCCAGCAGCGGAACAGAATGAAACAAAGACACTCCACCCTGTCCTCCCCAGGGGAGGGAGAGGTGAGAACACCATCTCCTACAGAGCAACTTCCTCCAAAGCTGGGTCGCCCGTCTCAGGCTGCTGAGACAGGTGGCGTCGTTTTCCTGCGAAAGCTAGATGTCACAGTAGAGCTGGCTGTGACAGCTTTTCCACAGGGGACTGACACCCTTGGCGACAAACAGAGTGAGGAGAACCACGAGTGACTCGGTAGCACATCGAGTCAAGCTCTTGGTTTCCTCAGCCTGCTTCTGAACTGTGGAGAGCCGCTGGGCACAGTCTCCAACAGTGTCGCCTAAAAAAGGCAAACCTTGTGAAATAGGAGCATCGAGAAAGAAAACTTTGGCGATGTCTCGTACCTCTGCAAGGTTTAGCCCTGGGAAGCTTCTGGACCACAGTGTGGACATCGTCTGACCGAGGGCCAGTGCTGTGACTTAAACCATGGTAAGTCACTATGCACAGCTCAACCCCGACTCAGAACTACCCTTGTGCACTGCGTGTTTTGGCCTTACACTGGCCATCACAAGCAGGGAAGGGGTGGTCTGCCATTAGCAAAACCACCATCAAGGGTAGTGAGAGAGGAAAAAACTTTCACAGATTTTGGCATGTTGGCTTACCACTTTTTTTTTTTTGGGCACCAATAAGACTCCATACTGCAAAAAGTTTTTCACACCCATCCGGGCAGGCACGGGGGCGGGGCAAGGCGATACGTGTTGCACTGCGCCCCCAGAGTAGCCCGGGAAGTGTGGCTGTCAAGTCTGAACCGGATTTAACATGAGCGCACACACCATTACAGTGGGAACTCAGCATCACCATTTCCAGAGTGTAACAGCCCTCTCTCCGATGCAGCGATCGACATCTGATCCTCCCCTGGAGCCCCGAATGAAACACTTGGTTCCTCATGAGAAAAACCAGTAATTCCACCCGAAAGCTGCCAGGCATGCAAAAACAGTGAACGTGGCCATCAACCTTGATGACACACAGCACGCTGAACGCTTTTTAAAGACGAACAACGTGCCGACGTGGTCATGCTCTCATAAGAGAGCATAAACCACCCACGAACACAGTTTCAGCATGTCTGATGCGCTAGAGGAGTGAGGGGTACCCTCACTGTAATCCTCAGATCACCAATGCTATTAGCCAAAGTAGACCTTTTCTGGTGGCCACCAGAAGAGGAACTAGATCGGGGAATATGCAAAGGGACTCCACCTCGTTCGAGGCACTCGAGTCTCGACCGCGCATCTAGAGCGCCGAATGACGCGCGCTGGGTTGCCGTGACAACCCGCTTCAGCCGTAGGCCCGACGGCACACGGCACGCTGGACGGCTCAAGCCTTTACGAGAAAGGGGAGACGAACAACGCGCCGACGTGGTCATGCTCTCATGAGAGAACATGAACCACCCACGAACGCAGTCTCAACACGCTTAAGCCCAGGCATGTGAAACAGTGATCGTGGCCGTCAAATGAGGACAGGAAATGACCGCATCCAGAAACACACGGGTGAAACGTCATCCTGAAAAGGACGCGATCTTCACCCGTGTTGCTCTTTCAGAGAAACGCTCTCTTTATCGTGCTGAAGCACACAGGGACTAACGCGGCAACACAGCGGGGAAACTGCAAGCCCGCTGTGTTCACTCAATCGTTTACCAGCTGTGAAAACAGCTTTTGTTTTTAGAAATTTGCGTGCAAACAGCCGGCAATCGGGAGCTCGCGAAGACACTGCAAGCGCTGTCACACCAACACAGAGAGGACTCCGAACAGCAGACTCGTTGAGCGTGAAGAAAAGGTTTTCTTAAGCTCATCCACTCCGAGGACACAACCGGTCGGCTCCGAAGCAAAAAGCGTTTGTTCATGCGTTTGCTTCCGGCTTTATACCCGCACTTGCGGAATGCAAATCTTGCATGCCAATATTCATTGGCTCGTTATAATTCACTCGAAGGCAATTGGTCTCCCTAGCGTGATCCCAATTCGTTGGAAACTCCTCCGACGAGACGTAGGAGTTCCCGAACGAAAGGGAACAAACTTCTCTCTGATAACGTATACCAGACATCACCAATCATTTAATCTACTTAAACAGCATCCCTCCACAAACAACGGCAAGCTCACATTCTTTTTTGAGTGCAACGGCCATACTTTCAACAATCAATGATAGAACCAAGTGCCCGTTACATTCGGATGTACACTCACCGGCCACTTTATTAGGTACACCTGTCCAACTGCTCCTTAACACTTAATTTCTAAGCAGCCAATCACATGGCGGCAACTCAGTGCATTTAGGCATGTAGACATGGTCAAGACAATCTCCTGCAGTTCAAATCGAGCATCAGTATGGGGAAGAAAGGTGATTTGAGTGACTTTGAACGTGGCATGATTGTTGGTGCCAGAAGGGCTGGTCTGAGTATTTCAGAAACTGCTAATCTACTGGGATTTTCACGCACAACCATCTCTAGGGTTTACAGAGAATGGTCCGAAAAAGAAAAAACATCCAGTGAGCAGCAGTTCTGTGAGCGGAAATGCCTTGTTGATGCCAGAGGTCAGAGGAGAATGGCCAGACTGGTTCGAGCTGATAGAAGGGCAACAGTGACTCAAATAACCACCCGTTACAACCAAGGTGGGCAGAAGAGCATCTCTGAACGCACAGTACGTCGAACTTTGAGGCAGATGGGCTACAGCAGCAGAAGACCACACCGGGTGCCACTCCTTTCAGCTAAGAACAGGAAACTGAGGCTACAATTTGCACAAGCTCATCGAAATTGGACAATAGAAGATTGGAAAAACGTTGCCTGGTCTGATGAGTCTCGATTTCTGCTGCGACATTCGGATGGTAGGGTCAGAATTTGGCGTCTACAACATGAAAGCATGGATCCATCCTGCCTTGTATCAACGGTTCAGGCTGGTGGTGGTGGTGTCATGGTGTGGGGAATATTTTCTTGGCACTCTTTGGGCCCCTTGGTACCAATTGAGCATCGTTGCAACGCCACAGCCTACCTGAGTATTGTTGCTGACCATGTCCATCCCTTTATGACCACAATGTACCCAACTTCTGATGGCTACTTTCAGCAGGATAATGCGCCATGTCATAAAGCTGGAATCATCTCAGACTGGTTTCTTGAACATGACAATGAGTTCGCTGTACTCAAATGGCCTCCACAGTCACCAGATCTCAATCCAATAGAGCATCTTTGGGATGTGGTGGAACGGGAGATTCGCATCATGGATGTGCAGCCGACAAATCTGCGGCAACTGTGTGATGCCATCATGTCAATATGGACCAAACTCCCTGAGGAATGCTTCCAGCACCTTGTTGAATCTATGCCACGAAGAATTGAGGCAGTTCTGAAGGCAAAAGGGGGTCCAACCCGTTACTAGCATGGGGTACCTAATAAAGTGGCCGGTGAGTGTACATCACGATATGATATTTGTTGCTACTTTCATTCCATCACGTCTGTAACACAGAGTCGTCAGAATAACCACTTGCAGCAACAAAACTACATTATAAATATTATTACAACTTTAAGTCGTTGGTTTCACTACCTCAATCTGTATTTGTTAGCTAAACCTCGTGGGCGAGTCGGTAGATCAGGAAGTCTGGGTAGGGTAGGAGGCAGAATTTCTTTTGAAGGTTTCCACCTAGAAATCCAAATGACTGCATTAGGAGTCAAAAAAAAAAAAGAAAAAAAAAAAAGGCCTCAGCATGTGTCTGATGTCACAGCACTCTCAAGAGGCCAAGGATTACTTCACTAACAGGTTACACAGTTAAAACATCCTAATACATCAGAAAATGTAAACCTTTAATTACTAAAATAACACTCAAGGTGTCATTTCCTTCACAATCCTATCTTTCGAGTTTATTATGTCCCAAAAAAACAAAAACAAAATCCCAAATAGAAAAAACAAAAACAACACCAACAACAACAAAAAAAAAACACATTTTACATAGCAAAAACTGAAGTATTTACATTGTGAAAAAAAAAAAACGATCATCGGTTTGTCAGGACCCATCTGTGAGAGGCTTTCTATTATGGTTCAATTCAGTCACAAAAGGGAGGCACTTCATATCAGATAACCTTTACATTAGGGACTTAGAAAACAAACATTTTTAAATCACTAACAGGTGCATAAATACTGGTATGCTGAAGTTGGAGATAAATATTCAAACCCCAGAGATAACTAGTAATGACAGTTTGCTGATGGACACCATTAGAAACGTTTGAACCAAAAAGCAGATCTTTCAAACTAAAAAAGACCTTTGGAGTTTTTGGAAATAATGAATTGAGGTAAATTGGCCAGTCGGCTAGACTGTCTAAAAGTGACAGCTTATTCACTTACTAAGATTTAATTTGTTCTTGTAAATTAAATTATTCCTAAAATCAATCTCCCAATAGGACAGCCTTGTAAAGTCACTAAAATGAGACAAGAATAGATTGCACTAGAAATTCGGTACTACTTTGAGTTAAATGTACACCAAAACCAATATTTTAAACAACTGTACGTGTTAAACTATTGCGTATTGTTTTCAACAGGAAGACTGTATGAAGTTACTAACTATCAAAAGTTCTGATCACCTGGTGAATCTGAAGTTTAAATCAACCGTTTAGATAAAAGGAATTTAAACTGAAGCCACTGGTTTAATCGGTCAACAAAAGGGGCACATTTGGATTATAATCTGCTAATGTCAAAAACAATTGGTCTTTGAATACCCCCTCTGATGTGCTTGCCTAGCCATTTCTCACATTCAATATCTGAACAACTCAACTAACCTTTTAAATGCTGCACTCTGCACAGTTCGGTCACTTTTGAAGTTAAATAAGACAAAGTCCGACATCTGCTAAACATGCCTCTCTTTCTCAGTCAATGACAATGTGTGCATATGTACAATAAAAACAAGATCATTCTGAGAGATTTGAATCAAATGACTGGTCAAAAGGAAAATCACTAGAAAAACATGAATAAAAATAGAAAATTGAAAGTCTTGTGATGGTTCTGAACATTCTGAGTTGGAGTCTGTTGGCTCAGTCCTGGAGCAAAGGATGGTCAAAGGTGAAAGTATCATATCTTCTCCTGAATGAAAGGGTGCTGCAGGGCCTGGTTGATGCTGATGCGTTTAGCAGGGTCCAGCATCAGAGTCCCATCCAACAGATCCTTCAGCTGCATGACCTTCTTCCTTTGATCCTCCGGTAACCTCTGACCTCCAATCATGTCCGCAAGTAGGTCTTTAGTGGGGTTAATAGTGCTCATCACAGTTACCTTCTCCTGAAAGATTAAAAGAAAGTGCAAGAGAAAAAGAAGGGTAAGAAACAGGAAGCAGATATGTGCGGTGATATAGTTTTTCAAGAGTAAATTAGAGTAAATTAGAAAAATCAATACATGAGAGATCTGAGAACATACCCTTTCAGTCACTTTGTCAACCTCGATGTACAGGAAGTTCAAGTTCTGGTCAAAATGTTGGTCTTTAAACAGGCCTTTGCGAATCATCTACACACAAATGAAAAATAAAACACCATGTAAGAGACTTAAATACAATAATGAAGTGAGTAAGAGGAAATTTATATCTAAATTTTTTGTTTCAAATAATTAAAAATATTTAAACCTGTTATAATTGTTTATATTTCAGACGTGTTGGGATGGTTTTCATTGGAAGCTGTTCATCACTCACCCGTCTCATATCCGAAAATAGAAAAAAGTTGTTCTAGCTATTTGCTGTTATGGTGTGGCAGTGGCATAGGTTAGTTGTTACAACGAGCGAGAATGGATGAAAAGGAGCAGCTAAATCTCGAACCTCCAGGGAAACTCAAACATTTTTTTATTTAATTTTTTTTATAAACAGAACAGAGAACGTAACAGCTCGTAATAAAATGAGAATCAAACTTGGTTTGGCTTTTCAGAGATGACGAGAACTGAGGGATTTTAAAGTTGTAAAAGCATTTTTGAGATGAAGTTCTCTCAACAAACAGGCGAGTAAGGTATTTTATCGAACAGAAACTGCCATATGTAGCTCATTGTAAAGCATTATTTTGAAGGGTCATTTCATTATGGTTGTTGTAGCGCTGTGTCTTGGAATTTGAGGAAGTACCGCATAACTTCCCCACCAGTGTTTTTAAAAAATAATGTTGCTAACCTGAATGAACAGAGCCTCCGTTTTTAAACAAATAAATTTAATCTAGCTTTAAGCATTTTTTTTTTTTATTAACACTTGAATGTGGGCAAGTTTATATAAAAAAAATTTTTTTTAAATAAAAGCGCAACATTGAACAAAAAGCTGAGAAAAATCTCGTTTTTGTCGAAGTCTACGCTTGGATTGGATTCAGAACAATTATCAAAACAGATGGAGTCTAATTGCTTCCATCAACACTCCCAAAACTTGCACAGTCCTATACCCCTTCCTGGGTAGACATTTCATTCGGTAACATTAGGAAGTTTCGATTTATATGCTGTTTAATGTTTGATTGTATTTTAAGTGCTTCTATCGCTTGTTTCTGCTTCCCATGATTCTGTACTCTTTCAGGAGATGAGTAATAGTGCCTCGCGTAGGGCCAGTCGCGTTTCCACTGGCACTTCTGGGGCTTGATCGGGGCTTACTCAGGGCCAACGGCCAGGATTTCTGGCCCGTCGAATACCTTAGCAGGGTATATACAGCAATCCTTAAGTTAAATTTACTACTTTTTAATACCTTTTTTACTACCTTCAGAATTTTTTTTAAAACCATCATGACACTGAATTGCAAGTGTTAATCAGCGACCTTTCTATTATTTACACAGATTTTGACACATATAACATACAAAAAAGAATAGATTTAGAGACTGATGTTGACAACATATTGCAGATATTTAGTTCACTTAGTAAATAAAAATAAAACAAACTACATAAATTGTGCAATGGAGAGAATGGATAGTTCCAGCACACTGGCTGACATTCACTGCAAGTTGATGCATTACAAACTGGCATCTTCTATGAACATTGGGGCCATCCATTCCAACTGATAGCAGTTGCCTCATATTCAATTGTGTGACAGATTCCTGTGATTCGACACCAGGAAGAAATCTGTAATAAGTTATCATTCAGACATAGTAAAATAGATCTCAACATTCACAAAGGTTGGTTAAGGAGAAGCATTACTGCATACACATTTGATTTCAATTAATAATTGGTAATTCAGCAATTAAATTATTTAGTGTGTTTTTTCCATAAACAAAACCTGAGCCAAATATTACATTTCTATAACTGTGATAAGTTGTTGAATTTAACAAAATACTAAAAACTAGGGCTGCACGATTTGGGGAAAAAGTCATATTGCGATTATTGAGATCAATATTGCGATAGCGATATAATAAACAAATGGTTTCATGAGTCAACAGTTTGGTTCTAAAGCAAAATGCACACACAGATTAGTGATAATTCTGAAATGTGTATTTCTCAACTCAAACTAGCAACAACAACTAAATGATTGATAAAATCTATAATGATCAATAAGCCATTGATGTCTGGATAAAAAAATAACCCCCATTTAAAACATTAATTATAGTCATTCAACATTAGCCTACATTGATTCCATCATTACAATTGAAAGCTATCAATTTTAAAAAACAAACATTTATTAGGCTTCAAAAAATATAATAGCTTTAAATTAAAGTGAACTTTAAACAATCCTCACATAAACCCACAATAAAATATTCATATTTACCTGTGCCCTTCCGGTCTAACAGGTAGGACATATACAGACATTGAATAAAGTTATCAAACAGTCTGCGCTGCATAAATTATATAGACTAATCCTTATTAAAGCTACACAAGTTCTTTAGTCAAGAGCAGTGAGTAATTTTCTCTCTTCCCTTTGTTCTTTGATAAACTTTATGACAGAAAGATTTGGCTGCTGGCCCTTTAAGAGCAGCCGTGGCTGAGACGCGGATCACACACGCGCCTCATTCTCTCTCAACTCTTTGTGTCCATCATAAGACTGCTCTTATTTTATGAAGATACTCGACAAACGACAATTTGGCATAATTGTGTGTGTTATTGTTCGTCCAAGCGCGAAAGATAACAATTCTGGCGCGCGGTCTGTGCATTCGCACGATACTGGCCGCGCGCGTCTTTCTGTGAGTCACAGTCGGACATTCACCGGCACCACTCTTTTTTGACTTGTCACGCATAAAAACCCATATTTAAACGAACTAACGCGAACGCAGATATATTTTCAATCAGAATAGGACACCTGATAGTCTGAAAAAATAATACCTAATTTGGAAAAAATAATACCTCTGAGACCACATTTAACACTTTTAATGGCCTTAAATTTGACAATTTTGATTTATCACTTTTTAATACTTTTTAAAACCCCGCGGACACCCTGCTTAGGCCAAAGCGGGCCAGCTTGGGCTAGAGGAGTGGTTACGAACAGAGGCGGGGTTTATCTGAGTCTGGAGACGACAGCGCCGGATGATTCTGTCAGCATTAAAGACTTTTAAAATAATTTAACTACTTTCATGTTTGAATACCTTCTGTTTGTGATCCGATGTAAATTCTGATCACCGTATAAGGTAGAAATATGTATAGGCCTATGCGATGCAAAAGATGCGCTATAGCTCATATAGATCTCTATAGCTAGTAGTGAATGTTTTATGAGCAGTAGGATATAGGGCTGTCACTTTTGAGAAAAATCTAATTCGAACGGTTATCGGATATCAAGCAATGTATTCGAATATATTCTAATTTCTACGAGCCCCAATAGTTTCTACGACTATTGGCAATTATTCGCTTGATTTGGTCATTGGCCGACGCTACAATACGTTTAGAGCGCCCGCTCCTGGATGAGATGGCAAACAATAAAATTAAAAAACAAACGGTCTAATCATAGACTGTAAAAAATGCGCTAAACATGGCACTTTAAAAACCGGATAGTTTATTTATAGTTCGAATACGGATATTTCACGTCATGTTCGAATGCAGATTCGAATATCGAATACAAAGTGACAGCCCTAGTAGGATAATCTCTCTTTCTTTTTTATAGTTATGAAAAAGAACCCATGTGGATTCTCAGTGTAAATTTCCAGTACCTTGTTTGGCATCTTGCCCTTTACATCCATGGCCAGTTTCAGCATGTGGTTGTTGGATCCACCAGGGAACAGGATCTTCCCTGCGTAGAGCTCATACAGGGTACAGCCGACTGACCACATATCAATGCCATAATCATATGGTTTACCAATGACTAGGGAGGAAGAGAGAAGTTAGATCCTTAGTTAGAGTTGTTTGTTGATTTTCAAATATAAAACTATATTTTTTAAATGTTTTCAGTGTGAGCATAAGTTCTTTTTGAACACTTTCATCTCGTTTTAACAAAACCATGATATTGATAATAACGATAATTTTGGTCACTATAATTGTGATTTGAAATTTTCATACCGTCCCATCCCTAGCTGTAATCACACAATTACAGTGCAACTTACCGATTTCAGGTGCCCTATAGAATCTGCTGACTAGGTAGGGAGTGATTTCATTGTCGGCAACATGGGATGCAGAGCCGAAATCACAGAGTTTAAGAATTGTCTTTGACTCGTTCACCTGCAAACAGAGAGTTGAGTGAGTGAGAGAGAATGAATGAAGTCTTTGGATACAGGGGCCATATAAATGATGCTAACCAGTATGTTGTCTGGTTTGATGTCAGCATGGAGGATGTTGCAGCGTTTCAGTAGTTTGAGGGCCAGAAAGAGCTGCTGACTGTAGGAACGCACTGCCTTAATGTGTAGCCCCACGTCTTTACCATACTTTTTCAGCACTTCCCGCAGATTCATACTGTGAGACACAAATATGGTAAAAAACAGCTGAGAATAACTTGCATTATTAGTCAAGCATTACATGTTAGTGACCTTATCAACATGAATATTTTTAAGGATGTGCACAAGTACTCGGACGTGGCAGCGACGATCAATCATGAAAACGATGATTGTTATTTTTTTCTGATTGGCTATTGCAGCATTTTTGGGCAGTTCCTGATGTCTGATTGGTTAGCGTTAGGACATCATGCAGTTCAGACCGGTGAAAAAGTTACACTATAGATTTGAAAGCACACTCAGTAATGCCTTGGAATTACTTTGATAACGAAAATACAGTTAAGTGCAAGATGTACAGCACCACCAATATATCATATGCATAACATAATGAGAACACTACTGTAATATAATTTTTTGTGCTTTAGGTACCTGAGTTTCAGCGTTGTTGTTCCGGGAAGAACACATTCACAATGGAGGTACACATTCAGACATGCATGGTCAAGTTCACGTGAGCATTCACATCATTTTGTGCAAATGCAACTCATATTATTTTTATGTTGTATGTATCAGATTGATCTCAAATAGTATGTGTTTAGTTGAGTTTATTAACCCGCTAGCAAAACACTTCAGATTACGCTGTTCATTCACTCTTCAGCATCAGCTCAAATGGCATTGTCTCAAATAACCAAATCATAGTCAGAAATATTCCTTTCAGATGTTTTTGTGTTTGATTAGGGTTGGAGATGAACTGTGCAGGACAGTCGATCAGCAGGAGCAGGATTGGGCACCCCTGGTTTAGATGCTGCATGGTTTAGATTGTGATGCCTCTTCACATTAGATCTTCTAAGGGACAATACAGTTGCAAACGAGACAAACTATAGATACAGATCGCTCAGCAAATTCATACTGCAAAGTACGATAGCCTACTTGATGATAGACACTGAAGACTGTCAGTGGCTGTCGTTTTTAACTGATTCGCATCATGAAAACTGGTAAAACCTTAAACTTCAAAAGATAGAACAGTGAAACTCCTCATTTCCAATAATTCCAAATTATTGGTCATTTAATTCTGCAAACAATCCCAAACAAAGTGGAGATCCATGTTTTGATTTTTTCCAAATAAATCACTTAAGGTTTGATTGGCAGATTTAGGGGCTGTTTACACCTGGCAACTTCATGCGTTTTCTCAGATCGGATAGCTATCCGATCGTAAAACGACCAGGTGTAAATGCCCTCCAAAACGCATTCGAGACGGATTTGAATCCGATCGCTCAAACCACTTCAGGAGGTGGTCTGGGTCGCATTCCAGACGAAACTGGACAAGTGTAAATGCATCTGGTTGTTGAAACAACATATGTAAATTGTACTCCTCCCAAAAATGCTAAAAAAATAAACGTGTGAGATTGTGTTATAGGCTATATGTCATGTTATGTTATAGCTAGATATGATGACGCTACTGCAACACGCATCACCGCAGATGAGCATATATTCATCAAGCCAACGCGCAAATTATCGCAAATCAAAGTGAAAGTAAGTCGCAGACGCTAAACACACAATCATCTTCATTAAAAGTAAAGAAACGAAATGATCTAACCAGCGCTGTTGCTGCTATCTCTTATTGCGGTCTTTGATTTGGAAATTTTAGCTGATGATCAATAAAATGGAGTTAATATCTGTTGCTTCGGTGACGTGCACTCCGTTAAATCTGCATAAAGCGCGGGAATTGAAGATCGGATTTATATCCGTTTTGCAAAAACACATTTATGTGACCAGGTGTAAATAGATCGGATAGCTATCTGATTTATCAAAACGATTCTGAGAAAACGTATGAAGTGGCCAGGTGTAAACAGCCCCTTAGTCACACAAACAGCACAAGTGGCTTGTGAAGAATGATGACAATTTCATGTAAGCAGAATTGTATAGAGACTGCTAAACTCCAGTGCATGTTTGTTTTTAGATCATCAGTGCTTTTCCCTCAGTGTAGAATGAGCATGTGCAGGGTTGCCAGATTGCAAAGATTAAGTAAAACACCGGGCAGATCTGGAAAAAAAAAAGCTCTTTTTGGGGGGGATTTAAGCTATTTACATCTGGCAACTACAAACATCAATACTAGTGTTGACTTGACGCAAATGAAAAAAAAAAAGGTGTTTTCAGGATAATTAATGAGAAGGCAAATATCACAATTATTTAAAATTAAATCGAGAGAGGCAGATATCGTTATCGCAATTAAAATACAATTGTGCAAGCCCTACGTGGAACTTTTGAAAACTTTTAGCATGTTTTTACTATTACAGCTCTCAAGGTTAACTAATCGTGAAAAGGGTTGATTATAGCATTATATTTAGATCGTCGCATGAAAGGTTGTAGGGATGAGCATTGTAGCCAATCACCAACATATTGAGTGCATGAATGCAGTATCTCGTCATTATAACTTGATTTCTGCACACTAACGAATGGTTTCATCATAACTAACAGTGCAAACAATGTAAATAAACGATTCGTTTTCGGGAGTTTTAACAAGAGTCCAGAAGCCAGTCACTGAAACTCACGCTGTTTGATTGAAAGCTCCAGTACAGCGGTCTTTGTTTGCTTTCTATATATAATTTAAGCACAGTTTAAATAACAGATTATTCTCATCCTACTAAGAGAAACAATGTGAAATTGACTGTTATAAGTCACTGGGTTGATTACTGGTGTACAGTTTACTCTTCAGCTTCACCTCATGCAGCTACTAATACTTTTAGATAATTTGATAATCTAGCAGTTATTTTTCTAGTCTTATTTTCATATTTTGATAGACATATTTGCATGTAATATTTCTATTTGTCAACATACATTTTTGCACCAGTGTTTTAAAATATTGTCATTATCGCCATGATAGACACGCCCCACCCCCACACAAGCCTGACCAGAATACTCATTTTTTTAAATCTATCAGTACTGAAAATAAATAAATAAATAAATAAATAAATAAATAAATGGACAAAAATACCCATCCCTAATATTAATATCGGTTATTTGACATAATCAGAATCTTTTAGAACGATTATGCTGATTAAAAAAAAAAAAAAGATATCAAGGATGATTTTCGCCCCAATTCAAACTCTTTTGTTAGAGTTCCATTTTAAGGTTTAAAAGTACCAAACATTTCCTTTTGTCACAACAAGAATGTAAATTTTTAGATGCATTTATGAATTTACACAACCTTTCAAAAGTTTGGGGTCGGTAAGATCAAATGTTTATTAAAGTCTCTTGTGCTCACCGAGAGCACATTTATCATTTATTTTGATAAAATAAATAAATAACCGAAAAGTTATTTTAAATAGTAATTTTTACTGTTTTTAACAATTTAATACATTTTAAAATGTAATTTATTCCTGTGAAGCCAAAGCTGAATTTTCAGCAGCCATTACTCCAGTCTTCAGTGTCACATGACATTTCAGGAAACCGGTATTCTTTTTTTTTTTTTTGAATTTTTTGATGAATAGAAAGTTCAAATTTAAAATACAAATCAATTAATATACTGCATCCGTACCAATTTTCTAATGTGATGTATTGAGGAGGCTCACACATTTGTCCACGTCCACAATACTGTCCCATACACACACACACACACACACAGAATATACATACTCAGTACCTGAGAGGTTCAAACACCAAACATAGATGCTGTTTGTGGTAAAAGTGTCTGAAGAGACGCAAACAATGAAATTTATCATCAGGATCTGCATCATTCAGCTTCTTCAGAAACTCAAGTTCCTTCAGTCCCGTCTTCTGCCTGCAACCAGAAAACAAATTAAACTATTGAATACCAACTGTTTTCGGAGCCAGGACTAGTTCCTTACTGAACTAAACAAAAAAGTACATATACTTAACATTTAGGTTAAAATTAAAGCTTTTAAGTGATACAAATTTTAAATGAAAGCTTTTGTGATAAATTTAATTAACTGGATTAAAAAATCCAGTCACAAATTAAAAAAAATTTTGCTGAGAAACTCCCCCAAAAATATTATTTTAAGTCATTGTGTTGGATGAGAAAAACATTGAATAGACATTACAAAAAGTAGCTTTAGAAAGAAATTTTGATTCAACAAAGAATTTATTACACAAACTTTGGCTACAATGTGGCCATACATTTTTTTTTTTTTTTCAGAAGCTACATCTGAAGTGACATTTAGGTATATTTACATAGACTAATGCAGCTCAGAGGTGGCATGAATGTAAATAAAAAAAATTATATATCACTGTATTTTTCTAAATTAGAGGCCTACGGGTTTCACAGTATAGAACAGTGTATTTTTTTGGGGTGTTTACCAAATTTTCGACTGATTGAGAGAGGAAATACTGCAGTAGATTGACTTAGAATGCCCTATTTTACTGTCATGAGTGAATAATGTAGAAAAAAAAAATTCCACACTAGGATTAATACAGGTTAGCAAAGGACCCACAAAATTATGCCGTTTACACTTATGCGCTTTAGCAACGGCAGAAATAGTGGTTTCCCCGTTAACGGCTGTACACAAAAGCAGTGCTCATAAACGCTGCTTTATCAGAAAAGATAGATAAAATGAAAATAACATCTAAACTTTTCTAAAGACATTCAGTTCCCTTCAAAGCACTCTAGCCCTTGTGGTTTTGCTAAACTATATAGACATATTATAGGGCTGCTCGATTATGGAAAAAATCATAATCACGATTATTTTGGTCAGTATTGAAATCACGATTATGTAACGATTATTTCACATAAAAAAACAGGGCGTTCTTTAACTTTATAAAGGACAATTTTTTAAACCTTAATAAATGTGTTATCTTTCATGTCAAATTCTTACATTTGATCAAATTCAGTTTTAATAAAAAGAGCTGTTATCAATCAAATTAATTAATTTACACTGCAAAATTACAACTGTAATAAATAATTTTATGAGATTAATGTTTAAACCAATATAAAATCAATGATACCTTTAAACAATAAATCAATAGGTGGTGGCAAAAGACCATCTTAATAAATAAATCATTGAGTCATTCATTAAAATGATTCGTTCAAAATAATGAATCATTCAATAACAAAACAGCGCTTAGTGTTGCTTTTCTTTTGTAACTATTTTCATCGGTGTAGAATATCTTACTTCATTCAATAGAATAAGCCAGTCAATATTGCGTCTAAAATGTAAGTTACTACATATAAACTAGGCTACTTGTTTATTAAACTATAAATTCAATGTAATTGCAATCGTGATAGAGCAGCTACTTAGTCATGTTATGTTACTTAACTATATCATATATTATAAATAAAAAAAACTCCAACTTTACCTCAGTATGTTTCTTCTGAGAGTTTGTGAGTCTCAGACAGGCAGCACAGCTTCCAGAAATACACTATCCATTATCAATTGCTCTTTACACTGACTGCATAAGATCAAAAACATTCGCGCGTTTCGATCGGTCGGCAAGTAAAACTGTCTTTCACTTGAAACAAAAAAAAAAATAAAAATCCACTTTTCCCGGACAAGCAGACAAGTGTTAATGTCGAGCCCGATGTTCATTCCCGATGTGTTTCGTACTGTAAAGTGGCACAGATGATCAGGTCACGTGTGCTCGCGCTGCAGTGATTGAGCAGACCAAGATCGCAACAGCTCGAGATGGTCTCACTCCATTAGATATTAAATTAGCCAATTGTTATTGTGAAGTTTATTGTGCTTGCAATTTATGACTGTATAGGCTGAGAGAGTTTATGGCGTCGGAAGGGGCGGATGTGCGCTTGTCATTCAGAACACAATACAAAATGATAGTGTTCTTTCAAAACAGAACGTGGGAAAATAATAGTTTTTACTCGATTTTACTATTTTGGAGTTAGTTGGGAACCAAAATCGAAATTCGATTAATTGCACAGCCCTAACATATTATATATGTAAATAGGCCTGTCACGATAGTCAATAAATCGCACGATAAAAAAAAATTAGCTCTATAGTTTTTCCAGCCGCGATAATTTCCATTTGCATGCTTGTTTGTTTTCCTCGTCTCTCTCTCTCTACCAAAGAGACTGGATGACAACTCTCGGTTCCGTAGGAACGACTAAAAGGACATTGACGTGATCCATGTTGTATCATCAGTTCTGTCAAAAAAGGTGAAGCGATGTAAAAAGCACCCGTGTAGCGAAAAACGCAGAAAACTCAACGGATTCGGCGAGTACCGAGCTCGTTGGAACCGTCTAGTCGAACTGAAAATAACTATACAAGTTTCGAATTGTTGGTGGTGTTTTCACTGAGATATTAGCAGAAAACCATCGGCCGCGCTTTAACCATATTCAGCCAGTTTTAGTTAGCTGTCCCTCTAGTGGACAGAACGTGTAACAATAACCACATGCTATAGTGGCATTGGCGATCCATAAGCCTGTGTAATGTCGTAAATATTAATAATAGGATGAATTTAAGCATTTAATATTCTAATATTAAATAAAATAAGGAATGGAATTCGAATAGTATTATAGAGGAAGATTAACAGCCCTAGAACGTATCACTATTTATGTCTGAGCCTTATGTTTAATATTTTTTGAAGTGCAATTTTGTTTACATCCATTTTATTTATTGTTTTTGGTATTTATTCAAGTGCATTTTTTGTTAACAGAGACTGAGAGTCCATTGCTTTTATTGGTTGTTTTGTTCATTTATTGTGGATGTTAAAAATGTTTTCCGTTTTCAGTATTAAATAGTCTTTAGAAATAAAAGTTTATTGATCTTTGAAAAGGTGCACCTTCATTATTATGACATTATCATTATTTTAGATGAAAATGGTCTCATAACGACAATATTATAGTTTATCGCAATAAGTTCTAGGACAATTTATCGTCCAGCAAAATTTGTTATCGTGACAGGCCTATATGTAAATGTAATAAATTGAATGTAAATAAATGTTTTTTTGCCCTCATATCATGAATTTTAGTGTGTTTTTTTTTTAATGCATTCTAATAGACTTCATCAAGTCAGTCATTGCCCTGCATCATGTTTGTAACTAAACTGGATGCAATGGGCCGGGACGGGGCAGGCTAAGGGGGTCAAAATTGACGTGTTAAATCGACAGTCCTAGTTAAAATATAAAACACAAAAAGCAAAATCACAGAGATTGTCATTGTTTAGTAGGATACTTACATGAGCTCATTGTTTCGGATGATCTTGACTGCCACCTCCTGGCCAGCCCGGGCAGTGTCTCTAGCTCTGACCACATTACTGAACACACCCTGTCCAGTGTACCCATACACTTCATACCGCTTTTCCAGTATCTCACCAATGTTCACACCTTAAAAGAGTTGTTTTTAATGATTCATTCTTGCATTTAAAATACATTTACTTTGAAAAAGAAGCAAAGCTTAAAAGGATTTAAAGACTTATATAAGGCTTACGGTAGTATCCTTCTGCATCAGTCCAGTTGTCCCTGAGGTTGGGGTTCTCCTTAAAGTCTTTTCCAATGCCTGCAGCCCTGAGTCTGGCACTCTGTGGATGGGAGAGACACAGAAGTCAGATCTCTCAAAGTAACCAACTGGTACTGGTTTCATCTAATGCCAGCAGGAAAAACAAACAAGTTTACGTCAAAATCTGCAGCAAACATGTCATCTGACTCAGTGAACATGTCAGGCGCCGAGGGCTTCTTTGGGTTGGCTCCTGCATAAAATACAACAAATAGTTAATCACGCATTCGTTTTTAGATTCTTTGTGTCATTATGAGAAAGACCACCTAGATTAAAAATTGTCCCGACAATCTGAAACATTTCCTGAAACCTGTTCAAGCAAGAACCCTGCTAATGTGCCAACTTCAGCCAGAGTACACCACCTTCTTTCTCCTGAGCGATGAGGTTGTGCTTGGCCTTGATGCTGGCCTCAAAAGTGTTAACATTCTCCCGCTCATATTCCTTCACGTCGGCCGCTACCCGTTCCAGGATGTCATCAGGGGAGGGTGAACGGCTGCGGGTGCTACTCTGAGGACTGCTGGGTTCTGATGCCATGGAGCCCATATTACTGTCCTCATTTACCGTTTTATATTTCTATATAAAAGCAGAACAGTTTTATAATACAAAATTATATCTCTCAATAGAAGGAAGTTACTGTGTCTCTGGATAACTGTTGTATTGCGTTACCTGTACGATTGCAAGCCGCTGTTGTCGTCGCTGCTCAATCAGAGCCTCTTCATCCTCCTCTTCTGCATCAAAATCTTCCATCCTAAACATATTTACATCCAAGCGACTTTAATATTACCATGTAAACAAGATGACTCAATGACAGTGTAGAGCACTGCTGCACACTTCTGAGAAAATATAAGCTGGATTAAATAACCATATCTCAAAAAAGGTTCATACAATAAAGTCAAATAAACATTTTCAAAAAATTGCTTATTGAACATTCACTACTACTATTGTGTTGCCAAGGGTGCATTTTAAATAGAATAAAATTAAAATTAAAACAGTAATATTGTTAATTTAAAATAGCTTTTCTATTTTTGTGAATTTTAAATTAATTTATTTTTGTGTTTGCAGAGCTGAACTTTCAGCAGTCTTTAATGTCACATGATCCTTCAGAAATCATTCTAATATGCTTATTTGGTGCTCAAGAAACATTATTATTATTAATAATGTTGAAAACTGTTGTGCTATTTAAAAAGGACCTTTTACATTTTTTTTTTTTTACATTTTACATTTTCTTTAATGTGTAATGTGTCTGCTTGAGCATGAAAAAAGCCTGCAAGTTACAAAGCAATATGTCCACTCCAAAGAGAATTATTTTCTAGATCAGTAAGCAGGATCAGTGAGAAGTCCCTGAAATGCCTGGATTGTAGTCTGGACCTTTTTCCTCCATGAATGTACACATCACAATATTCTTCATTTAAATAATTCCCGCCCAAGGCACAAGCAAAAAAAATTGCATTAGTAGTAGTGTTATTCTATACCCTGACTCTAAAACCGTGATACAAACCGAACCATGAGCAATTTGAACATTTACACCACTAGTTAATATGTACATAATAATAACAATAATAACTAAATAAATGCACTAATTATTCTAGAAATAAATTAATTCAACAGTTAAAATCTTTTGCTACTTATTTTTGATGGTCCAAATGTATACTCTACATGTTTGACCATTTATGAACTATCATTTACTATATGTTGTGTATGTGACTAATGTGCCCTACCATCACCATTCATATCTATGCAACCAATAAATAAATTACTACTAGAGCACAAAATTGTTTACAAGAGAACAAATTTCTTCCTTGATCTAGTCAACTTAATTTTGCTCTCAAAATGCACCAGATTTGTAAGGGCGTCTCATCTCTGCATATGCTCTGAGTTTATCAGATTTGTAAGGTAAATCAATTACAAACCTAGGCCAACACAGGAAAATACATCAATATCTTCCTAAATATACAAACTGTTCATTGCAACAAACTTTTTTTGATTATTACATTCAATTTAATACACACATTATACCTTCACCCACGCCATTGGATTCCGTCGTTGTCAAGTATGGAGGTTGTTTTCCTCTTGCTTTTTGGAGTTTAGATTTAAAAAGGTCTACAGATAGAGACCACACTCGTTATGCGGTACTGATGCTCTCACGGAACAGATATGCTCATTTAACTTTTTAGTGTTAAATAAAAAGTACCGTCAGATGAAATCCTGCAAGTGACAGTGCTTTCTCTCCGTCCATGCAATAGATGCACACCCTTGAATGAGCGTGGATTTCAAGTGCATTTACTTGAACTTCTGAGGTAATATCTTTGGTTTAACACATTTGAAAAATTGAGGCGGCCAAAGTTAGAATGTAAAATGAACTAAATAAAGCTCTTTACGAACTTGACGTGCGATGTCATGCTGACTGACATGTATACGCATGCATCACTGTCACACACACACAAGCTCAGAGCAATATTGTAAGTTACTGCATGATAATACATTTTTAACTATTAGAATAATAATGCATCACGATACACAGTCTCACTTTGTTACCTCTTTTAACTATTATAGTATTTCAAAGGGCAAAACACAAACTATTGGCTTTAATTCTTCAATTGGCTTTATGCACAGCTGCACTACTTCCTGAACTTCAGCCAGCTCCTTGTTTCCTGTCTTCCATTATTGGACAAATTGATTAATTCAGGTGTGCCTGACCTCAGTAGTCACGGCAACAATAATCAGACACACCTGAATTAATCAAGTTAGTCCAATAATGGCAGACAGGAAACAAGGAGCTGGCTGAAGTTCAGGAAGTAGTGCAGCAGGGCATAAAGCCTATTAGCTGTCACTTTAGCGCGAGGCCAGTAGCATAAAGCATTATCACCTCAGCTCCTCCCACGTCCCACCTCTTTGCCCATTTTATTTTATCCGTGAGTGACGAGAGGACGCGCTGCCAAGATGTCGACGGCCAGCCCGCCCACTTTAGGCTTCAAAAACGCTCTTCAGAAACCTACCGGGTGACGTCATGGACACTATTTCCATATTTTTTTACAGTCTATGATTGATACTGACTGATACACTGCCCTCTGGTGGACAGAACATATACAGCAAGGTCTTACTGACAGCATTTAATGGTCAAATTAGTATTAATAAATATTAGAATATTAATATTAATAATAGGGCTGTCAAATGATTAATTGCGATTAATCGCATCCAAAATAAAAGTTTGTGTTTACATAATAAATGTGTGTGTACTGTGTATAATTATTTTATATATATATATATATATATATATATATATATATATATATATATATATATATATATATATACACTCACCGGCCACTTTATTAGGTACACCTGTCCAACTGCTCCTTAACACTTAATTTCTAAGCAGCCAATCACATGGCGGCAACTCAGTGCATTTAGGCATGTAGACATGGTCAAGACAATCTCCTGCAGTTCAAACCGAGCATCAGTATGGGGAAGAAAGGGGATTTTAGTGACTTTGAATGTGGCATGATTGTTGGTGCCAGAAGGGCTGGTCTGAGTATTTCAGAAACTGCTAATCTACTGGGATTTTCATGCACAACCATCTCTAGGGTTTACAGAGAATGGTCCGAAAAAGAAAAAACATCCAGTGAGCGGCAGTTCTGTGGGCGGAAATGCCTTGTTGATGCCAGAGGTCAGAGGAGAATGGCCAGACTGGTTCGAGCTGATAGAAGGGCAACAGTGACTCAAATAACCACCCGTTACAACCAAGGTGGGCAGAAGAGCATCTCTGAACGCACAGTACGTCGAACTTTGAGGCAGATGGGCTACAGCAGCAGAAGACCACACCGGGTGCCACTCCTTTCAGCTAAGAACAGGAAACTGAGGCTACAATTTGCACAAGCTCATCGAAATTGGACAATAGAAGATTGGAAAAACGTTGCCTGGTCTGATGAGTCTCGATTTCTGCTGCGACATTCGGATGGTAGGGTCAGAATTTGGCGTCTACAACATGAAAGCATGGATCCATCCTGCCTTGTATCAACGGTTCAGGCTGGTGGTGGTGGTGTCATGGTGTGGGGAATATTTTCTTGGCACTCTTTGGGCCCCTTGGTACCAATTGAGCATCGTTGCAACGCCACAGCCTACCTGAGTATTGTTGCTGACCATGTCCATCCCTTTATGACCACAATGTACCCAACTTCTGATGGCTACTTTCAGCAGGATAATGCGCCATGTCATAAAGCTGGAATCATCTCAGACTGGTTTCTTGAACATGACAATGAGTTCGCTGTACTCAAATGGCCTCCACAGTCACCAGATCTCAATCCAATAGAGCATCTTTGGGATGTGGTGGAACGGGAGATTCGCATCATGGATGTGCAGCCGACAAATCTGCGGCAACTGTGTGATGCCATCATGTCAATATGGACCAAACTCCCTGAGGAATGCTTCCAGCACCTTGTTGAATCTATGCCACGAAGAATTGAGGCAGTTCTGAAGGCAAAAGGGGGTCCAACCCGTTACTAGCATGGGGTACCTAATAAAGTGGCCAGTGAGTGTATATATATATATATATATATATATATATATAAATACATAAACATGCTTGTATATATTTAAGAAATATTTGCATGTATAGGCTATACTATATATAGATTTATATATAATTTATATTAAATATAAATATTTTATATATAAATAACAAATTTTTCTTAAATATATAAATGCACTTGTGTGTACTTATATATTCAAAATATTTACACAGTACAAACACATTTATTATGTAAACACAAACTTTTATTTTGGATGCGATTAATCGTGATTAATCATTTGACAGCCCTAATTAATAAACAAACAAACTTCGGGCAAAAGCCAAAGCCCTAGTATGAACCGGTATACCGCCCAGCACTAGTTAAGTTGCTCAAGATTTATTCCGTTTTCCAACTGTCCGTTGGTTAGGAATGAAATGGCTAGAATTTATTCGGACCTCTACTATTGAATCCAACGGATCATCAGCGCTCAGATTCGCTTCCATGGTGCTGTCAAGTACCGCTCTGCTTGCAGTCTGTGAGGTAAACTAAACGCTATTGGCTATTTGTGGGAGGAGTCATTCAATATGTCCTGCCTTAGCTTCCTTCCTGTTTCAATGGAAATTATGTCAACGCATCATACAAAGCTGCACGTTACAAGCGGTTGCAAGGCACTTCAGTGGGCCTTTAAGTGTCTGATTCCAGAATTGGAATTGGAATCCAACAACTCTGTTTTTCATTTTGTTTTTGATTAAACTGATTCAAACTTTGACATGCCTTGAAAATAATACCATTACTCACACTTCTTCAGAGGAGGAGTCTTGGTCTGCTTTCATACCCTCTGACAGACTGCCTTTGAACTTGTCTTCATCTCGGCCCCGCCTCTTCCTCCTCCTCTCACGATCTCTGGAGGTGGATCGTCGTAGTCTGGAACGGAAAAAACGATCCCTATCAGCAGACCTGCCAAAACAAAACACTACATTATACAATTATCTTACAGCACTGCCAGACTGGACTGGGTTTCACTGACAAAAACTAGAGTTCACGATAGTATTTCTCACTGTGTCTCACCTGCGTCTCAGGGGCGATCGACTTCGCCTTCTGGGGGAGGATCGAGACTGTCGCCGTGGTGAAACAGACCTACGTCTGAGTGGTGAGCGGCTCACTCTGCGCCGAGCTGGACTTGTTTCCCGTGATCTCCCAAGTCCATCCACACGAGGACGCTTCCTAAGAAACATGAAACATTTGCCAGATCAGTTATTTTAGAATAGGTCGTAAGCAGGAGTAACAAGCACACATAAAACATCAATTCACTTTAATTATTCAAATCTTAAATGTGTATTATTCTGACTCTAGGTAAGTAAAAAAAAAAAAAAAAATTTTTAAAAAAACTTCAAGACGTGTATGAATTTTACTTTAACCCCAGGATGTTTCAGTGTGGACTCTACCTTTTAATATGGCGCTTTTCCACTGCATGGTACGGTACGGTTCGGTTCGGTACGGCACGCTTTGGCGCTTTTCCACTGCATGGTACGGTACGGCTCGGTTCAGTACGGCTCACTTATGGCGCATTTCCACTGCATGGTACGGTACGGTACGGCTCGCTTCGGCTCGCTTTAAATGGTACCTGGTCTGTTGAGGTTCCAAGCGTACCGTACCGGTACTAAAATGTGACGTGCAAACACTGCAGATCACTGATTGGTCAGACAGAATCGTCACTACCAGCGTCATTGTATTTGCGACACGAGACGAGACACTAAACCCGCTAGATTTAAATAGCCAGTAGACAACAGCCAACGCTGTAGCGTCTGTTTTTAAAGTACTTGCTTGAAAAAAGAAGATGAAAACTTTGCAATGGCTGAAGCGTGGTCAGCGAGGTGCAGATGTTCCTCTCGTTGGTTGCCGAGGAGTCGCGCAACTATAACGATCAGTCCCACCCACTTGAAGCGGTACTAACTGCAGTGGAAAAGCAACCGAGCTAAAGCGAACCGAACCGAACCGTGCCGTACCGAGTCGAGTCGTACCACGCAGTGGCAAAGCAAAGCGAGCCGAACCGTTCCGCGCCGAGTCGAACCGTACCGAGCCGAACCGTACCATGCAGTGGAAAAGCGCCAATAGTGTACAAGAAATTTTAGAAACTGCCTAGAACCAAACACTTTAGGTTCCCTCAATGGCACAAGCTACTCAACAGGGAGATTCCCAGTGACTGGCCAGTCCTTCACCTTGATATCAAACCTAAAAATAGCTCTGATTAGGGTTCAACAGTGTGAGGGTTTCACCCACATTTGCAACTAAGAATAGATACGGCACAAACTGTAAAATGCATTTAGGAGCATGAGTGCAAATAAATTCTTAAATAACTTAAAGCAGAGGAATACAACCCTGCTCCTGAAGACCCACTGTCCTGAAAAGTTTATTTTCAACCTGCTTCAACACTATCGTCTATGATTTCCATGCCTTCCTGAAGAGTATAATTAGCTGGTTCAGGTGTGTTTGATTAGGGTTGGAGCTAAACTCTACAGGACAGTGGGTTGAAAAACAGTCTTAAATGGTATAACAAACATCTTTATTATCATTTTAAGAGGTCTCCAATTTAGGAATGGAACAGCTATTCGACCTAATATGATTATTAAACTTCAAAAGGTAATGATTTAAGGCGTGTTTGCACTTAGTTCAGTTGTCTTGGTTCTTTTGGTCCTTGATTTTCGTGAAGCAAATCTTTTCAAACTTGCAAAAAAAAAAAAAAAATAGGTGTGTTTCCATAAAGTTGTTTGAGTAGACGATGGTGGTATTGTAACCTAGTAACAAACAGTAAATAAGACACCATTAGCGGAAATAGCTGATTGTCATGTGGGTTTAATGTTTGCTACGTCAGAATTTATTCGTCAGATGCGTTTCCATCTCCATTTAAAGGGATGGTTCTGTACTCATAAAACGAAACTTTCGCATTGGAAAGTTTGTAAGTACATCAGGAGTTTATTTCAATAACACTTGCCTGATGTCTTATGCTTACCGCTAATCCGGACGTCGAGGTCACTTCCGTGATTTGGGAAAAGCCTGTAAAAGTTCTGGAAGAAAGCGATGCATAAAAAAGGCCACTTCAAAGACGAAAAGGAAAAAAAAGAAAAGGAAAAGACAGTTCTATGCTCAGAATATCGATACAACGATATATCGTCATGAACTCCTGCCGATGCGCGGATCGATACAGCAGCTGCCGTTCTCGTTACTGTCGTGCTTTTGAATGTAGCCAATTCAGGGCTCGAATTTCAGCACGGGATTGCGGGTATTGAACATAATTTGAATCATTCCCGCAGCTCTCCCACTTATAATGTGGGAAATTCCCGCAAACATTGATTCACTTTAGCATGTAAGCTGTATTAGTAAATGAATCCACACAGATTGTAAAATCAAATCAATCAGTTTAAAACTTTCTGCGAGACGCAATTTCACAAACAGCGTGAGTTCAATGGTGCTGCGTCTTCTCTCTCGTCTCTCAAAATGGGCTGCTCAAAGCAAGCGTCAAGTGCTGCAGCCGGTGAAACTACACACTTGCGTTTAGGAGTTGGGACACGACGGAATATTCACTTGCATAATCGGGCCAGCATTGCATCGTGATTTAAGTTTACCATTTGCACGTCTTTAAGTCTTACCAGTTTCAACCGAACTTTTTACAGTGGTTTAAGGACTCCTGCTCCCTTCCACTAGGCTGGGTGTGACGTCATAAGAGGGACTCCAAGCCTAGAGTTACTGTTAATCTAACGGCAACGGCAAGTAGGCTAGCAGTTATATTGGGTTATAAAGGGGCTTATAGGTTGCTACTCCCTCTTATGACGTCATCAACCAGTAACTAAAAATTACTACCTTTGAAGAAACCCCATTAAATGTTATCTAAAGCATTTTAAGACCGAAATGTTTACATATTGAGCAATTTAATTCACACATTAATTAGTTGTAGTGATTAACCTGCAATTTACACTTTAAGTTGTTACCGGTTTTGCTTTTATAGAATGTTTTAAGTTTTGTTTAGTCATTGAGCAGTGTAGACATGTTTCAGTGTCACTATAATTGTCATTTCAGTTATTGAGACAGACTTTAAAAGCAGAAGGAAGAGCCAATCTAGTGTTGTCAAAAAACTCGGTACTTCGGTACCAAGTCGGTACTAAAAAAATTTAACTGTTACGGTACCAACTTTTCTAGGTACCGAGTACCAGGTTAATGATGCGCTGTCACAGTTGCGTCCTCTTCATAAAAACACTGAAACATGGCGACCGGCGCTGCTAATGCGGCGGCTCTGATCCACTTGTTGACACGAAAGAGCCACATATGGAAATATTTTGAATTAGGCTAATGTCACGTTGCCATAAAGGGCCGTTCACATGTACACACAGCTCGTTTTTTGCGCGTGCAAATTTCAAATGTAGGCGCGCGGGCAAGCTCGCTGCCTCGCTCATAATAGATGCGACGTGCGAGCTTGTTTTTCCATGCGCGCCGCTGTTCATGGTTGCATGGCGGAGACACGCGAGAGTGAGCGCTTGTGGAAAGGAGGAGAAAGCAGGGCGAACTGCACTCTCCATGATGACGAGGAAATATCAGCAAATAATTAATTGATTTCTAGCCGTTGCATTAGAAATCAGCTACAGGGTTCTCAAGTTTTGAAGACAGGCAAGAGTGACATTTTGGCAGTTTTGGATTAAATAAAAGTACAGTTAAGTCAAATAAAACATGTAAATTTTATTAACATAAAATATCTCCTGTATAGTTTGGTAAAGCTACAATAAGATACTATTCATTAACATTAATGCATTATCTAACATCAACACATTGAGTGAACAATATATTTCTACAAGTTTAATGTTTGTGAATGTTATTTAATACAAACACTTGTATTAACAAACACACACTTGATTGTTCATGTTTTTTCACTTCATTCATTGTGCATTAAATGTTAACAGATGAAACTTTATTTTAAAAAATTTATTTTTACATGTACATTTTTAAATTAACCCCAAGGAGAATAATTGCTACAGTATATTATACATTATAAACTAGCCTAAACAAATTATTGTTTATTGATTATTTTTTTATCTAATGTTATCTATCAAATAGAACCTTTTTGTAGTGTTTTTAATACAGTTTCCATCTTTGCAACCGTGATATACACTTTAATATATGTAAATTTAATCTAAATTAAGCTTTGGTACCGAAATTGGTACCGAGAACCGTGGATTTTCACTGGTATTGGTACCGAATACTGACATTTACTATTTACCGTGACAACACTAAGCCAATCTAAGCTTTTTTATTTATTTAACTTGTTTTTTTAATGACAAAAACGAAATTGTTTTTCAGTTATCACAACTGTTCTAACACTGGCTATTTAATAAACAGATAATACCGTTACTAAACTCAGCTCAAAAGAAATTTAAATTCCAAATGGATCCATATCGTGATACGCATCTTATCGTGGCTTTAGTATTGTGATGCGTATCGTATTGTGACATTGTTGGTGATACACAGCCCTAGACAACAGGTATCATTATTTGCTTTAGGTATATATTTTTCATTTGTGGTTTGTCTCAATTGCAACGGAATTGCTTTTCATAAAATATCTTATGTGAAGACAAATTAGGTATCATAAGTCATTGATTTATTTGATTAATAACCATTATCTGTTCTAGTACGACTGACTTTCTTCTGTGGAACACAAAAGATGTTCGCTTACTGAAGTTGAACCCTTACTGACATTCTATCAAAATATCTTCTTTCATATCCCACAGAAAAAAGGTAATGTCTGGAACAACATGAAGTTTATAATTTATAAACAATAAATGACAAAGTTATTTTGACAGAGTAATTTTCCCCTTTATAGAAGGTGTGCTGATGCGTACCTGGAAGGGGAATCTCTCCGGCGCTCATTTGAGCGGCTTCGTGCTCTTCGAGCGGCTGGTGATCTGTTCCTAGATGGTGAGTGGCTCAGTTTGGAGCTCCGGTCCACAGAACCTGACGGGGGCTGCGGAGCGGAGTTGGACTGGCGGTCCCTGTGACGAGGGGAGGAACTGCGTCGGCGTTGAGGGGTAAGAGCTCGGCGTAGATGAGGCGACCGATTCTCTTTCCCAGAGGAGGTGTCTTTGGATGGAGACTTTCCGGGCCTCTTTTCTCTGTCAGTCTCCGATCGACCCACACGGGCATCTTTAGAACGAGATCGTCTATCTTGCGACCGGCTTTTGCGCCCTCGTGAGCCTGATCTCTGCCTGACTTGTTCCCGTTTATCTTCTGTATGGGGAGGAGAACGTCGATCGGAATGTCCCTTCTGGTCTGGTTTTCTCTCTGCAGAGCATCTCCTCGTAGATGGGGACTGGGACCTTCTCCCGCGCTCCCTGGATTTGTCCCTGCTCCGGGAGCGTTTTTTCTCTTTGGACTTGCTATGCTCCTTAACGGTCTCTTTCGCACTTTTGGTCGTTCGTTCAATCTTAACATCCCTCCCTGCTCTCTCTCGGGAACGACTGCGTCGTTTAGTGCTTGGTTTGTTGGGGTCTGTTGAGTCCCGTCTGGATCTACCTCCCCTGCCTCTTTGCCGTTGCTCCCCATTACGTGCCCTCTGCCCCTCTCCATCCTCTTCAGAGCCAGAATTGTAACCCTGTAGAATTAGGCCCATTCCTGACTGAACTTTCCCCTCCATCAGCTGGCTGTCCAGCTCAGCTTTAATCAGTGCTCTTTGTTTCTCCAGATCTTCAAGAAGCGCCTTGTCATCCAGGGCTGCATTGCCCAGTGAAGGGGAGCCATCCTCTGCCCTCACCTTGATGGCCCCAGACGGCAAGGAGGACGGCTCCTCTTTGCGCCTGTGCTTCTTATGTTTGTGTCTATGTTTTCGTTTGCGTTCCTTGTCTTCCTCAGACGCATGTTTGTGTTTTTTGTGCTTACTACGGTGCTTGTGTTTCTTTTTCTTGTGTTTGCTGCCGCTGCTGCTGTGATGTTTAGGACCGCTTTCTTGCTTCTCTCCATTCACCTCAGCTTCCTCCTCACCCTCCTCTTCATCCTCTCCAGACATGTCACCATTTTCATCCTCATTCCCGCTCTTCTCTGGACTCTCCAACTCCTCTGACCTGAAAATATGAACAACACAAACCCATTAACAGGCAGAATGAGTGAATCTTACATGTAAAAAGAAACAAGGGTAATTTATGCAAGATTTCAAAATTTCCTTGTAATAGTCGGTTTAAACACAATGTTTCTTTAAATGCACTTTTTTTTTTGTTGCACTTATTATATTTCGGTACCAAATAACATGCTGAGGTTTTGTTATCTTTCGTCAAGGCAACACAGTATTCTTCACAAGGACACACACGCTGAGCATATAACTCACCAACAAATGCATATAGGTAACTTATGTTAATATGCTAAGGGATAGGGACTGATGATACATTATACTACTTTAATGATTTAACTGACTGTAACTAACAAACGGAGAATGTTGATCATATCAATATACGTTAACGTACCTACGGATAGGATACCATACGAAATAAGCTAACCATATAAATACTTAAATTCAAAGGACGTGGTAGAGCTATGTGGTAGGCTTTTAAAACTGAGAACTTTACAGAACCAACCGAAGTTATTTTAAACAAATGAATCTTGACACCTGGCTGCTTGAGAGAATTTAGCACTAGCATGCTAACACTAGCCGGATATGAAAACAGATATCAAACCCCTCATAGTTCACTATGGGAAAACCCAACCCAAACTAAATCTGTCCCCTTTCCCTAAACTCCCCCATCTGGGCTCTAAAATGCGTTTTTGGTGGGGTTAAACTACGCACGTGCTCTTACCCGTTATTCAGCCTCTTGCTCTGTAAATCCATTTCCACGTCGGCCATTTTGTTTCAACAGCGGCCCGCTGCGTTATTCTTCAGCAGTGCGATTATGAGGAGGAACAGAGCGCAGAGGAGCGCTTGTGCTCCCTAGTGTCTGAATTAACAACTGCAGATTATATAGATTTAGAAGAGGAAATGTATTCCCGTAAAAATGGAACAAACAAAATAATTACCCATTGCTTTACTAGGCTATTTAATTTTAAAATAGTCTTGCTGTTACAAAAAGTACAAATATAGTCCAGTCATTTTATGAAAAAAGGTTGAACAAATTGCAACAGAAGCAAACTCAACTGATTTTGTATCCTCAATATGTCCCGACTCGGAGTCCCGAGTAAGGAACAAAAAGCCCAGAAGAATCCCATTAGGGGAAAGTTTCGAAAAAGACCCAAATATAGCCTATTCATACGCCTATTCATTATTATTTTTCTCTCTTGAACAGGGTAAAAATTCTAACCTTTAGATATCACCATGAAAATTATTGAGTTGATTAAGACAAACAAAAAATGTATGCAAGGTTTTTTTTTTTTTAAATAGTTTGTTAACATAGACAAACGGTGCATAATCTAATTAGGCCTACATATGTTGTCATTTGCATAAATACCCAAACAGAGCTAAACATTGGGTATAGCCAGGGGAAAATGTCTTGGTGAATCTTGTTGACACCTTACAGTAAAAGACGTAGCCTAATGATAAGGTCTGAATGTAACCCATTTTTGATCCAGCCACTTTTTATTTTACCTACCTTTTGTCTCGTGTTTCAGCCCCAAACCCCATCTCTGCAATACAAATTAATAAAAAGGCTGGTTTCTAAAGTACTTCCTGCCACCATGTATTAATTTTCATGAGTAGCCAATGGGTTCCATAAAGACCTTAACATTGTGTCTTTTACTGTAAAGTGCCAACAAGATTCACATTTTCACAAGACATTTTCCCCTGGCTATACCCAATGTCTAGATCTGTTTGGGTATTTATGCAAATTAGCACATATATGTAATTAGATTATGCACCGTTTGTCTATGTTAACAAACAATTAAAAAAAACTTGTAATACATTTGTTGTTTGTCTTGATGTAAGTAATTAACTCAGTAATTTTCATGATGATATCTAAAGATTAAAAATTTTACCGTGTTCAAGTGAGAAAAATAATAATGAATAGGCCTAGGCGTATGAATAGGCTATATTTGGGTCTTTTTCGAAACTTTCCCCTAATGGGATTCTTCTGGGCTTTTTTTTCCTTACTCGGGACATATTGAGGATACAAAATCAGTTGAGTTTGCTTCTGTTGCAATTTGTTCAAGGTTGACCCCCATTTTGGCTTAAAATGACTGGACTAATATTCCATGTAGTATCAATAAATGTAGTATCAGGCAAAAGATGCATTCGTGATAATTATAATTATACAATAATTAACAATTTTTTCTTCAAAATAGTGTAAAATTTAGCTGTTTATAGATCTGTTAGATCTTTTGTTTTTTCTGCCCCCTTGATGTCACAAGTGTGGCTGGCATTGTCCAAAAAAATGCTGGCATTAGGTTTTTCCCCTATGCACCTTGATCGTGTGAAGTTATGGAGCTGTTGTGTGCCAAATGTTCCTTTTTGTGACACTGCAGGATACAAACTGCTTGCTTAATGTGTTTAGGCTACTGACATGACATACCTAATTTTAAAAGTCACTAATGTCGATGACACTAATTATTGTGCTAGAAATAGCAGTTACACTATGCAAAATAACATAACTTTCAGAACAACATGAATTGCTTCTGCAATGTCAGTCCAAGATTGTTTCGTTTGCATTTGCAGCTTGAATGAAAGATGTATATAAATCTGGATTTATAGAAACCTTTAGGTTTCTCTGATCAAGAATCTCTTCAGAATGATACTTTATTGCACTGCACATGGATGTTAGAACTGATGAGAAGCATTAACTCATTGGGATAGAAAATAGTATTGCATTATAAACAGTCATATTAAATATTTAAGCACCGTTTAGTAGCCTATCACTCACTAATATTGTGTTTTACTGTAACTACTTTAAACATTTATAGCTAATGTGTCCTAAAATTAGCATAATTTAAGCAAAGGCACATTTCGGAGACAAGCATTTTATATTTTTTTTTTTATTAAAACCATACAAACATTTGTTTTAATCTGATATAAAATGAACAATGAGACGTTGTTCCCAGTCTAACGGTGCTAGGCACCACAGCTCCACTTTGATCTCTCTGTTTAATGAGAGGGCACAGGGATTCCTGCTTTATAGAGTAGGATATACTAATTCTGACCCCTGATGCCACCTAAACTCTTGACTACAGTTTACAGAATTAATATGTATTTACAAGCATGAAAAAAACAACAAAAAAAATAAAATATTATTTTTTTTTTTTAACAACAACAAAGCAACCAACATTGTATATACATGATACATTTCTCAATGCCCAACCAACAGAATATAATTTTTAATGTTTCATGTAACATGTAAGGTCATAGGACTCTTTCCATACACATTTTATTTTTGGCAGTGATTATTTTGTATGGAAAGGCATTAATAAGGCACATACCTTAGGCTCAAACCCTTTAGTCCTTTCATTTGGGAATGGGTCATATCAATTTTATGTTCAAAACACTAATACACAACTACAGAAAAAGTTGAAATAACTGTACAAAGACAAACAGAACCTAATTATCAGAGTACATATTTTAAAAAGCTGTACATATGCATTTTAGAAACTGCAGGGTAGTTTTAATACTGCTGAAAAGTCGCTTAGCTCTTCTAGTGGAGCTTGATGTGTCTTTATAAGTCTTAATTTCGCTAATCATAAATGGGCAGGTAAAAACAGGTTGATCTAAACAGCATACATGATATCTCACTATAGATGCACACAACCGAGACAAAGAAACAAATAAACAAATAAAACCACTGATATATTTAGATAAATTTAAACATGAATTGACACCGATGCTTTCAACACCATTTGGCCACAAATGAAAAAAAGGAGAAAACCAGACCAGAAGGGACATTCCGATCGTAAAATACTCGTAAAAGTATGGTGAGATTGACTTAAATGACCACAATGGTTTTTCCACAATTGTCACAATGCACTGCCAGCACCAGTCATTTACAATATGATCAAAATGATGAAATTTACAATATAAAAAAGAAAAGAAAAATAATTATACATTTATTTACAAAGATACAATTAATATAATCAAGATACTGAGTTATCAGCTCGCAGTTAGCATTCAGCTCTCAGTTAGCATTCTGCTCCACTTATACAACAAAAATGGTCCCTCTTACTTTCCATGTTGGGAAAAAAATGATCAAAACAACATTTGGTACTTAAGAAATTACTGAAACATCATTGATTTAAGACACTTAAAAAGACAATTAGAATCATCACAATATGACACAGGCTTGTTAAGAGTGAAATTTGACCCTGTCTTGACAGTTAAGTCTGTCTGTATTCAACACTGTTTTTGAAGTATGCAAAATAAAGGTACACAATACATGAGTTAACCTACTCAGTTTAGTGGACACTGAGTGCACTTGATAAGAAAAATAGCATGCACTTGTAGCAACAGTGTACAAAAAAAAAAACATATAGCAACAACACAGAATACTTTTTCAATGTGATGGAAAGTGTCTCCTGTCATTCTTTTATATGTATAAAAGAAAAAATAGCCTCTATATATGTATCTATATGGTTTTATTGGTCATTGCCTCTAGGACGATGAGACAGCTTTAAAGTAGATTGTAAACTCTTTGTCAACATCACCTATTAAACTATTTTAATGAGTATAAAGTAATACATTTTTTTCTCATACCACATTTAAACATTACATGCATATGTCTGTTATATTTTTCTTATCTATAACTTAGTTATGATTTTGTTTTTAATTTTTTGGAGGAGTTCACAGACTACTGCATAATAGCCAGAAATTTACTCTCTTCTGCGAGGGTGGTAAGGAGGGAGCTCATGTCACCTATAGCCATGTTGTTAGTGCCTGGATGCATGCTGTGAAATGTAGCAGAAACACGAGGAGTAGTGAGTCGAGAGGAAGTCCGAGACAGACCTTGGTGAAAACTAGGACTGATTATGTCAGACACCATACTACCCTGCTCAAAGCCATCCTCAAGGATGGAACAAATATCAAAACCCATATTATCTAGGACACCTGGGCTTCCTTCTACCGTGCTAGTAACCTGATCAAGCCCAGGAGACAGAAGAGTCTCAGAAAGTGTTTCTGTCTCTTCTGTCAATGAGTCTATTAGACATGACTGTGCTGTGTTGTGAGAAGATGAAGTTTTGGACTCTGTTGTGTCAAAACACTCAGCAATAAACACCGGCTGTTGTTGCTGAAAGGAAGAGCAAGTGCTAGTTTGAAGGTGATCATCTGCCTCAAGCTTCAGCCCTGAAACCTGATTTTTATGGGACCAATTAGTGCCATTTCCATTTCTTAAGCTTTGCTGCAGGCATGAATGTGCATTTTGACTGTTGCTTAGACGCTGACTGGAGTAGAACTGTGGGTGATATAAGCCTCTACGGCCACTGTTGACAGATTGGACAGGGTGGGTCATAGGAGGCTGGGGTTGGTGAGGCAGTAGTGTTGCCGGGGACAAGCTGCAGTTTGCTTGTCTTTGCAACAAAAGGTTACCGCTGATTTGATGTGTTGTGTGATTTTGCTGGAGGTGAGTTTGGGATATAGTTGTCTGCTGGGTACAGCTGGGGCGGATGGGGCCCAAATAGATATGAGAGAAGTTTGGTTGACCAAAGTTATTGTGCCTTGATTCCAGTTGGGATGTTGAGGAAGACTCAATCTTAATGCCTGGATTAATCTCTGACTGCTGTTGGGCTGGTTTTGCAATTTGTTGATGCTGCTCTGGATGTCTGCACCTGTAGCTCATACCTGTCATGTGTTGAACACTGTCTCCATGAATACTTAAGTGTTGATCTATGAAATCTGTATGCAGTTGTTGCACAACCATGTTTCCAAATCGATTAAAGGGGTTGCTCACAATGCCACTCTGGTCTGACCATCTTTCGCACCTCTGAGATTGCTGCCTGGGTGGAGTAAAATCAGCACTACCAGAGCTCACTTCATTCCACTGGATAGGCATTACATCTTTACTAGTGTCTTCCCCTTCAACCTCTTCCTGTTGCTGTTGTGGACTGAGGAAGTTCTGGCCATCTACAATACCCTGGTCAAAACTGGATCTATGGGGACTGGAATCACTGCTATGGTTGTGAGCCGATTCCTGGTCTTGAGAATGAATATACTGTACCAAATCATCTGGTAGGATGACTTCATTGACATGTAACAAAAGACCATCCTGGTCCATGGCCAATTCCTCAAGTGCTGATTGCTCCATGATGCTAGGAGGGCATGGAGAGTGTAGACTCTTCCGAAAGCTACCTACTTGGCAGGTGTAGTTCTGCAGACTTAGACTGTGATCTTCTCCATCTGAGTAATGATTACTAGCAAGATGGGGTAATGAATTCATGTTGTTTAGACTGCTAAAACGCTGTACCTGTGGCAAGCCAAAAGCACTAGGATCCCGTGGGCGCACAGGGTCACTGGCTCTACGAACGCTATTCCCTGGACCTTCACCACGGTACAGTCCTCTCCGTTGATACACTGCTTGACTGCTTTGTAAGTTGTGCATACCATCACTACAGCGACGTGCCCTGACCAGTGGTGGTAGTGTAAGCTGGCCTGTGTTCTGTCCCTCTCCCATCAAAGTCAGGCGAGTCTTTAGACTCATTTGCTCCATGTTGGGCAAGGGTGTGGGAGGAGGCCCACCAGTAGCAGCTGCATATTTGGCCTTCAGGTGATAGTGTTGAGCTGGAGTGAGGTTCAAACCACCTCTTGCTCCCATCCCAGTTCCTCCAATACCTCCACTTCCACCACCCCAGCTTCCACTGTACATAATCCCAACTGAACTTCCTCCTCCACCTCCACACTGGCTGGCTTCACTGGAGCGTCGGGAGGCATCAGTGGAGATAGGGTCATACGAATCAGTGGCACTGAGATTGTGGATACGCCGATGATGGCTGTGCTCAGACTGCGAGGCCTGGCTAGATCGGCGGCTGGAGAAGCAGGGGGAGATGCCAGAGGAGCGACGGCTGCTGCTTAGGTAGGCTGAGCTGGTGTTGCTACCACTGCTGTCCCGCCGTTCATGCAGCAAACTCAAAACTGTCAGCTCTGTGTTGGACGGCTCAGGACGTGGAGAAAGCTGGGGCACCCCCACAGAACTACTCCTACCAAGGCATGAACCTAATAATAAGAGATACACTTGTTAGGAGTGGTTGAATGTTATCATTATTATGCCATTATAGTCATATTTAGACATAAATGGGTAAGTTCACCCAAAAAGAAAACTTCTGTCATCATGTACTCACCCTCACATCATTCCAAACTTTCAAAATATCTTCTTTTATGTTCCGCAGAAGAAGAACAAGTCATGAAAACAACATAAGGGTGATGACAGAAGTTTCATTTTTGGATAAATTAATCCTTTAAGTTTTAAAGAATTTATAAGAACACCTGGTGGTCTGCACTTAAATTTGTAGAGTTTGGTATGTTGACAAAGCTCTGAAAGTAAGACTTACCCTTTCCTGTGAGGGCAGGCAGGGCCTGGCCTTTAGGGGGTGGTGTTGGGGACAGATGTCCTAACCTAGGCACAGCTCCATTCACCTGCCTTAACCTCTCCATCTTAACATGCTCCATCCAGCGTAGGGGCCGTCCTACACTTCGGCGTGTCTGCAAAGCTAGTGTTGCCGTCGTGGCTGTTGCAGTGGATACTGTAGAGTCCATAATGGGGGCATCCTCCTCCTCTCCCTCTCCTTCCTCCTCCTCCTCCTCCTCCTCTTCTTTTTCCTGGTCCTCAAGCACTGCCACCTCCCCCAAAAGCCCAATGCTGTTTAAAGCAAGCTGGACTCCACGGCCGATACGGGGGCCGCCGGTGGACTGGTCACTGCCGCATGAAGACTGACTGCCAGGGCTTGGCTGAGACGTCTAAGAGAGGAAGAAAGAAAAGAATATATTTTTAAACATTTTTAATTTATGACAAAAATGTAACAATCCTGCTTTTTTGGCACATTTTCTACAGGTGAAACAGAAGAATGCAATGAATGAATGAATGAGCAATTTATATAGCGCTTTCATATGTACTATTGTACACCCAAAGCGCTTTACAATCATGTCGGGATCTTGAAGCAATGAGGAGAATGAAATGCAATGTTTAGACAATTTCTCGCACTCAGCCTAATAACAAGACCTATTAGAGCAGATGTCTTCACCCCTGCCCCTAGAGACCACTGTCCTGCAAAGTTTTTTTCCAACCTGCTTCAACACACCTGCCTGTAATTTCCTTAGAACCTTAATTATCTGGTTTATCTGGTGTGTTTGATTAGGATTGGAGCTAAACTCTCCAGCACAGTGGGTCTCCTGGAGCAGGGTTGAAGACTTCTGTAAGAGTATATGGTTAATGTGAGCAATAATTCTACATAATTTCTTAATCAGATTACATAAAACTGTATTTGAATCACTTTCATCTCCACGTCAGCATGGAATGTAAACTAAAGTGAATCACAAGACGT
Organism: Semotilus atromaculatus; assembly: GCA_031834385.1. Taxonomy (NCBI): domain Eukaryota; kingdom Metazoa; phylum Chordata; class Actinopteri; order Cypriniformes; family Leuciscidae; genus Semotilus; species Semotilus atromaculatus. The sequence goes on from JAULUF010000084.1 coordinate 17,208,672, forward strand.
GTGAGAAACAGGTTCCCTCAGCTGCCAATATCAGAACTAAATGACCAACAGCGGGAGTAGAGGTAAGCTTGTTTGCCCCATTTTCAGAAAACAGGGCACATGAACAATGGTCTCCCTGTAGAGCTGTTGGGTACTAATTAGGTTGTTTTTGTGTGTGTTGCAAATGGATAATGTCTGCTAAAGAATTGTCTGTAGTGGTCTAAAAAAGCTTGTATTTTTCTTTGCGATTTGTGATTGCAATCATGCTTGTAAATGAGAGCTGAACAAAGATCCAGAACACAATGAAACCATAAGTGCAGTGATAGCTCACTGATTTAAAACAGCAACAGAGTTCCAGAGTAACATAAACAGTTACTAGAGGTAGCTTTGTCATGCAAGCTAATATAATACTCATGTGACCATAGGCAACAATATTATGACAACAAAGTATGCACCATGCTTTAAATAAAAAAAAACTAAATTTAATTTTACATTCAGCGTTAAAATATGTAAGAGATGACATGATGCTGTTGACCGATGACTGAATGAATGGCCAAAATTTATCCAGATGGCCCAGACTTCAAAGGATAGAATGAGTAATAAAAAGAGAAAAGATCAGACCTATAATAACATCACCATTCTCACCTGATCACCCACTGTCCTTATTAAGAGAGGAAAAGTAATGCGTGTGGTAGTGGACAAAAAAGATATTCAGTTATTTATTTGCACATGCAAGGCAAAATGTAGCTGGCTGCAAGCAAGTTTTAGCGGAGCAGCTATGAAACCAGGAATGGAAGGGGTTAAGACATCAGTTTTGGAGTAAACATTTGTAAGACAAAGGCCACATACACACTGCAGTTAAATTTGGTTGTCACTTCACCTCTTTAATGCTTAATCCCATTCTGTATACCGTATACAGAACGGGATTAACCATTAAAGAGGTGAAGTGACAACAGTATCCGCACACAGTTCTGAAATTTACGGGAGTGACAACTGCATTCCACAACCAAATTAACTCCCGAAAAAATGCATGTAGTGACAACACTTCTACGCTGTGTGTACGTAACCGAACAACTACTTTTTAATGACATATTTTAAATGCACATCAGATATATTTCTCTATTCTGTATGCGCTCTGCAAGAAAATCACAAAGAAAGAGGTAAAGGCTTGATTCATTCATGTTGCCAGATCTTGCTAAACAATAGCAGACATCAATAAGCCTATAATAAACCAAAATAAATCCAAATACTTTATATTGGAAACAAGGCCTCTGTTGAGGGTGTTTTAGTTAAAATTTCACAACATACCGATTATTTGGTTACTGTAATATTACTTTGTTCAAATATAGCGGATACCAAACATGTGAGATGCCAGAACATTACTATGGTTACCATGGTGTTAATCATCACAGGAGTGTGTTCTGTACACACACAGGAGTGTGTTCTGTACACACACAGAATGATAATTTAGGGGATTCACTCCTGTATTTAAATACAGGAATACTCCTGAAACTTTCTATTTGTACAAGGTCAAAAGGAAATAAAAGGGTACATTTCAGTTTATTATTTTTGGAGGTGAAACTTAAGCATAAGTATAGCAAAAATATATATTTTACATAGAAGGAAGCTTACCATGGGCTTTTCTGTTTTGATTGACTTGACTTGTAGACATTCATCCTGTTTCGAGGTAGCATGGTTATACTCCCTTTGGTCCGTTATCACTCCGAGAGGCAGTTGTCCTGGTGACCGGCTTTGTCCATTACCTCCAGGTTCTCGTGGCTGAGGTGGGGGTCGTGGGTATGTTTCCCCACGCTGTTTCTTGGTGACGTGGGCTTCAGGACCATGTACAGTCTTAACATGTTTCCGTAAAGAGCTGGGGTCAGTGTATCGCTTAGTGCAACCAGGAATTTTACAGACATAGGGTTTCTAAGATAAGTAAAGAGAGAGGGAGCATTGGCATCATAAATAAATATTTAATAACTTTAAACATGAATGGTATAGTCACAACCCATTCTACTTCAGAGATGTGATGTATTTTGAGTTAAAAGAATATTCAGTGAGAAAATTATGTAGGATGGCCGTGATCGCTATATGAAAGGAAGTTGGATAGGCTGAAAAATAAAATGGCATGGTGATGTCAGCGAAAATTTAAAGTAAGTATTACTTTACATATAAGTAGTAAACATATAAGTAGTAAATAGTAAGTAAATAGGGTCAATTTTGATTTAATGTTGGCTAAAAATGATACTTGTCCAAACCTGACAGTGTTAGAAGCAGGCATTTTGCTTGGTACACCCAGATGTGCATTTACCTCATTGGAGTGTGTGCGATTCTGATGTTTGGCTCGGTCGGACGCATTGGAAAACGCTTTGTTGCAACCTTCATGTTCACACACATATGGCTTCTCTCCTGTGTGTGACCGCAAATGTGTCTTCAGATTCTCTAGTCTGGAGTAGGCCTTTGAACAGCCTTCAAACTGTCAGAGAAAAGGACACACAGTTGCATTGATTTGTTCTAGACAGGCCAAGGCTTTTGCAGCAGGTAGCAAAAGCTGTTCTACTATTCTATTGAAATTTGTGTCTAAAAACAAAACAAAAATACCAAATGTATTTAATGTAATTCTCACCGTGCATTTATGTGGCTTCTCTCCTGTATGTCTGCGCATGTGCACCACCAGCATGTACTGGGCCTTAAAGGGTTTTTGCTCTCTTGAACATTCCTCCCAGCGACACACAAACTCCTTCTTTTCTCCATGGATATGGTCATTATTTATGTGCTGTGAGAGGAAGAGAAGGTCAAAGTTCATGTTAATGAATAATATGATATATAGTATGAAACATTTACCACGCTATGGTATGCTCCAGTAAAAAAAAAAAAAAAAAAATCCTTATGTCTACTTTAACAAGAGTTTGAGTGTACATCTATTAATGTTTTACATTTTAGATTGAATGTACTAATTAATATTAACATCTACTTTATATGCAGTGCAATGACATTGTTGTGCCACTAGAGGGCTTCAGGATCACACAATTGAGGCTTCAGTAACTGCTCATCAATTGCTTAACCACTGCAAGCACAGAGTATACTGTATACATTTTACTCAAAACAATAAATATCCATGCAAAATCTTCTAGAAGAGATTCTTCATCATAAAACTAGGGGTTACACAATGGATAATGTCTAAGATTATGGTGTCTCATTCTCTAGTGGTCAACAGCAGCAGTCTTTAAGGGAACTTTTAGGGAAGTTTGCAGAACTATCTGGATCAACATTGAAACACAAGTTGAACATCAAAAGAGGCTACTCAGATCAGTCTTTTTTTTTTTTTGTCTTTTGTCAGGCTTTATGTGCAATTTGTATGGAAGCCCATTTCTGCACACGTGCTTTTGTAAATCCTAACATTTTATGACATAAAAAGTCATAATTATGCCATACAATTTCAAAATGATGACATAGTAAGTACAAGATTGAAAGTAGAATCATGAGATAAAACTTCAATTATGACACGAGTCAAAATATTTGTCATAACTTTGACGTTATCAAGATGTACTAAATTTCTGAAACTGAATTACTAAATGATTTCTTTCTTATGTGGCATAAATGGGCTTCTATAGAGATGTATGATCAGTTAGCCCTGAACACTTAATTTCAATTACTTTAATTCTTACAATAATCTGTAATCTAAAGTAATTCAGACTCTATGATTTTCTTTCTTTCATTTTTTTAAACTCCCTGCTTCTCCTAACAATGATCATTCTCATGTGTCAGTTTCCCCTTATCTTTCAATATTTCTCTCTCTCTCTGTCTCTCTCTCTCTCGTCTGTTCAGTAAGTTCAGTCTGTTGTGAGTGATCATGGCTTGTGAGTCTCAGTGTCCGATTTAAATGGGATTTCAAATAAACCCCTGTCACCTCCCATCACTATAGGCCTATGGCCTATAGTTGACAAGTGCTGACAGTTGTGCTGCTGTGGCAACTTTTGAATCTAAGGTTTTGGAAGGGGTGGAGTGGGGGATGTGTTTGGGGGTGAAAGATATTGAAAGTTTAGTGAAAGCATTTCTAATGCCAGAGCTTTCCAACTGCAGCCCATCATCTTCATTCGCACCTCTTGTTGATACTGTCACCCCTGTCTTAACCAAACCAATTACTTCCTCTCACTCGCTGTCATTTGCCCCTTCTCTCTCCTACAAGCCATCAAATCCCTGTTGCGTTTCTTCTATCTTTCTCTCAACATGCTGCCTCCACCTCATTTTCTCTATGTAACCCCTTTTTTATTTGTCTGGCCATCTCTGTCATGCACACACGTGCAGCAAGGGAGTTGTGAAGGGCTGAAGGTTTCAGAGGAAAACACACACTTTCACGTAAACCGCTGAGCGAATGAGGTCAACATCTGGCATCCACACAAAGACAACAGTGTGCAGCACTTATGAGTGCTTTTCCTGTCCCGAAGCCATTTGATTTAAAAGGAACAGACACAATATCCTGAACATAAGCATGTGGGATTAATGCATTCCAAAGCAACTGAGCATCTCTGCAAGAGATAGAACGGTCTTGTATGGAATACAGGGAGAATATGCAAGAGAAAGACAGACAGACAAGCCAAGAGAGAAAGACAAAACAGGAAAAGAAAGACAGCCTGTGTTGACTTCCCTTACATACAGAGTAGAAGATGGGACAGACCAGACTGACAGCTAGAAGTCCAAGAAAAGGCAGAGTGAAACAGCTTCTAAAAAAGAGTGAGAGGTGGCAGCAGAGACAGCGAGCAGAGCTCATCCTTTATTCCTCTTCATGACACAAAGGCGGCCTGCATCACAGTCCTCCCCGTCACCTCGCTGCAGTTACAGCCAAACTTTCACAGAGTTTGGTTGAGAAACATGCACATTTGTGTGTGAGCTGAGTGAGTGTATATATGTGCACACTCAATATTTGCTCTTCTGCATCACTAGACGTCAAAGTCAGACTGTCATTCAGACGTTTCTTTTCGACAATAGAGTTGACCTTCAATCCCCTGTCTGGATTTAGTTTATGTCAACTGATCACCATGAGAATGCCAGACCTTAATTGAGAATTACTGTGTAACAAATTTCAGTTTGTTTTAACATCTTCCATAAAACGTTGAGTATGGAACTGCTTTCTTAAGCCCAAAGTATTCACTTTTGACAGAGTGTAAACGAAAACATATAGTCTTTTAGTAACACCCTTTGATAGTGTGCTTGAACACAGGAAGTCGACACATGCACAATAAAAGTGTAATTTTTGCCTTAAATTTTGTCTAGTGTCTGTGCTAGTTATGACCAATAAAAATGTCTCTGTAAAAGAGGTGGACAGTACCGAAGTACATTTACTTTAGTACTGTACTTTAGTATACTTTTTTTCACTTATTTCTGTACTTTACTTTAGTATTATTTTTTTCTGGAAACTTGTTACTTTTACTCCACTACATTTCTTTTAAGGTCCTTGAGTAGAAAGCAATGTTAGTCAGGGCATGATTTTTTTTCGTCTCTAAAACATGATTGGATTTTTGCGGGTGACAGACATCCTATCAGTAATCCCTCTTGTAGGGTCACGTGTTGTGAAGTTCGGCGATTAGTACGATTTCTCTCTACTAGTGATCTGTGAGAGACAGTATCGTTGTCACAACTAATGGTTTAAAAGTTTTGTTTTCATGGCAAATAAGTATTTCTTATTTGTTAAATAAGTATTGCTGTTGGTCAGTTATACAGCTTTAATTTACAGACCACTTGATTCAAATGTGCATGAATGGATAGACATGTGTAAGAAGTACACATGGGGGTGTGGTAGGAGTGTTAAATAAATAAAATAAAAAAAACAGACAAATAAAGAAAATGTTTGAATATTTTTGTCTCTTTTATCCGATTCCCTTGGCCTGATTTACTTGACCAATGTTCGTTTTTTGGGGTAGACTCTATAGCTTTTTTAAACAACTGAAATAATTGAGGTGAAGTGATTTAGAAATGTAAAGCGGGTAAGACTTCATAATCACCCAGTTAGAAACACCTTAGAACATTTGTCAGTCAATCAGAATCAAGAATGCAACTATAATGGCCATATAATATGAACAAATCACAACAGTCCTCAGTTGCCCTCTAAACTTTTAAAGGGTGAGAATAAAAATGTTCTACTCAGTCAACTACTATGTCTTTAGCCCACTGTCCATTAGTAGACTTAGTTTGTTAGTAACGTAAATACAGAATTAAGTAATGCAAGCAGACTGTATCATTTCCTAAAACAAGAGAGACAAGATTCCTACATCTATAAGCTCACAGGAAACGTTACTATTTATTTGTCTATTTTTGCATATTTGTGGGAAAATCTGAGAAAAATATGCTGGGAGTTGATTTCCTTTTTTTCCTTTTTTTTTGCTGAATCTCTTCTCATCCTTGAAAGACGTATGGAAGATTTCTGCTAAATTTGTAGAAATCACAATTTCCATGAGAAGCTTCCTCGGATTAATGAATATTTGTTGATTTATTTGCAGACGACTCGATTTAAATCTATTCTTTTCATTCATTCATCCTCCCTTTTATTCCTCGATCCAAGTGGGATTCCCTGTGGCATGTGATCTGTCTGCTGGCCCTGTCGCTCGATAACACAGAGAAAGAGCAGCAGAGAGAGATTGTAACACATCCCTGAATGCTGGTACACTCGCTTGTACAAATGAGCTTAATGCTGTCGTGTGTGATGCATGACCTGGCCACGCTGATAAAAGGATGGAAGAGGAAGCGAGGGAAGTGTTTTGGGGGGTGACACTAATGCCCTAATGGCCTGATGTAATGGCAATGGTTATTGAGCGGATGATGGCGTTGTTGTAAGTGAACGCTGCTGCAGCCAAGGGAAATAGACTAACAGGTGCTGATGCTACACGTGCAGCTTTGAGGAGAGATCTATTCATCTTCGGCCTGCCATGGTACAGGACAACAGCAACCACTGGGACTCCCAGACTCATAGGAAGGAACAAGATGCTTACTTTTATTTGTTTGCCGCATGCAAATACAAACAAATGCACCCTGGGGCATAGCTCCAGATATATATATAAATATATTTTGCTTTACATTACTATAGAGCAAAATGGCCTGTGTGAAGTTGAATATTTTCAGATTACTGCTTTCCATCATAGCCCACACGTGCATTAGGGATGTGTATAGGCAAGAATCTGGTGATACAATCCGCATCGCAATACAAGGTTTACGATACAATATATTACAATACTATTTATTTTTTAGGGAGGGGATCACATTTTAGGAAAACTGTCATAAAGAATACATATTCATAAAATCTGAGCAAAATTGTCTATTTTATTTAATCAGAACAGTGGGATCTACATTTGCATTTATCAGTCCCTGTAACATCCAGCATCATAGCACTACTTTTTGTGCAATCTGAGTAAAGGAAAAGTCAACCTGAATTCACCCCTTATATATATCCTACTTTAAAGACTCCACTTTAAAGTATACCAGTTTTATTTTATCAAGTAGTTATCAGCAGAAAGTGAATAGTCCACGCATGACTGTCACATCCAACATCATAACACCATTTAGCGAAATTGAAGATAGAACTAGTGTGACGTCATGTCGAAAGAACTGCTTTATAATAGCGAGATGTAATTCTAATTGAAAGTGACACTGACTGTTTTTTCATGATTTGTATTACAAATCATGATTTGTATTACTGTAAAGCTGCTTGCTTTAATGCCATCTATTGTTTAAAGTACTATATAATAAACAAACATGAGTGTTGAATTGCAGAGCTTGTGGAAACATATCCACAATGCTATGATCATATAGTTTCTTACTGCTGTTTTCAAACCACTGTCATTTTTGTTGTGTTATTCAGAGAAAACTGCACAGCACATATTTACATATTCAGCTAAACGTTGCCCAGCAGAGTGGATGGCATCGAGATGTTAACTGTGCTCTTAGATTTGATGTGTTCGCTGAGTATTTGGTTTTAGCATGGCTTATTTTGCAAAAAAAATTACTTTTGTCAATCTCCTTAATGCCAGAAGCCAAAATAAGTCCACACTTCTTCAGCTCTGCACACCACGGTGGGAGCTGGTATAATTCTTTCTTCTTCCATTGATGGTAACCATAGATATGTACATAGATCCCACATTTAATTAATAATAATAATTCATTACATTTATAAAGCCATATTCTCTGCACTCAAAGCATACATAGAAGTGGGGAATCTCCTCCACCCCCACCAATGTGCAGCATCCACCTGGATGATGCGACGGCAGCCATAGTGTGCCAGAACGCCCGCCACACACCAGCTTATTGGTGGAGAGGAGACAGAGTGATGAAGCCAATTAGTATATATTTATGGGGATGACTAGGAGGCCATGATGGACAGAGGCCACTGGGGCAAATTTGGCAAGGATGCCGGGGTTACACCCGTACTCTTTTGAAAGACATCCTGGGATTTTTTGTGACCACAGAGAGTCAGGGCCTCGGTTTAACGTCTCACCCAAAGGACGGTGCTCGTGGACAGTATAGTGTCCCCATCACTATACTGGGGCGTTAGGACCCACACAGACCACAAGGTGAGCACCCCCTGCTGGCCTCACTAACACCTCTTCCAGCAGCAACCTGGTTTTTCCATTTGATCGCTCCAGACAAGTTGATGCGCCATCCTGGAATGGTTAACATGACACTGACATCACTCACACTAACAAATCAATACATTTTCATCAAAATAAAATCTAACAAAAGAGTTATAAATTCCAGATGAAATGGGATAACCTTTCAGAGGTGAGAATATGCTGGTTTGTAACTCAATACAAATTAACATTCATGATAAACAACATGCGGTAAAATCATCTGCTAAGGTCTACTGCAGATATCGATATTCATACATGTGAATAACGTCTCAAGTTACGTATGTAACACTGGTTCCCTGAGCGGGAACGAGACGCTGCGTCGAGATGTGCTGGGAACGCCCTGTGTGATTGCGTCTTGAAGCATGTGTATAATCAGTCCAATGGAAAGACGTGACATCATAGGCGGGTGACGTCATTGACCAGGAAGCTATAAAGCACCCCTGAAAACAGGCCGCGACAGCTTCTAAAAAGTCGAAGCAATTCGACCCCTATAAATCTGGACGGACGAGAACCGAACTGAATTCTGAAACCCTTTTTTTATAGTGTGCAGGACCCACTGAGAAATATGTGGCAGTAGTTTCCACGCTGCCAGAAATTCTACTAGGGGAACCAGTCTCTCCAGACTGGCCACTGGATTTGGTTGAACAGTCACTTCGGTGCCCTGAAGCGGCGAATTGGCAAGGAACAACCGAACTGACCATTCTACGACCCTCCTCGTAGGATTGTATGGGGACGCTGACACCTCTGTGCCCTGAACGGTGAACCAGCAGGGAACAACCGAACTGGCAGTGCTGTGACCCTACTCAGAGAGCTGCACCTTTCTCAAAACCGTACCTGCCCCGGAGGAACCTTCAGAAGCCTGACAACCTCAGCGTCAGGACTTCTTGTCTAAGTTGTATTAGAGATAACGATAGTCCTCAGATCTTGCCTACCTCTAACTAGCTTAGTTCCTATGACCCTTCTCGGAGTATGGTTGGAAAAAGCAGGCACCTCGGCGCCCTGAAACGGCGAACCGGCAGGGAAACCGAACTGATCGCTCTACAACCCTCCTCGGAGGATCGTTTGGGGACGCTGACACCTTGGTGTCCTGAAACGGCGAACCGGCATGAAAACCGAACTGGCAGTGCTGCGATCCTCCTCAGAGAGCCGTACCACAGAGGGCGCCAAGGAGAAACGATTTCTCAAAACCGTCCCTACCCTGGAGGGGACCACCCTTAGAAGCCTGATAACCTCGGTGTCAGCGCTTCTTTGTCCAAGCTATTTTAGAGATAAAACAGTCCTCAGATCTTGCATATCTCTACCTGGCTAGACTGCGACCACCACCCAGGTCCTCCTCGATTGTGGAGGAGCCCAAATGGCAACGCTCTGTTTTGCTGCACTCTGTACTGTGAGGAGCTTAGTAGGCCGAGACTGCTCCCGCCCAGCAGTCTCAGGAACATTAGATCGGTAAGGAAGAAACCTCTGGAACGCCGCTAAGTGGTTTATTTCTTTGTTTTGTTTTTTAAAGCGGAGCGTCCAGAAGAACAGACATATTTGTATCTTTATTTTTCTTTATTGTTATATCAGAAAAACGTCCCCGGTATAGTTTATCTGTTGCACGACGCAATTCTCGAATAGCGTCAGTGCTGACATCCTCACATTCACCCGTGTCCTTATATACTTTACCCACCAGCGCTGCCTAACAATATTTATTTATTATTTAAGATGGCTGGTGGGTAACGTCGGGGTTAATAATGATGATGCCGACTCGGGAGAGAGAAAGCTCACAAGCGTCTCTTTAACCCTAGGCACTGTCATACCATAATACTTAATACCCATAACATTACTATAGTTAGATGTTTGGGGATTAAACACATAAAATAGAAACTGGTTTATTCCACAATCTCGACACCTCAAGTGTGGAGATAGGGTAAAAAAATAAGTTTTTTCAACTCTGAGATACAGAATTTCCCTGTTTTTTTAGATATATTTCGTCTAATAAACTGTTTTTATTTTCACTCTCATAATGTTCGGCTGGCCAGTAAATATTTAACTAGCAACAGCACTAGATAAAACCTCCTTTTAAAAGCTCCTCTTTATTCAACAGAGTTATGAGCTGACTTATTTATTTATTTATTGAAAACTCATAAACATCTGCCTTTTTCTTTATATTTTTATTTGTTTTGTTCTCTTTTTCTTAACAAAACACTAACAATTCCAAATCGCAGCATGACTGCTTCATCCTGGGGAGGAGAAACCGGAGAGCGAGCTTCTCCCTGAGATAAGTTACTGGATCTGGCAGGTGAAAGCTGAGATAGGGCGGGGCACGTCCTAATCCCCGCTGTCAGATCCGTTTGCAAACCCCACGATGCGAGTCGCCGCCGTGCCTCGGCAACAGCGGGACCCGCGCCTAGGGGAACGCAAACCGAACCGTCCTCCTCAAAGAACGCCCGGCGGGAGCGGAGTGTACTGACTGTTGGCATGCTCCACTCCCAAACAAGCAACATAAAGCTAATGTGTGATATAACGTGGGCAGGGAACAACACAATGCTTGCTTGCTCTCTTTTTCAGTAATATAATATATTGCAACTTGACAGACAACAATAAATATGACAAGGACAGAATACACAGATCGCTTACACAGCAAGCTGAGGCACAGAAGCTGTCGTGGTCTGTTTTCAGGGGTGCTTTATAGCTTCCTGGTCGATGACGTCACCTGCCTATGATGTCTCGTCTTTCCATTGGACTGATTATACACGTGCTTTACGAAGCAATCACGCAGTGTGTTCCCACCGCGTCTCTATGCAGCTCAAGTTCCCTTGAAAGAGAACTAGGTCGCAGAAACACAATCAAATTGCTCTTGAGTGGTCACCAAACGGATTTGACCGTTCCAATATGGTGGTAGGCTTACATATAAAGCCCATAGAAACTGAGACTAATGAGGCATCAATGTATATATATATATATATATATATATATATATATATATATATATGGTAGTAACTAGTGAGCTGGATTTGCCAATGCTAACGTAAGCGTCAGTGATGGGAATAATGGCGTTATAAATAAACGGCGTTACTAACGGCGTTACTTTTTTCAGTAACGAGTAATCAAACTAATTACTGTTTCCTCTGTTACAACGCTGTTACCGTTACTGACAATAAAATATGCCGTTACTATAATTGAGCTCACTGAAGCGGTTTTCGTCCGAGTAGGCTCTCTCTCCGCCACAGGACCTGCAAAGTTTTTTCTATGGTGGTGTGTGTGTTTATGAGGCGCCGGACTGGACTAAAGCGAGGCGAACGGCGCAAACGCGCTCGATAGTGCACGAGAGAGACCGAGCGTGTCCGAGAGCGAGCTCGATAGTGCGCGAGAGAGAACGAGTGTGTCCGAGAGCGAGCTCGATAGTGCGTGAGAGAGAACGAGTGTGTCCAAGAGCGTCCTCGATAGTGCGCGAGAGAGACAGAGTGTGTCTGAGCTTAATTGTTTATAAATAAAGTACACATTTCAACATTAGAATAATCTCTGTAGCATATTGGTATCATCTGCAACGTTTTAATTTGTTTGCATGGTTATAAAATAAAACACAAGAATGACCTGCAGGGAACGTTCCCAGAAAACATCTTTGCTTGACCGGTTGTGAACACGTGCGGCAAACACTACTAGAATTTGGCTTAAATAACCTCTGATGCTTGTTCTCTGTAGGTTATAAAAATAAAACCCAAAATATTATATTTTATTATTATTATTTATGTTGTCAGTATTATATTGAGAGCACTCTTTGTTAAACTCTTTACTTTTGTGAGGAAGAAAATACTATGCAAAGGTGTGTGAGTTTTATAATTTTAATTTGTACTACAAAGTGTTTATGTGTTTTTATATGCATATATTTATATTATATGCATTTCTTAAGAAGCATCATTTATTTTTAGACTTATTTGTTGGCCAGTTGTGGTGTGCAATAAATATTAAAAGTTCTAAACCATCTATTGTGTTTTGTTGTTCCACTAGAAATGATACTATTTTAATATTTAAAGGTGCTGTATGTAAGAAATTTATTTCAATTAATCATAAAATTTTCCTATGTCACTAGACATTAAGAAATCATTAATTTCAAATACTTATATCACTGACAACAGTAGTCCGGCCAGGATATTGTCATATAAAAAGTGAAGTTGTAGCCCTCAACTGATGTTGATGTTGTCATGTTGTGTTTTGGTCTGATGCTCCACCCTCCATCCATCTACCAATCACAAAGTCAGTAGTGTTGCAGCATTCGGGTTGCCAGCTCTGCTCTAGTTCCCACAGCTGCAGCTAATAACGTGTCGGAATCGGATCCTGCAGCATATCTGGCAACCTTGAGTCAGTAATTTGAAAGTGATTGCAGTACCAGTTTTGGCCACAATCTTACATATGGCTCCTTTAAGTTAATAGGTGTCTCTCACATTGTCCCACAGCAACATTAAAATAGTGTAGATTAGTGTACAATGTTTTATAATAATATTTTTTACTATTTAGTGTCCATTTCATTCATTTAACATATTTAATATTGGGGGTATCCAAGTTTTTTCACATATTTTTAAGAAAAAATAAAAAAGGAACGCAATAGTTACTTTCCCAGGTAATTAGTTACTTTTGTAATAATGTGACTCAGTTACTAACTCAGTTACTTTTTGTGAGAACTAACTAGTAACTATAACTAATTACTTTTAAGTAACTTGCCCAACACTGGTAAGCGTTCAAAGTAGTGTACAAAGGAATTTACTTAAAAACGACCTAATGTTACCGAATGAAATGTCGAAACCATGAAGAAGAAATGACTGTGAAGCTTTGGGGATGATGATTTATGCAATCTACTCCCATCTATGTTTTGATTATCATTCTGAACCCGATCCGGATGGTATTTGACAAAAATGCAATTTTCTCAGTATAAATGTTTTAAACGTTTTGTTTAAAACTTTACTTTTTTTTTAAAAAAAAAAGAAACTTACCCACATTCAAGTGTTGATTAAAAAAGGATAGATGAAGCTAGAATAAAACGTTTTTAAAATGGAAAGAGTTTAAGAACAGTTAAAGGTATATTTCAAGTATAAAACATTTATACCTAAATAGGAACAAAGCTTACAAGTATACTTGCAGTATAAAACTACTAAACTAGTAGTTTACTGAGTAGTAAACTAAAAAAAGATGTACTACAAGTATTAAAATAGTAAACTACTAGTATACTTATACGTTCACTTGTAGTACAGATGCAGTACAAATGAAAAAACGCAGCTGTGAACTAGTTGTGCACTTAAAGTTTACTACTTTTACACTTATAGTACACTTGAACGTATACTTTTATATAAAAAAAAAAATGGGCAAATTTAGTCCCAAGCAGTATTGAAATTAGTACACTTACAAGTTTACTACTAGTACATTGATATTAGTACATTTACTACATAAAGTACACTTGAAGTAAACTTTTTTTTTTCGTAAGGGACAGTTTACATTCAGAGATAACAACACTGCCATATTGCAGTCAGAGTGAAACTTCAAAACAAAGCCTCTGCTACAAATCTTGGATCTAAACAGATCATTAAATATTGATACAGTGTTTTTGAGAATTGTGTATCAATATTTTCTTACAACCCTAACGTGCATGAGTGCCCTAATTTGCAGCTCTCTTAAATTAATCTGTATTGTATTCTTATCTGGTTTCTTTTTCTAGGCCGTGGCCTAAAATGCAGCCACACATGAAAAGTGCCTGTTTACACGGCAATTTCTCAAAGCTCCGGGATCCGCAGCAGCATTTAGCGTTATCACATACATACTAATAAATCATGCTTCTTTTTTCATGTCAGTTGCTAAAGCGCAATGAAAAAAAAAAAGAGGAAAGCTGACAAGAGGCATAAGAAGATGGAGAGCAATAGTAATGTGTGCGGGGGGAGTCAATTGGCATGTGTAATTCAGCGCAGCTTTTCATCTCCGCATAAGATACTCCAAACAGATAAGGTGTCTAATCCTCTGCCTGATCAAAAAAAATCTACATTTTGCCAATTAAAGGGTCCTTGCCAGCAGCCAGATAGGGGTCCGCCTTCCCACTCAGCCCAAGTTTATCTCCCCCAGCACAGGGAGGAGCACTGAGCAGCTTAAAAGTGCTATTCTTACCATATACACACAAGGACATAGACCACCCCACAGCGCCACCATCAGTCAAAACCACCTTGAGGGTGGAGGGAGAGATGGAGTCAGAGAGAAAGAGGATCTAAAATTAACTCTTAGTAAAACAGCCAAATGAGAGTACAAATGGACTCTAAAGTGTAAAATGGCTAAATATTACACTTTTGGTATTTGGTATGAGTTAATAATAATAGTTATTACTACAACAAATAACAAATAAGTAAGTACTACAACAAATAAAATCTCAATTCAGCAGATTATGTAAATAAATTAGGACACTATATGATTCAGTTGTTGGATACAGCCAAGGAGGTCAAGACTTCTGAGGTGGGACAGGACAAAATCACCATTTTAATGGGGTTACAGATATTTCATGTCTCTCTGTTTCCTTTATTACTGGGCATCCTTGTTTACCAGCAAACTCACACGCATAAGCTAATATTAAAGAGCCCTTATGAACTAGAGTACCCCTATTGAGTGATATGCAAAGAGAAAAACTGCGAGAGAACCAAGGTAACCTGTGTTATAAGGGTATAATGGGGCCAGTGTTTTTTTTTTCGGGGATAAGTAAAGAAAAAATTAAAATAATTATATAAATCAGTACAATTTGACACTCGATTGGTATATGCTGACTGTGTAGAGTAGATAAGTGCGTTAAGTTGCAGAGATTTGATGTTTATCTTATTGAGAGCGCTAAGCTGTGCTGATAAAAAAGCGCAGCAATGTGTCATGGTGTGAGCATGTTTTACATCACTGATGTGCTGGCAGTTTTTATATCGTTAAGATTGTTCTAAAATATCACAGTGGCTCAGTGGTTTTGTTTCTATGCTAATGTATCTTACTTTTCCCCCCACATATTACAGTCTAATTTTAGGTTGGGATATCGGTTTTCTGTGCTGCGGTTGTACTTTAAAAAAAAAAATTTTGGCTTAGTAAATCTACAGTATATAAACATTTATTTAATAAAACATTTGTTTTTCCGAAGTGTAAACAGAAAATGTGATCAGAACGGAATGTTTGGAGTTATTTTTTTTATAATTTTTTCCCCCCAAACAATCTTATGGAGGTCGTGGGATATGGGGGAGGGGTCTTATATCTCTTTGATATATGGAAATACCACCCCCCCCCCCCCCCCCCCTCCTCCCCACCAGTCTTTGTTGGATGAGATTCACTGTGGTCCACACACTGCTCTCATCCTATTACTGAGAAAAGACCGATAAGAAGCCTCATCCCTTGCTCAGTTGAATTAGAGGGGAGAGAATGAATTAGAGTGTAGGCAAATATTTGTATTAGCATGTGGCTATGGCAAAATAAAACACAATAATTGAAAACCGGCAAAATAATTAGAAAACAAGCATATTTTTTATGAGACAGAGTGATGAAAATCACAGTGATTTGAGGAAAATCTGATTTCTATTTCTATATCATTTCTATTCCTGAAACTATTTCATTTTCAGTTCATTCATTTTCAGTTCAATGGTGGAAAGTAAAAGAGTTAGAATAGAATAAAACTCACACAAAATAATACTCATTGGGTTGTTGATATGAGACAATCTATCCTATAATGTGATATACTAAAACTATTTTAAACAAACAAAACAAAAATATTATTATTATATATACATTGTATATGCATTTATATATGTTTTGATTATCTATATATTTATACTTTTTAAAACATAATCTGTGATACCTCAGGACCATTAGCAAAAAAGCTAAATGAAGATTGTGAAAGAAAATTTGTCATTGTTACAATGTAACTTATATATTTACATACTGAGTAATTTTAATTAACTGCATGCTCTTACTATATGGCTAGGGTTAGGATTGGGTTTGGTTTAGGGTTAGCTATGTGTAATTATGCATAATTCATAATTATTGCATGTAATTTATCTACCACTCAATTACTACATTCAAAATTTTGGTTTCAAGATTTTTCTAAAACGTATAAAAAATGTGTGATATATAGCGAACAATGTGCACATCCCTCTCTCAAATACACAGTCTAGAAATTGTCAAGATCTTCGAGCTTTGAGCGCAGGCCTTCAAATGTGGGAGGCAGGCCATTCCAACTGGAGGCTTTCAATTATAGATAGGGGTTTGCATGGCCGCCATGGATTGCCATGTCAGAGTAAGGATAGACAGCCATGGAGAACTGGGAATCTTTCTATCAGATGTGTGCCTTTGGGGTTGGTGTGTGTTTCTTTGAATGTGTGTGTTTGTGTGGATGATAGGAGACAAGAGCGGTTAAAAGAATCGCTGTGTGTGTGTGTGTGTTGTCCAGAGAGAAGTGGTTAAGGGAGACAGAGTGGTGTATTTTCATCAGGAAGTGGGCTTTCATGTCCCTTCACTCTATGCCCAAGCTTGGGAGTGGCTGTGACAAATGGGATGTCTGAAGCGAAATATAGGCTTTCAAGGTGTGAATGTGTGTCTTTTCCACCTATTTAAGACCCTTATCATAAATGATTCTATTAGGAGACTGAACATTTTCATAGATGAAACACAGATATTTTGTCCACTCACGTGCACAAGCTGCTCTTGGGTGTCGAACTCCCTGCAGCAACCTTCCCAGTGGCAATTGGTCTCATACACTACCTCCGGTTCCTGCTTGCCCTCCTCTTTATCGCCCTCCTCTTTTACCAGAGTCATTCCATCCATTTGCTCCTGCACAAACGCATGCAGCAAATTGGTGAGGGCAATAATGAAAACACATTTGAAAACATGCAAATATTACGCTAATGTGTATTACTGCAGCATGATGTGAAGGAAATTACTCCATTCAAAGAAAAAATGATATGTGTGGTATATGAGAGTTATTCAACAGTGCAGATGAGACGGTGTATGATAAATTATGTTATTTGGAGTACATGACAGCTAGGCTAGCTTATTTGTAATCATAAACACAATGCTAAATTTAATAAAAATGCATCTACTATTTGGAATACCTCTTGAGAAACATTTAGTTGTATGCCTTTACAGAGGTGTTATTCTTTTTTATCAAGGGAAAAATGCCCTGGAAAAAGCACTTTGCTTTATAGGTCCCACAAATTATGCAGAATTGGGGACTGTTTATAAGTTCTAGAAGTGTTAACAGGTTTGGAAATGGAAACCAGGTTTTGTGAATTCAGAGGCCTGCAGTCAAATACAGTACATTTGTTTAGCTCTGTTTGGACCACAAAAAGAGAGAAAATAAATGAGAAAAACAATAAAAACAGGTATTTTTACTCCATTCAGCAGTCGCCCAGCCATGTGTCAGTAAAATATGTCATCTAATTTTTCTTTCATTTTTCCATTCAGTTAAGCATCTGATTAAACGAAAAACAATTTCCTTCTGAAGCTGTGGAGATCAATGGGGCTTATCGCATCTAAAGCAGTGCCACAACAGGCGACCAAATCAAACACACAAATAAATAGCTTTACAGTATGTAGCATAATTGGTCCCACAGCTCTTGCTGTGTGTGCATGTGTGGGAACCTTTTTTTTTTATTGTGTGTGTGTATTTTTAGCCCAATGTATATGCATGTGCACATGTGTGAATATGCATACCTGCATGCTAACAGCTCTGGGGCTGGGTGGCTCCTCATCTGGTTTGAGTTTAGAGCGTTTGTGGTGCATGGGATCACCTGTGCTGCTCACAGCCGACTCGCTGGTGGGTTTAGTCTAGAAATAAATAAAAAATAAAAACACATAAAAATAAGTTATCACATAAACAGTACATCATCATCATAAATGTAGGTCCAAGTTTATTTTGGAGGCTGAATGATTACCATATTCATGTTCACATTCATGAGATGGTACTCCAAGGTACTTTAAAAAAACAACAACATAGTATTACCATGGTCCATCAAAGGATAACATTGTGCCCCCTTGTGAAAAAAGAATTACACTTTAGTTTACTTATTAGTACGTAAATACTAATACGTACTTTTAAAAGAATACTTAAAGGACAAGTTCTGTATTTAAAAGTACGTACACATAAAGCCCTGTTTTAAGATCGTTTCTGATGAAATAGAACGGTTGAGATTGAAATTTTTCAAGCTACCACAGCAACCGAAAATTTTCGGGCCAGCAACATGTGTCCAAATTTCAATCTTAACCGTTCTATTTCATCAGAAATGATTTTAAAACAGGGCTTTAAGTGTAAAATACCGAACTTGTCCTTTAAGAGTGAACAGAACATAATGTTTTCAGACACTTAATTGCATGCTAATTGCAATAAAATGAACATGTATTATATATAAAATTTGTATTAAATGCAATTAGCTGAACTTTGGAGTGTTTTTTTATTTTTTATTTGACCAACTTAAGCAGGACTTATTAACTTTATATGTAATTTTGATAATAACTAAAATTATTAAGGTGTATTGCCGAATGTACTGGCAAGCTGTCAAAGTGCACTTAAATGTCTTAAGAAACATAGATATTGTCACCATTATGTGCAGTTTAGTTTTATCCATGGACTTTTCGTTTGTAAATCTTCAGTTCAATGTTTTCCTTTGTTTGAGTTTCCGGCCACTAATCTGTAACCATGATCTCTATCAGCTGTTTGTCATTTACCTCATCACCATTGTGTATTTAAGTTTCTGCTGCTCACTTAACCTTTGTCTGGTCATGTTCACGAAAGGTTGTGTTTTGCTAATGTCTGTTCGCCTGCCTTTGAGAATACTTGCTCTCTTTAAGTGGCTTTCTATTTCATTAAAATGATTTTATTTATATATATATATATATATATATATATATATATATATATATATATATATATATACACACTGTATATATAAATTATTATAGTTTTTAAAAAATATACTTTTAAAATTTGAAGCACACTAAAAGTGCTCATTCAATAATATTAAATTAAACTCTTATTTTTCACAAGGGACTAACATGGAACATAACTGAACTAAAAACTACTGTATTGCTATAGTCCAAAAATTATATTACCACTGTATTTTTGTTATGGGTGTGGTGCAGGCAGATGAACCCAATAGCAGACTGAATGCTCTTCAAACAATTTAATGAAGACAAAACAGAAAACAAAACCCACGAGGGGGCAAAACAAGACTAGAGACAACAAGCAAGACTAAGACTAGATAAATAAAGACTTGACTAGGCAGGAACTAATAACAAAAACTCACAATACATTAAACTGGATACTAGACAAAGTACTCACCGAAGTGCTCTATAAAGATAGACACACGCTGATCAATGACAGACAAAGTTTGACACAAAGTTTCACAATGAACCGGCATAGGACAGCAAACACAAGGGGATATAAAGGGGAACACTAATGACAAGGACAGGTGAAGCTAACTAGACAATAATGACGAGATGAGGATAACAAGGGGGTAACGAGACAACGCAAGCACATGGCCTAAACAATTGGCCATGTGCTGCACACGAAACATGATTCTGTCACGATCCTGCCTCAAGACCAGGGAAAATCAAGAACACTAAGGCAGAATCATGACAATTTTAGAGAATACCACAGAGTGAATACCACAGTACTGCGATGGTAGATCAAAAAGGCTTGATATTAACATTGTACTATTAAAAAAAAAAAATAAAAAAAAAGGATCTTCTTTGTTAGTGTAATAATACGCATTCATATAACAAATCCACTTTGTTAAACAAAACCCCCACAAAAACAAACATCATTAACATGTTGAAACAGACATTATTCTCAATTTCTCCCTGAACAGCAATATCCCCTCCTCTGACTCTATCCACTCATTCACTGCCTCTCTCTCTATTACTTTCTGCCAGAGGAAGTCCCTTGCGACTGACCAGAGCCAGTAAAGAAGTACTCGGTGCGAGAGAAAAAAGTAACATTCCCTGGATGAGAGAGCATGATTCCTTGCCTCTGAAGGAAGGTTTATCCTGCCAGACTCCTCTAGCAGAGCGTTTAACTGCTTTCAGCTTCCTTTGCTCTTAAATCACAAAAGAAATACAGGAGACGTGTGAAAATACTCATTGACGTTATTGTGACTCTTTAATTAGCATACATGTGCAAAATTGGAAGATATTACTCAAAATCAAGCCAAAAAGTAATTGTTTTGCATTGAGTAGTGAAAATAGAGCAGATTAATCTGACATTTTGGAAAAGGCACAGGGATTCAGTCAAGGATTAAACCAAATATATTTACTAAGATGTTCAAAACTCTTTTCGGAATGCAAAATAATTTATTTAGCAGAGTGACCAGTGCATTAACTTGCCGGACACACACGTTCAAACCTTGCAAATCATTCAACTTTTTAATGATATTAGGGTGAGTAAATGATGACAGCATATTTGTTTTTGGATGAACTCTCTCTTTTAAACTCAAGTTTTAAGTTTATGAATTTATGAATACATTTTAAAGACAATCTTAGGAATATATATTGCATATAAAACTAAAATAAAAAAAAAGTTCCTTAAGAGTTTAAAAATTCAATACAAAAAACTATGATCTGCTATTTCTCTGTCTGTCACTTTGAACAATGCTCACATCTTCTCTCTTTTTCCATTAATTGTTCTTTTACAACCACATGGTGAGACAAATGTCCCATGATGCCCTTCTATTAAAGAGGCTGGTGCTGTCTGTGGTCAGGCGGGGGAAATGGATGACACTGAGTTGGGACGGAATAGTGGGTCTGTAATGGCTTGAAAGGAGAGACTGGCATTGGGACAATCTCTGGAAACACTAAGAGTTAACTTACTAAAGTACCAACAAAAAAAAAACAGGGATCGATACAAAGATGGATAAAACCAATAAGATGCACTCTGCGGATTTTAATCGAGTGAACACGGCGAGTATAAATGGAGTACACTTGGGTGAAAAAACGAAAGAAGAAAAACAATTTTACGCTCATCCTTCAAAGGGAAGGTTTGAGAATGTATCTGTGTCTGATTAATGGTGGAGGTGGTGGGATTTTTGCTGTTAACAAGATAGGTGTTATTTCTCAAAGGTACCTTCCAGGCAAGCTCACCAGCTCTCCACATCTAGACACAACATAGAGACTATGTGCACACAAGGGAAAAACTCCCATGAGGCCTGTCTGCAGCCACACTTTCTCAGCTGTTTATATATGCTGCAGTGTTGGTGGTGCATGTTTTCATGAGCCACACACAATAACAAATAGCGCTCGCTCTTGTGATGATAAGCACTGAATAAATTTAAGCCTTGAGGGGGAAAATCACTGTGTGATCTAAACAAATTTTCTTGCTGTTTACACCCAAAAGCAATCATGTTAAATGATTTAAAAATGCATTGTGTTGCTTAAACTCGAGAAAGAAAAAAAATCTTGCTTCATCTAATTTTAGTTCTCCTAGCTTTGCATGTGTATTCTAACTGACTTGTGAAGGTGGTTAACACGTGCTCCAATAAAAACGAGATGTTGTGCTCATATGGGAAACACAAATTCAAATCCAGCTTGCGTTAAACTGTCTCGTCTCCATCATCTCTTGCCATCTCTCCATCTTTTATATCAATATCAATATTATATTGAAAATAATTCATACAGTATTGACACCTGACCTGTGAGTCATTTGAGGCTGTGGAACGTTCTGTAGGTGCCAGGCTGGAGGGGGGGATGCCAGGAACAGGTCTCTGGGTGGCAAAGGCAGGAGCTGGGTGCACGAGCGGTGGACTGTGTCCGAACGCAGAACCTACGATACCCGGTTGCCGACTGATCAGCTGCTGATGCATTTGTAGTGCTACAGGTGTCGGAGGGTATGCAAAACTCAATGCAGGGCTGAAAGACAAATAGAGGGGAAAAAACAACAGCTTATAAGAAAGATTGGTAACACTTTATTTGAAGGGGTGTGCATAAGACTGACATGACACTGTCATAAACATGACATAACACCTGTCATGAACATGAAGGAGTCTTTATGAATGTTTATGACTGTTGTCATTAAGTGTCATTCGGTAAATTATGACACTTTTAATGCAAAGTTGACATTGTTTAAAACGTCTTTGTTACGACAACTTGACATTAACAAAGACAAAAATGTCTTTGTTATGACAACTTGACATTACCCAAGACAAAAATGTCTTGATTATGACAACTTGACATTAACAAAGACAGAAATGTCTTTGTTATGACAACTTGACATTAATCAAGAAATCATAACCTGTCAACGTGTCACAAATATGTCATAACAGGTCTAATTATCAAACTTAAAGCATTTGCCAGTGTAAGAACCCTTAATGACATCTTTATAACTAGTACAATGTGTTCCACTTTACTTGAGGACAAGTAAAACATTTATGACACAGTTTTAATGGTGTCATGACGGCCAAAGTTGTGACAGGTTGACAGGTTATGATTTCTTGGTTAATGTCAAGTTGTCATAACAAAGACATTTCTGTCTTGGGTAATGTCAAGTTGTCATAACAAAGACATTTTAAACAATGTCAACTTTGCATTAAAAGTGTCATAATTTAACGAATGACACTTAATGACAACAGTCATAAACATTCATAAAGACTCCTTCATGTTCATGACAGGTGTTATGTCATGTTTATGACAGTGTCATGTCAGTCTTATGCACACCCCTTCAAATAAAGTGTTACCGAAAGATTCAACCATGAGAAAGTTCATGTTGCAAATGAGTGAAATGGTGATGTGGTACATTACAAATGTTCTTTATATAAAATTTGCCATTGATTGAATATCCTTAATTAAATATTATTTATAATACACAATAATTAGATTTTTAACATTTTCTGATAAAAATGCAAAAAAATTCTCATTACAGTAAAAACATTAATACTGTGAAATATTACAATTTAAAGTGACTGTTTTATTATTTGAATCTATTTTAACAAGTCATTATTCCTGTGTAGTTACATTTTCAGCAGTCATCCCTCCAGTCTTCAGTCACATGATCCTTCATAAAACATTCTAATAGGCTGATTTGGTGCTTGAGAAACAGTCTATGAAAACAGTCGTGCTGCTTAATATTTTTTCAAGGATTCTTTGATGAAGAAAGTTCAAAAGAACTGCATTTACTAGAAATAATGGACATTTTTATATAATATATTTTATATATATATAAAAAAAAAAATATATATAAAATGAAGTCTTTACTGCCAATTTTGATCAATTTAATGCAGCCTTGCAGAATAAAATAATAAATTTCCAAACAAAAAAAACACCAACTTTTGAAAGGTAGTGTAGGTAATGTAATAATATTTTATAATATAAAATAATATTATCAATACAATACAATTATTAATAATTATCATTAGCCCAAAAATTACAAATATAATAGACTACACTGTTAATCTTAATAAACAAATATATAAACAACAATTATAAACCCTTTAAAGAAAGGTTCCAACATAGAACCTTAAGTGCAAAAATTATGAATCACCTGTAAAGAATAAAAGCTGTATTTAAGCACACTATTGAACTTTCATATATCACCTCCTCCTCTATAGATGCCACAGTCTCTTTAATGACAAATCCCTGGTGCTCAATAACAGACATTCATAGGGGTTTCCATTCATCGTGGGACATGCTGGCCGCTCCATGCAAGCTCATACATCTACTGGTCTTATTAAAGGCAGAGAGGAAATCAATGTAGCTGGACGCTACGTGGCTGACGCAGCTGTCTCATCACTCATCGGGCCTGGACCCTCGCCTGTCATGTCTGTCTATTCATGTACACACGAGATATGACTGATTAACTTACAAAAACAAATCACTGATTAATCACTCTCAGTGTGGGAAAGAGGAACATTTATGTCATCTTTTCTTTCTCTTAGACCCCCACCCAAAGTCACCAGGTAAAGTCATTTCCTAATAGTGCTGGATGGCAGATGTCAAACTGAGTGACACATAGCCAGGGATGCTAGCTATGTCTCACATATGTCTTTTTGGTAGATACATCGTTCAGTTTGATAGAGAAGTTACAAAAACTGAATGTGTTAAAATGTAAGAACTTCTGATATGCTGCAAAATCTGTTGTAGTTCTCATTACATAATTGATAATGTTTTAAACAATGCAGGATAGGCTAAAATTAATTAACAAAATTGTCTGAGGAAATTAAATCTCAGAAAAATGTCACATGAAATGTAATTTCACTTACACTCCATTTCAAATCACATGAAATGTAATTCAATCGCACAGGTAGGTAATCCACAGGTAAAAGTTCAGTCTAGAACGACGAGACCAGACCCATATGTGTTTGGGTGTTGGCTTTTATGGAGGAACTGATGATGCTAATGGAAGACAGGTGTGATGATTGAGTGTACACAGGGTGTAGCCCTGTTTTTGAAGAAGGGTGTTTGCGGGTTTGCGTTTTTGAGGTTTGCGCAGAGAACCTTCGAACTTATTTCGGGGAGTGCGTTCATGAGATACCAGGCACTGTTTTGTGCGGATGGGTGGCCGGAGCACGTTAGGGGTTTTCTGTTAGAACGGTGTTGTGTTAGCGGCCCCATAGTTAATAACTAATGATCTTTCCAACGGAAGTGAATCAATCAAGACTATCTTTAGCTGGACAATAACTTTATCCTAGAGCTGTGGTAAAGCCTAAACAATCTGTTATGGTCATTTCTATTATCACTGTAAAGCTGCTTTGAAACAATCCATACGGTTAAAAGTGCTTTATAAAGGAAGGTGACTTGAATTGACTTGACATCACGGCTTGAAGAAGTGAAGGCGGAGGCTTAGGAGGATTACTGGGAGATGGCGCAGGGATGGTAACAGGAGATGGCGAAGGGATGGTGATAGCAGGCGGCAGAGGAATGGCAACAGAGGGATGACGAGACCCTGGGGACAATGATGGTAGTTTAAATGTAGGCGCGTGCTGCGCGCTGCTCGTTGTGCGTGACAAGCGCACTCGAGATGCCCTCACAGACCAAGAGCCGACAGCCAACGGCGGAGTCGAGGTAGGGAGGAGCCAAGGTGGAGTAGTCAACTGGAGGACGACCAACGGAGGCGGAGCCGATGGATTCCAGGGCGCATATAGAGAGCCGATGGAGATTGGAGATTGGAGATTGGAGCGTAGCGGAAGATCCGTAAGTCGTCGGCAGAGGGGGTGTGACGACTGACTAAGGGGGAACCGATGGGACGAGGGTTGATGCGTCGCGTGGCATGGTAGCTCTACGTCTGCAGGGGGTCACACATTTCCTCCGTGGTCGATGGCCGTGGAACAGCAGTTCCAGTTCAGTCCAGAGGTGTCTGGGAGGTCTACGGGGTGATGGTAATTCACCCCGATCCAGAACAGTGACTTCAGGGTCTCGTCGTCAAAGGGGCTGGTGACGGCAAGGCAGAAGGTCTTGGTAAAAAACAAAAAAGTCCAGGTTCTCACGAGCCACAAAAGCAAATCGGGCAGCATAATCCATTTTAGGTCTGGTCTTCTGTCATGGAACAGAATAATGCAGACACAGGTAAAATCTGAATAGAGTTTATTGAATGACACACAGGATGGTAGCAGGTGAGTCTCTGGATTGCAAGTAGTTATGGTGAAACTGGAAGGAAAATGACTGTTCTTTTCTGTAGTAAGTGGAGATGACAGGTGACTGGAAGACCGGCTGACTGATAGACGAGATGATCACAGAATACTGAAGACTTGACAGTTCAAAATATGATCGCACAGGTAGGTAATCCAAAGGTGGGTAGTCATGTTGAAGTTCAGCCTAGAACAACGCGACCAGACCCACATGTGTTTTTGGTTCTGGCTTTTATGGTAATGGTCTGTACCATTTTATAGTAGTGCAAGTAGTGTGTTAACACACACACACACACACACACACACACACACACACACACACACACACACACGCACACGCACACGCGCACACACACACACACACACACAAACTCAGTGAGAGCACTATGAGAACTTAGATAATGCACTTTTTTTAAACAAAAAAATTAAGCTGACTATTTTTGGCAGAGAGTAGGCAGTAAGTCGGAATATGGGAGTGTGTTGTGACTGGGACAAATTTAGATATCCCAGCTTAAAGTAGCAGTAGGTTGATCAGTATCTGAATATTGATTAGCCCCCATGTCAATAACAGTCTCACTGATGTCACATACGCTTCATTATCCTCTTAAAATTTGTCTGGACTCCTGCTATGAACTGACCGAACTAATTGTTCCCCATATAAGTGAGATCATTTGAAAAACATGAATTATTCAGCAGTTGAAACAAATTAAACGAGATTACAAGGCAGAGGATGGTCAGTGAACACTTAAGAACAGCCCCCAGGTTGAAGCACTATTGAATTTCAACTAAGACATACTAAGTGGGTGAGTTTTATTCACTTCATCCACAACAGATTCTCTCTCTTTCCCATTAAAGCTTGTGTTACTGTCCTCAGCCCAGACTTCCCTTCCTTCCCTTGTCCCCCTCTTCATGACCCTTTCATTTGTCATTCCCCCTTCCTCTCCTCCTTTCCAGCATGAGCGATTGCGTAGCGGCAGTGTTAGGATAAAGCTCTCCTCAGCTGATGGAGAGAACATTAATCAGGTGATGCATATCAGACAGATGAGTGTGAGGGAGGAGGGGAGGAATATGTTCACACGCTTCCTCCTAATAGTGCTCTCTATGTTCCCTCGTTTATTTCGCAGTCCAGTGTTCATTCATCACTCCGCTGCTGAGGATGTGCTGGAGTGTCCACTTTCAGCACGGGTCGCTTTTCCTGTCTATCTCTTTCTCAGAATCTCTTGCATTCTCTTGCCTCTTGTCTGTTCCAATATACACCACTCTCTTTATTTTCATACTTGGTGCAGGGTCCATGTTTGGAATGACATGAAGGTGAATAAATTAAGAATTTAGGGTAAACTATAATTTTAAAACCTGTCAAGTGAGAGACGAAGACTGGCTCATCTCAAAAGGATGTGAGTGACACAATAATCTGTCCTAAAGGACAAACTAAACAATTCCAATGACATACGACATACGAAAAAGAAAAGAAAAATTTAATAAAAATGATGTAAAAGCCAGCTTTATGGCAAATCAGAAATAACTATACAATTTATGTTAAAAAAATATTTTTAATTTACTCTTGTACTTTTTTACCTGATAGTGCCGGCTGACAGGTGTCCGTAGGATCCACTGGTGGATGAGCTGGAGCGGGAATTATTAAGGATAGTGACTAGAGAGTTGGGCGAGGTGCGAATCATGGCCTGCAGGTCAAAACTGGGGTCAGACAGGCATGGGGAGCTGGGAAGGGGTCGTTTTCTGCTGGGCCGATTTGTGAACCTAGGACTAGGAAATCGAGAACCTGAGGGAGATAGATAGACAGACAGAGAGAAAAAGAAAAAAAAAAACATAGTAAGTAAAACCTGATAGTAACACAAATAGCAAAATGTATTCTTTATTTCAGAGGAGCAGTTACCATCGAAGAGATATGGGAATTACCACAATTAACTGTCAGCCAGATATTTTATGGTCATGCCTGTCGGTCACAACTGTATCCCTACTGACATCATTTCCAAACATTTATCCCATTTTTAAGTGGACAGTATATTGTTTTTGTGAACTAATCACACAGAGGGCTTTACAGATATTATTATTTTTTAATTATATGTAATTTATTCATCATAGACAATGCTTTCAGCAAAGATTGCATTTCCTGCATTGCATGCATTTTGAACACACTGTAAAAACAAGTTCGACTACACTTTTCCCACTGCTTTTTGGCAGCATCACTGTGATATTGAATCATGTTTAATTGGGTTGAATAGTGTGTCAACACTGAATGGAATTGCATTGGTTGTTTTTGAAAAGCTTTCTCTAGAAAGCAGATCGAACGCAGACAGGCCCTCCACTCACGCACAATGACTGGCACCTACAGATTAAGAAATGACTTTTGTTGTCTTTTCATTGGCAGATGTCACAAACAAGAAAGAAGGGAGGGAGAAGTGAAAGGAGGAGGGGAAGAGAGGGGTGCGGGGGTAATGGTGGTCTTTTGTTGTATGGAGTGACACAATGACTTTGTGACTCATATTTTTTTCTTTCAGTTGTTCTCTACTTTTTTTAACAGAAAGCATGCAAACAAAACAAAATTACGCTCTCTCTCTCTCTCTTTCTGACTCTCTCCATCTCTTTCTACTTTGACACATACAGTGATTACAGGGTCTGTCATTCACATTTAAATCAGTGTGTGTGTGTGTGTGTGTGTGTGTGTGTGTGTGTATTCCCACATTTGGAACATCTTTTTACATTGTTAGCATTCTGCTTAGAACTGTGATTTAAGCCTTTGAATGATTTTGGATGTGTGAAGCACAACAAACACAACATGAATAATATTTAATGAATTCTGATAAATTATTATAATAAATAATGATTTAATTTGTTACATTTATATAGCACTTTTTCTGGGTACTCAAAGTGCTTTACATATGGAAGGGAGAATCTCCTCAACCACCTCCATTGTGAAGCATCCACCTGGATGATGTGACTGCAGCCATATTGCGCCAGAACGCCCACCACACACCAGCTTATTGGTGGAGAGGAGACAGAGTGATGAAGCCACTCCTCCAGCCACTTATATATGGGGATGATTAGGAGGCCATGATGGACAGAGGCCAATGGGCAAATTTGGCCAGGATGCCAGGGTTAAACCCCAACTCTTTTTCGAAGGACATCCTGGGATCTTTTATGACCACAGAGAGTCAGGACCTCGGTTTAACGTCTCATCCGAAGAACGGTGCTTTTTGACAGTATGGTGTCCCCATCACTATACTGGGGCATTAGGACCCACACAGACCACAGGGTGAGCCGTACCCCCTACTGGCCTCACTAACACCTCTTCCAGCAGCAACCTAGTTTTCCCAGGAGGTCTCCCATCCAGGTACTGACCAGGCTCAATGCTGCTTAGGTTCCTTGGGCAACCAGTCTTGGACTACAGGATGATAGACACATGCACAAGCTTACAAAACCATACACAAATGAATCCATAATGAGCACAACCATTATACACACATATAATTCACACTCATATACAATACTATGTTCAGTCTATAAGGCCAATTTAGACAGGCATAAACTCCAAGATGGTCTCAAGTAGTTTAAATCAGCAGTTATGGTCTATTTATGATATGAGCTGGTTAACTTAGGTAGAACAAGGAATGCAAAAAGATGGTTTACATTGGTAATTTAAGCTGTCACCAGCTAAACCAGCTTATTTTGTCTAGGCTTTGATGGACTTGTTATAGATCAGCAATGTTGGTTTATTTCTGACAAAAAAAACTATTGGTAGAA
The DNA here is from genome assembly GCA_031834385.1 of Semotilus atromaculatus. Classification (NCBI taxonomy): domain Eukaryota; kingdom Metazoa; phylum Chordata; class Actinopteri; order Cypriniformes; family Leuciscidae; genus Semotilus; species Semotilus atromaculatus. The sequence continues at coordinate 17,238,613 of JAULUF010000084.1, forward strand.
CAAATAATGTAGGTAGTCAAAACGAAAGTTCCCAAAACATACACTTTACTGGTTAATAAAATGCAAATTCCAAAAAAAATATTATAAAAAGAGATTTTAAATTGAATTGGGACATTTAAGATGATCACCAGCTGGTCTAGGTTTTCACAGACTTATTATTATATTATATTGGCAGTACTGGTATATAACTGGCATGGGCTAGCTAAACAGCTTGATTAGTGGAACTATGATGGATAAACAATCAAAACCTGCATGAATGTGCACCATTTCCTGGTCAATAAGGTGAAAATAAGATATTCATGTAACCAGTCATGCAGTTAACTGATCAGGGGCCGTATTCACAAAGAATTTTGTCTTACCACTAGGAGTACTCCTAAATCGCACTAAAATATTTTACCTAGGAGTTTTCTCTTAAAAGTTATTCACAACGCCTTTCAGACCTACTCTTACTAAGGAAAAATGTCAACTCCTAAACTAAGAGTGAGTCTCCGTTGCTATGGATGACGTCAATTATCATGCACGAGCTTCCTCGCAATGATCACGGTGATTGGTTGTTCGATGGCAGGGCCATCATGCGGAACATTACACAGACGCAACAAATCATGGAATTACGACATCTAAATATGTCTGTGTCCTACACAAAATAATAATAGTAATGTCATCAAAATGCATATATAATAATGACATGTTTGTGCAGGCCCAGTGAAGTGTAATTCTAAAAAGTTAGAGAGAGAGAGAAAAGTCTTGAATAAAATAAAATAAAACCAAGGCAGCCTAATACCCTAATGAAAACCGCCACTTGCCTAATAATGAAAAACGACACTTGCATTAACACTTGCTTGGTTAATTGACATCCTATTAGCCTAAATAGACTACTTAAAGCAAGGAAATGTTGCTCCTATTGAAGTAATGTAATAGTTGAATGACGGTGGATTATGAACTCGCCAAAACAAATAAAAGGGAAATTCGGCACTGGGATATCAAGCAAAACTAAGCGTGAGACATGGGAGTGGATTTGTTTGCAGTGCAGCATTCCCGCTTGTGTCGCGGACCCCGGACGACTGCGAGAGGCGGTTTAAGATCCTTTAGTGAATAGGTCTTAATGAGTTAGGAGTCCTCTCGACTTCTTTTAAGCTGTCCCAGACTTAGGTGCTACATTTAGGGCTAAATTGCTTTGTGAATTACTCTTAGTGAAAAAAATTAGGAGTCCTAAAGTTAGGAGTAACACGGCCATTATTTTTAGGAGTTGCTCCTAAATTCGCCAGTTAGGAGCTACTTTTAGCCTTAATACGGCCCCAGATCTATTATTGGCATACGCTGGTTAAGCTATAGGTAAAACAGTGGTTCTCAACCAGTTGGCCGGGGAAGATTTAATTATTTTAATTTTAATTATTTTAGTTACTTAAAAATTGACACACCTAATTTCTGTAAATTGAAAAGAAAGGATTGAATATTGTTGTGGACAATGGGGGCCATTGGAGTTAATAATTTTGAGAACCATGATGGTTGAACAACCAAAGTTAGAAATTGCCTAAAACATATTTTTTTTATTATGTTTGAAAATGAGCCAATCTTTGACCATTCCTGTAGTATGAGTAAAGATTGCATGCTTGGTCAAATATCTTTTATCAAAAAAAGTGTGATAATTCAACATGAATTATTGAAAAAAACAATAATTCCATCTACATCCTGTAGAGGGTCCAAATTGAGGTGTGTAATAAGTAGAATCTAATCAACACTGGCTAATTAGCAGCTAACAGGTTAAACAATGCACGGCTTGAACACACATTCGCAGTACAGGTTTCTTTCATTAGTCCGTACTTCTCTAAAAGTAATTACACTGATGTGAACTGAGCTCTAAACTACGACTGTGCCATCCTATCCCCATTATTAACAAAAGCCTCCAGATAACGCACTTCTCCTCATTCACTTCCCTTCTCAGAGTCTATATCATAAAAGAGAGCTTTAAAGTGTTAATTTGCCTGGCGTGGAACACACATTGTTAAAATAGGATGAGTTATTACCAAGGGCTGATCACAGGCGATTTGAAGTTGGGGGGACGCGACATCTTCATTTGAAAACGGTGGCCCTAATTGTTTTGTTTCAGTCTATTAATCTTAAACAGTGCCACAGTAGAAAGGATTTCTCCGGTGATGAATAGTGGGACATTCCAATTCCCACCTAATAGCAATTAATTTTCTGATACCCATGCAATTTTGGCTAGTTTTAATTAGTTTGTGAGAAACGGGAGAGTGGGGAAGCTGACGGGCTAAATGCATTCTCATTAAAGACTAACGGGCCAGTCCACCTGACCTCTCTTTAGTCACCGTGCCTTTAATTTCCTATTTACTCTTCAAAATAACTCATTTGCATAAGTTCTGTGCACACCCCATCCCCCCATACACACACATTATTTTTTTTCACAGAAAAAACTAAATTTTACCAGTTTAATTTGGAAATGGTTTTGAAGGAAATAAAGATGTATTATTTGTTCCACTTCCAACTAGTCTCTCGTTTGACCATTTATCTTCTTTGAACACTAAAAAAAAAAAAAAAAAAATGGTTAAGGTTAGAAATAGTCTAAATCTATAGCCTAAATCTGCCCCTCTGATAGGTGGATAGGATAGGTGGATGTTGTAGACATCAGAAAAGAGTATGCAAGTGGAAAACTTACTTTCCATAGCCTGTAGGTACTCCATGTGCAGGGCGTTGCTTGCAGCCCCTGTTGTGGATGCCACTGAGGGAATGATGTCAGCGTAGGGGCTGCGGTGACCTGCAAGCAGGGCCATCTGGTGGTAGTACTCTGCCGTGGTCAAACCAGTGTGGGGTGCTGAGGGGTCAAAAAAGAGTGGAGAGGACATACAAACATCAGTCATTTGATGAATACAAAACCATTTAAAAGTGTGAGGTGAGTAAGATAAATAAATAAATAATACTGAATTACTTTCATGTGACACAAGGAATGGATCACCATCACAGCAATAAATTACATTTTAAAATACAGGTATATCCAAATAGAAAACGGTTACTTTAAATGGTAAAAACATTTTAATATTACAGTATTACTACTCTTTTTAATAAATAAATGCAATCTTGGTGAGCATAAGATAATTATATATATGCAAATGCCGTGAATACCAGACTTGTTCTCAAACTTGTGCATCAATGGTTTAATTAATTATTTGACTTCAGAAGACTTTGCAAGGGTCATATGGACCAGGTCCATGTGGTCCGTGTATCTTTGGATAATTGGTTTTCGATGGCTACACTACACACGAATCGTGTGACACGATGGCTAAGGATTCTTAAAGTGTTTATTGCAACTACATTTCATCTATTTCTCATCAAACAACCAGACTAATAAATGGCTTTACACAAACCGTAACGGGGTAGAACCTAGACAAGGCTTTTTTCCGTGTAGACATAAATTCACCTACGTGTGCCGTGAAATAGTAGTTTATCTCACAAAACAAGTCAAGTCACCTTTATTTAAATAGCGCTTTATACAAAACAGATTATTTCAAAGCAGCTTTACAGTGATAACAGTGATTTTGCATTTCAGCTGTTGTTCAGCTTAAGTCAGTTCAGTATTGATTCAGTTCTATAGTAAAGATCATCAGTTATTAATTAGTACATTTTATCTACAAAACAGTTCTACAAAAAATTATGTCATCGTCCAGCTCAGTTTAGTTCTCACAACAGCGTCCGTACAGTCAGATCAATCATTTTGTTGAATATTAATTTACTTTACATCTGCACCCACAACTACCCCTAGCCTGCATATTTGGCACACTGCCTGTTCCCTATCAACAGTTACTCTTAATGCTGCGCTGAGTTTAGTGCTATGGGAAAACATCTTTGTTTGACCGGTTGTGAAATATGTGTGGCAAACACGCCAAAAGGTTTAAACAACCTCTGACGATGACATCATTGGAATGCGCGCTCGTGAGAGGGTGTAAATAGATGTGAAACAGTTGAGCTTTTCAGGTTTTGTCTTCAGAGAACCGTATTGTGTGTGTGCTACTTAGGAGTTAGCGTTCCAGCTGTCAGTGTGAGAAATTTGTCATCATGTCGCAAACAATCAAAAGATGCATTCCTCCTTGTTCACGGACCATCCCTGGTTATGATACGCATGAGTTCTGCTTTGAGCACTTGTGTTTGAGCATGGCGAGTGTGAGGACTGTGAGTTGTTTTCGTTTGTTTTCCATTAAAATGCTTCTTGCTTGTCTCGCATATCACGTGTCGATCTGGCTGAGGAGTAGGAGACGGATCCTTCCGTCCGCTGTTGAAGACGATAATTCTTCAGAATGGGCTGAAGACGTAGGTTCTCTTGTCAATAAAGAATCTAGTGGCTCGGATCTCACGTTTGCCGAGGTAATGCACCGATTGCGGGTCCGTTGTAGTATATATTTCACGCAAATACACATACTCTTTTACTCTAAATATTTGTACTTTACTTTAGATCTAATATTGCCACATAGAATCAATGTTAATACCGTTAAAATTCTGCAGTAGAGCGATGACATCTCAGATCATTATCTAGTCTTGTGTATACTCCATTTAGATTAAAAGGTTAAAAGCCTTAAAAACTGCTTGATCTGCGGTTCATTCTAGTGTCCCTGAGAAAAATTCCATTCATTCATTGCAATAGGAGAGGAATAATTGTCTAAACTCGCTTAATCATCTAAATCAAGTCAAGTCAAGTCAAGTCATATTCATTTATATAGCGCTTTTAACAATGTATTATATCACAGCAGCTTTACAGAGATAAACAAAATTTAAGGTAACATAGATTGTTTTGGCTTTATAGCGGTTCATGAATAATGTTATTTCCAGCTGAAGTTAGATTTGATTGATTCACTTCCGGTGGAATGATCATTTGTTATTAAATTGGGGGCCGCTAAGACGACGCCGTTCTCTATAAACAGACTTTAAACGCGAACCTGTGATAAACACTGATGGTGTTCACATGCGCATTAAGAATTGATTCTATAGTTATGTGCGTTTGAATCTGTAGAATGGGAAAGGGATCATCCATAGGGAGAGGCTAGTTGGCACGTCAGCACTGCATTGTCATCGGGTCCAGGCGAAGCTCCTTCGTCAGATCTGGATACGGCCTGGATCCGGCAGGCTGTGGGATAACTTCGGGATAAACAAAGACACTAAAATTAGCGTAGATGCCATTCTTCTTATGATGTAACGAGTACATCAGGATTTAAGGGAAGTGTTCCCAGCTCCGGCTGACCTAATCTATGCAGCCTAACATTGAATTATAGAAGTCTATAATGTATTATGTGAATGCTAGGTCAAAGAGATGTGTCTTTAATCTAGCTTTGAACTGACAGAGTGTGTCTGCTTCCCGGACAATGAAAGACTGTTCCAAAGTTTTGGTGCTAAATGGGAAAAGGATCCACCAGCAGTCGATTTTGATATTCTAGGCATTATTAACTGGCTGGAATTTTGAGATCGCAATAAACGTGAAGGACTATAATGCGTTAAGAGCTAGCTCAAGTACTATGGAGCTAAACCATTTAGGGCTTTGTAAGTAATCAACAACATTTAAAAATGTATACAATGTTTAATAGGCAGCCAATGCAGTGTTGACAGAAACGGGCAAATACGGTCAAATTTCCTGGTTCTGGTAAGAACTCGAGCTGCTGTGTTTTGAATTAGCTGTAGTTTGTTTATTAAGCGTGCAGGGCAACCACCCAGTAGAGCATTACAATAATCTAGTTTTGATGTCATAAACGCATTAACTAATTGTTCTGCATTTGTCACTGAGAGCATATGACGTAATTTAGATATATTTTTAAGATGATACTAGATACGTGACTTTCAAATGAAAGATTGTTATCAAAGAGCACACCCAGGTTCCTAACCAACGACGAAGACTTAACAGAGCAGAAATCAAGAGATTTTAATCTTCTTTAAGCGCAACGGAGCAACTCTGTCTAAAGTGCTGGAAAAGAGAGAGTTAAAAGTTTCTGTTGCAATATCAAGTTCTTCTACGCTATCCGGGATGCTGAGACAATGAAACTGATTAGGAAGATTATTGATAAAGCAATCTTTAGTGGCAGAAGTTATAGGTCTAACATATTTATAACACGGAGTCGGCTTTTGCAGCCTTGGCTAAATGTAATTTACATGAGACTAGATAATGATCTGAGATGTCATCGCTCTGCTGCAGAATTTCGACGGCATCAACATCTATTCCATGTGATTGTATGACCCCGGATTTCCACCAACTGCGGAACGGCTGCGAATCCGCTCCGCTGCGTGTCGGATCTGTGCTCCGCCGTCCTTCAAAACCTACCAGATCCGGATTTGTTGCGGAACGGCTGCCGCCATGACTGACAGCTGAAGTCACGAGGACACACGATATCTCCCAAATTTACGTATGATGATGATGTTTCTAAACAGAACCACAAAACCAGCAAGTTTGTTTCCATCCAGAGGAGTAGAGGGGAAACAACTCTGTGCAGACCTGCTGATCTCCCTTTTTTGTGGAAATGATTGTGATTCTACCATATAAGTACAATATTTATGATTATATAATCAACTTATAAAATACTAAATGTTTATTTTGCGTTCCTTTTTGAATGTATTGGGAAAGTAGTAGGCTGTGTAAATAAAGTTAACTATTGTTCTTGTTGGAAAAGGAAAAAGTATATAAAACAAAATCTCCGCCCATTATGACGTTTTCAAGGTGTAGAGAAGGGAAATACGATCCGCCGTAAGCACGTAGTGTATTATTTAGAAAATTACCGGATGTTTTATTTTGTTTCTGTGCTCGACTTCCTGCGGCGCTCTCCGGCATCCGGCAAAAATAGAAACTCTGCGTATCTGCTCCGGAGGGCTGCGGTCGCCCGAGCCATTCTGCAGTCAGTGAAAATACACACATTGACTTTAATGAAAACCCATTGACTCCGCCGCCGTTCCGGAGCGGATCTGCAGCCGTTTCGCAGTTGGTGGAAATTGGGGGTGACACCCGTTTCACACCGCAAGCATGAGCGGCGCGTGAGCAGTGCACTCGGTATTCACACTGGAAGCGTTTGAACAGAGTCACAACAGCGGCTCCCAGGCTACATAAGCAAGCATTTCTTTACAAAGACTTGTTAAATTTGTTTTTAGAAGTTGGTCATAAACATGATAGACTTTAAGTTTGTTCTAAGCCCATACTGAATAAATAGAAAGAAGTTTAATTGGGTACAAAATGTTGGAGTCTTCATTTTCTTTTCTGACATACTGCAGTTCTTGTTAAAACACTAGACATGCAAATTCTGTGCGTTTTGGGCATTTTTTGTGTGAAATCATATTTTGTTTGTCCATCAAAAGTGTGCTTTCACTTTAACCCCCGCTTCACTGCTGCTCACGCGACACTCCTGCTTGACGCTCACACGCTGCTCCTGCTTGCGGTGTGAACGCACTCATTGATAAGCATTCACGGCGAAAAAAATACGCGCTGCTCACCCGCCGCTGATGCTTGCGGTGTGAAATGGCCGTTAGATCTAGAGTATGATTACGACAATAAGTAGGTCCTGACACGTGTTGTCTAACTCCAATTGAGTTTACAATGTCTTTAAAAGCCAATCCCAATGCATCTTTTTCATTATCTACATGTATATTAAAATCACCAACAATTAGTACTTTATCTGCAGCCAATACTAATTCTGATAGAAAGTCCGCAAATTCTTTGATAAAATCTTTATGGTGCCCTGGTGGCCTGTACACAGTAGCCAGCAGAATAGAATTCTCAAACGTGATTTATCGTTTACACTATATATTTTTACATTAAGCACCAACACTTCAAGAGAAGTATATTTAAAACTAGATTTCTTAGTGGTTTTGAAAATATTACTATAAATTACAACAACAGCTCCACCTTTGCCTTTCAGACAAGGTTCATGTTTATAACAGTAAGTTTGGATGCGTGTCTCTAGTTCTGAAATCTTCTCCATCAGCTTGACTGTCTCCTTGCATTTATCACATATAAATCCTATATTGCCATCGGAGAAGGCTATACTAAACATATGACAAGTGACACAGGTGACAATAACAGGACAAGACATTACTCACCGCGTTTGTTGACTGATTCTTACTCACCTGGGCTTTTTATGGGCTTAATAAACCGAGCGCACGGGTGGCGCGTTAACAGGCTACCGAGCGTGTTGTGCTAACAATAATGCAAGCAAGTGATGTAAGGTTAATCTGAGATGTTGGGTAAGCTGTATTTAGTAATATAAACAACTAGAAATTATAGTAAATGATGGTTCAAAACAGAAAGAAATACGAAGCTAATACGAGGCTTAGAGCTTACAGCCTCAAAGCAAACAAACTCACACAGCAGGCAGCAAAGCAGACCTGATCAACAACATGTATGTTAGACCCTATACCAACTAAGCTACTGAAAGAAATGTTTCCAGAGGTCATAGATTACAGGCCGATCTCAAATCTGCCCTTTTGTCAAAGATACTAGAAAAAGCAGTATCCTCACAACTATGTTCCTTTTTAGAAAGAAATGGTATTTGTGAGGATTTCCAGTCAGGATTTTGACCGTACAATAGTACTGAGACTGCTCTCAATAGAGTTACAAATGATTTGTTCTTATCATTCAATCGTGGTTGTATCTCTCTATTAGTGTTCCTTTATCTTAGTGCTGCATCTGATACAATTGACCACAACATTCTTTTAAATAGATCAATTAAATCATACTTATCTGACCGTTATCAGTTTGTAGCAGTAAATGAAGAAATGTCTTATCGATCACAAGTTCAGTATGGCGTACCACAAGGCTCAGTACTAGGAACATTGCTGTTCACTCTGTACATGCTACCCTTGGGAGATATCATTAGTAAGCATGGGATTAGTTTTCACTGTCATGCCGATGATACTCAGCTCTATATCTCTTTGCGCCCCGACGAAACTTGCCAATTTAAGAAATTAATGGAATACATAGCTGATATAAAAATTTGGATGACTAGTAATTTCCTATTACTTAATTCTGAAAAAAAAAAAAAAAGTTTATAATGATTGGACCGAAAACCTCTGCACGTACTAACCTAGAATACTGTCTAACAATTGACGGCTGCTCTGTCAAGTCTTCGTCGTCGGTTAGAAACCTGGGTGTGCTATTTGATACCAATCTTTTATTTGAAAGTCACGTTTCTAGCATTATAGTCCTTCACGTCTATTGCGATCTCAAAACTCTGGCCAGTTGATAATACCTAGAATATCAAAATTGACTGCTGGTGGTAGATATTTAGCACCTAAACTCAGGAACAGTCTTCCTAACATCCTTCCAGAAGCAGACACACTCTGTCAGTTTAAATCTAGGCTAAAAACACTTTAACCTGGCATACACATAGAAAATTATACATTCTTATTATTCAAATCAGTTAAATGATTATCAGGCTGCATAATTTAGGTCAGCCGGAACCGGGAACACTTCCTATACACCCGGTGTACTCGTTACATCACATTCATAAGAAGAAGGGTATGTAAGATAATGTTAGTCTTTCTGCTTATTCCGAGGTTTACTGTATTCAGCTGGATCCAGGCCGTATCCAGATCAGATGGTGGACCTGCGCCTAGACACGACCACAACGCATGATGTAGTCAGCCGGATCTGGTCGTATACAGACCAGATGGAGGACCTGCACCTAGACACAACCACAACGCATCCCTGAAGTGTCAGCAGAGATTGTGTCAACTACACTCTCCCATGTGAAGGTCTTATCGTCACGACGGCCATCGACACTGATCCTTGACAAACCCATCTCCATACCGGCTCCGATGTTCAGCCAGATGGAACTGAATAATATTCTGATTGTTCCAAACCAATCTGACTTCTCACCTATAATGCTGCCTGAATCATAATCATACACGGTTCATTCATTGGCCAGAGGAGAACTGGCCCCCCTGACTGAGCCTGGGTTCCCTCAAGTTTTTTTCCTCCATTCTGCCATCTGATGGAGTTTGAGTTTGTTCAGTAGATGACAGAGAAAATGATAATTTTTAGAGACATCAATTTATTCTCAATATTAATTAAATAAACTCAGCATATTGCCTAAAACAAAAGTTATGACTGCTGTATTAACATTTATAAAGATACAAGTCTGTGCTTCAATATAATGTAAATGCATTTGCTCCGCGCTGTCGGATAGAACAGGAGGTGTGCTAAATGACTAATGGGTAATGTGGGAGCAGATGCGATACATTCATATTTCCGAAATAAACACTTATAATAGTTTCTTTCTCTGGCACGGGTAGTTAGCCATAGTGAACCTATGTCTACACAGAAGAAATCCCTGCCTAGGCTCTGCCATAGTACGGTTTGCATCAGGCCATTAGTCTGGTTGTTTGATGAGAAAGAGATGAAATTCAGTTGCAATAAACACTTCGTAAGAATTCGTACAACTAGCAACAAATTACTATTATTCTGTTGCACAGAACGGAAGAAGACATGATGACAGCACTGTTAAATCTTAGCTTGACCAATCAGTGGTAAGGGGCGTTTCATTATCGCCTACAATCAAATATTTAAGTTGTTTACCCATTTTCTACCCCTGAATGTAAAAATAGAAAAATCAAGGCAAGTTCTGCATACGAAAAAGGCATTGTTTTTTTATGTTTTTGCTTTAAATATGAAATTTAAAACAAAACACAATGAATGCAACATACACCAACCAGACTTCTTTCATGATACATTTATAGTGATTCGTTGTTATTACTGGATCTTGACAGGCCCCATTCACTTCCATCATATGGAAAAATGTGATGCCTGGACATTCAGCTACATATATAGTTCAGTCATGAAACTCTGGAGGGCGCAGGTTGATAGGTCCTTTACATGCAATCTGCAAGCAATCACAACATTACCACATACTGATTGGCCTCTGCTGATCCTGCAGCCAATGGGACTGCTTGCTATACATTTAAATACTCTGGTTCAGTGTTTACTGCAGGGTAGTCAGATTTACTCTCCACCTCCCCTAGCTCCACATGCCTAGACTGTTATGGGATTTATGTATGTCTATTTATGCAGCCTCAGCATGTCTTAAATGCTCACAGGAGCGTGTATGTGTATCTATTAGCAGTAGCAAGTTCATACTTGCTCTGCAGCAGCAGCAACAGCAGCAGTGTATCAGATCTAGTCTGCCAAGACCAAATACATTAACAAATTCATTAAAAATGCTAAAACTATTTTGAAAGTTGTCATGAATAAACCTATTTTATGTTTCAAAGAAAAATAATGAGTTTAAAAGGACATGAGGGTGACTAATCAACAAAATGTTAATATTTTTACAAAAAAATTGTGCCAGATTCTATATGCAAACCTTTAAACTGCATTTATTTATTTATCTCTTGTGTGTGTTCCCTCTATCTTTCTTCCAATCTTTAGCTACAGAGTGATATAGGTCCTAGAAATTGATCCTAAAAATAAACTTTTGGCAAAATGCTTAAAATAACACACAAACACACACATATACACACACACAAAAAGAAGGAGAATAAGAGAAAGACTGACACAGCGCCTCTTAATGCAAATACAAAATCAGTTTAGCTGCACAAAGTGTTGTGGCTAAATCCTGTCTTCCCCAGAAGAAATGAACAGAGCGGATGAAAAGATCTCGACTGACGCCCGGACTGAATGCATGGAATATGCGTCTCTGATTGGTTGTGTGAATGTAAGACGAAATTCCAAATTAATTAGATGTGGGTATTTTGTCTTAAGTAGTGAGGGAGGGGTTAGGGGGGGCTTCCTTAATTGTCTCTGTTATTCTGCTTTGCCTCGGCTCTCGCATTGAGCCGTAATGTGCCTCGTTTCCTCATTCACGTGCAGAAAGAGCTTTGCGGAATTTCTAAATTGGAGATGTTGGCACCGAATTGCAGGACTGGTGGTGGGGAACGACTGGAGTGAGCGTGTTCTGCTTGTGGGATATCAGAGTGGCAGTTTTTAAGGATGAATATGCATCCTCAGTATGGTGCGCCACCAGAGCCAGGAGGCATTCTGCTGATGGACCATGTAGACATTTGGGAGAGTACATGAAAATGTGTTTAAAACAGGGTTGGAAAGCAAGCAGAAAAAAACTAAATGATAAAGTGAAAGAGCAAAAAAACTACCGTATATGTTTAGGTATTCTCAGCCACCAATATGAATTGGAGGTTATATAAGGAACACAAAATATGATTAATAATTTTTATTTTAGAAATCATTTTATGCAACTTTTTAAAATAACCAACTGCATGGTTTAATGTGAAAAATATTCATGGTGGCTAGAAAGCACTTCCTGATGAAAAGACCAGCATTATTTTTTTTTTTGAAGACCTGCTAGTTGAAGTTGATTGATATAGGAAGTTTTTCTGGTTAAGATGACAGGTGGGGCCACAATGACAGCAGGATCCAAAACATATTTTCAAATCAATCAATCAATCAATCAATCAATCAATCAGACCTTTTTGTAGTCTGGGGTGAAAAGGCATTTTTTGGCAGATCAACAAATGGCTTTTTAGTTTTCACCCAAACCACAAAAGGTCAAATCAAAACAAACAATCTAATTTAGCCCTTAAAAACTATACATCTGGAAATGTTTCATTTCTTCCTTTGACACATATGGTACATAGCAAGACCTGGCTGACGTAAGATGGCACCGCAGTTCAATACAGCCGTGATTATCTGTGGCCTCAGAGAGGCCCCCTTTGGTATTTGAGCTTCAGGCTTCAATTAAAACTCCATGCCTGAGGAGAAGGCCAAGAGGCCAGCATACTGCAGAGACTCTTTAAAAACAGCAGGCTCTTGCTGACCCTGTAATGAATTTCCCAGTCCGCCTTCACGCAAAAGAACAAAAATGGCTCCCTGAAGTCCTCTGGAGTCCATCCACTAAACCATTCCCACTTCTCATCCTTCCCTCTCTTCTCGTGCCCTCCACCCTCAACCATGGCCTTGAACTTCACCCCCCTCTTAACTCAGGATGTGATCGCTAGTCTCTGCCTGACACGCTGAATGTTCCTCCAGAGGTTTTCTATAATGAGACAAAGATCATAGAGAGTGACCCCATCCAAATGATCAAACTATGGTCTCCGCCTCCAGAGAGATGCTAACTCTAATTCTAAATAAGAATTATATGTTTGCCAGATCCCAGACTTTACCAGATGGAACGACAGACAAACAGAGATAGATAGATATATGATAGCTAGATATTTGATAGATAGATAGATAGATAGATAGATAGATAGATAGATAGATAGATAGATAGATAGATAGATAGATAGATAGATAGATAGATAGATAGATAGATAGATAGATAGATAGATAGATAGATAGATAGATAGAACTGCTCACAATAGACTGACATTTAGAAGACTTTTAGTGGGCCCAGAACAGGTCTATGAGGTACTCACCATCTGCGGGACTGAGGCCCCTTGCCGCAGAGATCATGGACAGAGAGGGACTGCTGTGCAGTGAGCGGATGTAGTCCATGTAGGGGTTAATGTATGGATGTGGGGGGTTAAAGGGCGACTCCGCCCCCACTGAAGGGTTTCGGTGCGGTGAGATCCGGATAAGGGAGATATCAGGAAATGCTGGGCTGGCTGCCAATGCAGGAGGCCTGGAATCAGAGACGAAGAAAAGCATTTAAGCACCTTAGGAGTCTTTTTCAGATGGTGTATTCTTCCACCATTCAGTGGGGTGGGATGTTCCAAGTCTTTGGGTTTATTTTCAAAATGTCATGTTAACTGAGCATGTACAAACCAAAGCACATGCATACATTTAGAATGAAGCATAGAAGAAAACAGAGCTCAGCAAAAGCCACAAAAGCTCGGCATGTGATCTATTCTTTCTGGATCACTGCTCCAGGTCTAGCGTCTGTACAGAATAGTGTAGGAGCTTGAGCAGGAAATGAATGGTGACACTATCTATCGCCCTCCATCTGCAGGGCCAAATCACTGAGTGAGCGGGAGGGAAAAAGCCAAAGCTAAATTCCAACTTCTCCCTCGCAGACATTTCCTAAGATCAAAGCCAGCTTTCAACACATCACATTTTAATCAGACAGACGGCCAGGAATTCTTACCGCTACCCACAATGCCTTGCCATATTTTCTTGAGATGGTGAGTGTCACTCAGTCTTCTGAGGATTTTGTTGTTGTCTTAAACAGCCCCTATTCAACCATTATTGTTGTTATTGACTGTCAATGTGGGTTTGCATGACTCAAATCAATTTTGTTTCTTCTGTATGAATTTAAGGAATAAGGGGCTTTTAAGAAAGTATAAAATAAAATGAAGAAGATAATCTTCACTATTGCTGAAAAATCTGAAAATGCTTGGCCTAATTACTTCAAAATAATAATAACTGACTCTTGCAAACATACTTGACACACACACACACAAGTTCTGTAGAGAACTTTGATTTCAAGTGACCTCTCTGAAGGGCCAGATGGACCCAATTACAGTCTAAAGCTTGTCCACTCTGAATTGTCTCCTGTTGGCCTCAATAGTCTACTTCACCAGCCACTAATGAAAGAGATTGGCCTGTATCTTAAAATGAAGAACTAAAGGAGAACCAACAAAACTCTTTCTTAAAGTGTCTTCAAATGGGTTTTAGGCAAGCTAAAAGTGAAAGGAGATTATTTTGTATATTAGCAATACAGCATTGAATCTGATTTAATAGCTTCATTTCAAATAAGCAGTAAAAAAATAAAAATAAAAAAAATAAAAAAAATCACATCTACATGGAATCAGCACCTATATCCAGTTCTGTTATAGTTGATTAAAAACGAACACTATTAAAAATAGTTCCCTTATCGAGTCGGTCCCTCGACATTACGTATGGGGATATCCATTTTCCTCGAAATGCTGAAGCCTGATTTGAATAAATCTTTTGCTTGCAAATAGCAAATGGCGCCCGCGCCCTCACCTGATTGGCTGACAGTCCCCAATTTAGGTGATATAAGGCGCCAAAAAAACTCAGAATGTTTCGTTTTCACCTGGAGCCTGGTTTCGCCATGGATTCATGCAAACAGAGTGGACAACGTAGAATATTATCCCCTCTCGTGTTCCGGCGGATTTTTTGCAATAGGAAACAGAAAATGTCTCTTTGCCGCATGTGTGGTGGTCCCATCGACTTCTCAGACGCACACAAGCAGTGTGTACTGTGTCTGGGTCTGGCCCACACGGAGGTGGCGCTTGAAGGATCAGGTTGTCGAGCCTGTGAGGAACTCCCAATCAGGATCCTTCGCTCAAGGCTGGTCGTTACCTGTAACGGTGGCCTTATGACACCTGCCTCTCCCCCGCCCACCGCCATCGAGCCGAGGGCCGGGAGACTGCAGGAAGCTCCGTCAATGGACTCAGTCGAGGAGTTGGCGTCGGCCCAACGCCCACGCCACCCTCACGTGTCAGAACCTCTCACCTACGCTGAGGCCAGTTTCTGTCCCCCAAGGAAGCACGGGAAATGGTCTTCTTCGGGTATGGTGAGGACGACACCATGTCCACGAGTGCCTCTGACACGGAAGCGTGTTCTGAGGCTCCTGCAGATGCCTCTCCGGCCTCGCTGGATGCAGAGCTCATGGCTATCCTCACTGAGGCAGTAGTGGATCTGGAGCTGGACTGGGCATCCCCCAAATAACAGCCGTCTAGGAAGTGGATGGACGGTTCCTTCCTCTGCGCGGGCCGCCAGGCAGATGACCCGCAGAGACCTGTGCCCTTTTTTCCAGACGTGTAATGATGAGGGTCAATCTCATTGGTTGCACGTCAGAGGCGCCCGCGCCATTGGATGTGCAGTTGCTGCAGCACAGCCTATGAGCGAGCAGACGCTCAATGTGCTAGCTGTGCAGCTGCAAATGCGCAGTTAGATCGTGGCATTTGAGACGAACGCCACAATATTCACAGGATACTGAAAAAGGATATGCGCGATGTCACCGGATGGCCACAGGTGAGACAGCTTCAGGGGACGACGGCGAAGGCGAAGTCTGCTAAATGTGATGCTCGCTCAAGCTGAAGGGCTTGTTCGACGGCGACTGTTCAGTAAAAGCTCAGGGACATTCTACTGTCGATGAAAGAGTGAAATCTGCTATAATGGCAAATTCGGGGGACTATTATAGACTAAGGTCACGCCCCCTTGGCGGGCTATGACGTGTAATGACGAGGGGCGATCTCATTGGTTGCATGTCCAAGAGGCGCCCGCGCCATTGGATGTGCAGTTGCCGCAGCACAGCCTATGAGCGAGCAGACACTCAATCTGCTAGCTGTGCAGCTGCAAATGCGTTTTACATATAAGCTTCAGTAATCAAGGAAAAGGAGTTTCCCCACTTCAAATCCTATGAAGAATAGGATTGCTGCTGATCGATTGCTCCCGTCTGCTTTACTGCCTGCTGTGTGAGTTTGTTTGCTTCAAGGCTGTAAGCTCTAAGCATCGTATTAGCTTCGCATTTCTTTCTCATTTGCTATCATTTCTAGTTGTTTATATTACTAAATACACCTTACCCAACATCTCAGATTAACCTTACATTGCTTGCTTGCGTTATTGTTAGCACAACACGCTCGCTAGCTTGTTAACGCGCCACCCGTGCGCTCGGTTTATTTATTTATTTTCTCTCACATGCCCGTGCCTTTGAGTTCATAAAAAGCCCAGGTGAGTAAGAATCAGTCAACAAACGCGGTGAGTAATATCTTGTCCTGTTATTGTCACCTGTGTCACTTGTCATATGTTTAGTATAGCCTTCTCCGATGGCAATATAGGATTTATATGTGATAAATGCAAGGAGACAGTCAGGCTGACGGAGAAGATTTCAGAACTAGAGACACGCATCCAAACTTTAATTGAGGATAGTAAGTGTGGTAGGAAGTAAGTAACTATTTTGGATGCGCCTAGCATAGTGAACTCTTTACATGATTCGGTTCCGGCTGAATTATTGCCTGTCCAGCAGGGCAGATGGGTGACAGTGAGAGATCGCTCTAGTCGCGAATAAAAAAAAACACTCTTCCGTTCCGATTACCATAACAAATCGATTTGCCCCATTCAGTGAAACACCCACTGAGAATTCTGTTGATTGTGCCCTGGTAATTGGTGATTCGATCACACGGAACGTGAAAATAAAGACACCTGCCACCATAGTCACATGTTTGCCGGGAGCCAGAGCGCCATGAGATGTGCTGTGTTTGACAGAAACCTGGCTAAAACCAAACAATTACATTACTTTAAATGAGTCAACCCCACAAGATTACTGTTATAAACATAAACCTTGTCTGAAAGGCAAAGGGGATGTGTGCTGTAATTTATAGTAATATTTTCAAAACCACTAAGAAATATAGTTTTAAATATACTTCTTTTGAAGTGTTGGTGCTTAATGTAAAAATATATAGTGTAAACGATAAATCACGTTTGAGAATTCTGCTGGCTACTGTATACAGGCCACCAGGGCACCATAAAGATTTTATCAAAGAATTTGCAGACTTTCTATCAGAATTAGTATTGGCTGCAGATAAAGTACTAATTGTTGGTGATTTTAATATACATGTAGATAATGAAAAAGATGCATTGGGATTGGCTTTTAAAGACATTGTAAACTCAATTGGAGTTAGACAACACGTGTCAGGACCTACTCATTGTCGTGATCATACTCTAGATCTAATACTATCACATGGAATAGATGTTGATCCCGTTGAAATTCTGCAGCAGAGCAATGACATCTCAGATCATTATCTAGTCTCATGTAAATTACATTTAGCCAAGGCTGCAAAGCTGACTCCGTGTTATAAATATGTTAGACCTATAACTTCTGCTACTAAAGATTGCTTTATCAATAATCTTCCTAATCAGTTTCATCGTCTCAGCACCACAGGATAGCTTAGAAGAACTTGATATTGCAACAGAAACTTTTAATTCTCTCTTTTCCAGCAATTTAGACACAGTTGCTCCGTTGCGCTTAAAGAAGATTAAAATATCTTGATGGCTGCTCTGTTAAGTCTTCGTCGTCGGTTAGGAACCTGGGTGTGCTCTTTGATAACAAGCTTTCATTTGAAAGTCACGTGTCTAGTATCATCTTAAAAATATATCTAAATTACGTCATACGCTCTCATTGACAAATGCGGAACAATTAGTTATTGCGTTTATGACATCAAAACTAGATTATTGTAATGCTCTACTGGGTGGTTGCCCTGCACGCTTAATAAACAAACTACAGCTAATTCAAAACACAGCAGCTCGAGTTCTTACCAGAACCAGGAAATTTGACCATATTAGCCCGGTTCTGTCAACACTGCATTGGCTGCCTATTAAACATCGTATAAATTTTAAAATATTGTTGATTACTTACAAAGCCCTAAATGGTTTAGCTCCATAGTACTTGAGCGAGCTCTTAACGCATTATAGTCCTTCACCTTTATTGCGATCTCAAAATTCCAGCCAGTTAATAATGCCTAGAATATCAAAATCGACTGCTGGTGGATCCTTTATTTAGCTTCAAAACTTTGGAACAGTCTTCCTACCATTGTCCGGGAAGCAGACACACTCTGTCAGTTCAAAGCTAGATTAAAGACACATCTCTTTGACCTAGCATTCACATAATACATTATAGACTTCTATAATTCAATGTTAGGCTGCATAGATTAGGTCAGCCGGAACTGGGAAAACATCCCTTAAAGTTTTCATTACATCATAAGAAGAATGGCATCTACGCTAATTTTAGTGTCTTTGTTTATCCCGAGGTTATCCCGCAGCCTGCCGGATCCAGGCCGTATCCAGATCTGACAAAGGAGCTTCGCCTGGACCCGATGACAATGCAGTGCTGACATGCCAACTAGCCTCTCCCTATGGAGGATCCCTTTCCCACTCTACAGAATCAAACGCACATAACTATAGAAGCAATTCTTAATGCGCATGTGAACACCATCAGCGTTTATCACAGGTTCGCGTTTAAAATCTGTTTATAGAGAATGGCGTCGTCTTAGCAGCCTCTAATTTAATAACAAATGATCATTCCGCCGGAAGTGAATCAATCCAAACTAACTTTAGCTGGAAATAACATTATTCAATAACCGCTATAAAGCCAAAACAATCTCGGTTACCTTATATATATAAACTTGAAGTGATTCTATTTCCCTTTGGAACGGTCAAGTCAAGTCAAGTCATATTCATAACATGCAAACATATCTTTGCAAAGTTCTAAAAGGTCTACGTCAGTATATTCAGAATGAAGATCGTTATTCCATTTATTTGTAGAAATTATGGAATCATTGGAGGCTAGGATATTATATATCCATGATAATAATTTGATCAAATATTTAACATTTTATAAAAGATTTAAATATTTAAATTGTTCAAAAAGTTCATGATTAATATTCACAAGGGTATTGATATTAAGCTTATTTAGCTTCCTTTAATTGTATGTAATTGTAGCGTGTGTTTTCTGGAATATAGTATTTTTATTGTAATCGTTCAAAAGTCATAAAGTCATTTTCAAAAACATTTTCAAAATCTCCTTAGTTTAATATTCCTTTCTCTTTAATTTTTAGGAAGAGAAAATATTTTTTTGTTGATAGTAAACATACTGTTGTTCCATAATGGTTAGATGCACAAGGAACCCTTTAGCGTCAATATGAGACGCGCCTACCTACCCATACCTAAACCTACCCATAACGGAAGCGTCATCCAACTGACGCTAAAGGCACCCTTTAGCATCAGTTAGTTGACGCATGGTCAAAAGTGTCAATTAAATGACGCCTTGGGGTGAGAATGCGTTGAAGGCAGAGGTGAGATGAAAAATACTGTTAGCTTTCCACCACGTAAATAATGTTGTATATAGTAAGATATTTAAAACAATTATGTTTCTTAATGTTGTTGTCAATAAAAGGGATATTTTTTGTATTTCTTGAATTAATTACTGTTCTATATCTTTCCAAGCTAAAACTAAATCACCATACCAATATTTAATGTATTCTATTGCTAAGAAATAGTAGTATAAATGTAGTGCATTTAACCCTAAGAGAGGTTTGGATTTCTGGTTGTGAGTTTGATTCTTGGTTTCCATCCTCGCTGCTCTTGACTGAATAACTTTTGTAGCTTTAATAAAAATGAATCTATATTTAATTTATAATTTATGCAGGGAAGAGTGCAGTGTTTGATAACTTTATTCAATTTCTGCCATTCCTACCATATTTCCTAGATATTTTAAATATACTGTCTTTATTGTTTCTACATTAATTTGGAGATTAAATATGAAATCATTACAATATAAAAATGTAATAAAACTTTAATGTTAGGTGTGATTCATTTAATTAATTGATTGTAATTAATTAGTTTAATGTGTAATTAATTTATTGACATCACTAATTAAAATAAAAGCTAAATATCCACATATTAATAAAACTATAATAGTATATAAATAATTATGGTCCACATCTTGCTAATTTCAAGTTTTACTAATTCTGTGCAAATTCTCAGTTTTTTTTTGTAAAACCACAATTTAAGCAAAATAAACATTTAAATAAATACTGATGTTAATAACTACAGTAACACTTTAATTAAACAGTCCACTTTAGATATTCTAACTACATGTCACCAGTCATTAAAGTATCAGTAGACTGTCTGTTTAATATCTGCTAACACTTTATTTTGATAGTCCCCCAACAGACATTCTTCTGATTATATTGCAAGTACGTCAAGTCATTAGACCTAACAAAGATTATATTCTAATAAGCATTAGTTGGCATGTCGTTGCAAAATATTTTAGTTGCAGTAGGATTTTACGATTATAAAGTCACACTATTAATCTAGTCTATTAATCTCTTAATGTCACATGACTTTGCAGTACTTTTCAAGATGAAAGATTGTGCCAGTTTTGAGTTTCACCAGATCTGTTCAGGTTAACATATTAACGAAGATGTGTTTCGTTTTTGGAATGTCTGAGTCAACTGCTTGCCATGTTTTCTCATAGGCACTACGGGCCATTTTGCACGTCTTCATTCACAAGAAATGTTTATACTTCCTCCCCTAACACTGGTAGCTGGTAACACAAGCATACTGGTAGCAGCGGTGTGATCAGACATGCAAATGTAAGTGACAGCACCCTCAGGGTGTGTGTCTTTATAATGTGGAAACATCAGCAAACTACTAAAGAGACAAAAACATATGCCTTGTCAATGTAATGGAGTATGGCCCCTATCACCCAAATTAAACAAACATGTACACACATACACTTTCATGATGAATCTTTTATGACAATCGTGACAAAATAACCTATAATGATTATTTGTCTCCAATCATGACAATTTACAACAAAATCAATATTTGCAATAGTAGCTTTCACACTGCTTTAAAAAAATTATTAAAAAAATAAAAATAAAATCGCCCTTAGCACTGGAAAAAACAAACGTGACATGAACTGCCCTGAATTTACACCCCCTCAGACCTATTGATTGCTGCCATTTCAAAATACAGTCCTTTAGTGGTACACATTCATTCTTAACTTGTTTTAGAAGGTACCGGAAGACAAACGTCCACTTGTTTCTTATTTTACAAATATACAGTATTATCAGAATAGTATATTAAAGGGCACCTATTATGGCATTTAAAATGTTCCTAATATTGTTTTGGGAGTCCCCAACAACAGTTTTACAAGCATGCAATGACAAAAAACACTTTTGTTGTTTTATAATATGCATTTATTTTTACCTGATTTGCTCAGTGACTCCCATATGAATCGTTCAATGACTCATTTTTCCAAACCCCGCCTTTGCGTGACGCTAATCTGCGGTGATTGGTCAGATGAACCAGTCAGTTATGATTGACAGTGTGTGAATAAATTACATTGTGTTATAATAATGATTATAATAATGATTATAGTGCACCGCTTTGTAGTAAAAAATTCTAAATAAGAGAAGGAATTTAAGTTGAGTTATGTTAGCGACCATAGCCCAAAGTTCAGTGGTAAAGCACATTCAGTCTTTGTTTGCGTTAGCCCAACGCATAAACATACTGATAATGCAGTACTACGAGGTATTGCTCTATTCTTTATGACAACTCCAATAACAACGACAAACACTTCACATATTTCAATATAATTGACATTGAAGACTATAGAAGCTGCGCTGTGCGTACACAACACACAAAATAATTGAGCATGCTACATAAAACATAAAAGAAACAATTATTAGTATTAATAATACTTACAGGTTGTGATTCGGAGGAGGAAGCTGATCCAAATAAAC
Organism: Semotilus atromaculatus; assembly: GCA_031834385.1. NCBI lineage: Eukaryota > Metazoa > Chordata > Actinopteri > Cypriniformes > Leuciscidae > Semotilus > Semotilus atromaculatus. Next base: position 17,260,813 of record JAULUF010000084.1, read on the forward strand.
TAGGTAGGCTGAACTTTCCTTCAATATCAGCCAGCTCCAAATCCACATTTTACAGCATTTATGTTTGTGAAGTAATCATCTTCAAAATGACGCGAACAAAGCACAAGGTCCGGGCTAACGTATACTTCTGTGGTGTAGTTGTATATATGAACGGCTATACTTCTGAGGTATAGTTGTATATATGAACGGTGTGATGGCCCAAGCCACACAGGATAAACAACCGGCAAGACAGGGTAACAGCTAGCAATGGTAAAACCGCACACAAGACTTGTTTTAAGTACACAGTTAAGTTATTTTTGCAGTTAGCCACACCCCAAACAATTTATGATTTGAAAACACACATCATATAGTTTATTTTGGGTATAATATACATTTATTTGCGTTAGCCATTCACTGTTTAAATGGAGTGCACACATTTTCACATTGTAAGGTTATGCAAACATTTTCTGATCTATTAATCATTGTTTCTTTGTTACCATGTTGGAGAGAGGTCTGTCCTGGGGGAAGAAAGGTGTGGCCAAGGGTGGAGGACTGTGATATCCTGTGACCTGCCAATTAAGCCATACCATGTGCTGCCATGTTGGAGGGGGATTTGGGGTTTAGTTTGTTATACTTTGTAGTTATTGTATTTGTCGTCCATTTTGTTTTCCCTTTATGTGTAAATTGGTTTGGCCAAGCCACTATATATGTTTCCTTGTGTCTCATTCAGTTAGGTCAGTTTGTTCAGTTCATATCCTGTTTTGTTGTATGCTGTTTTGAGTATAGTTATATTTTGTTGACCTTTTTTAAAGGCCTAGTTGTTAAATTTTTGCTTTCTATTGTTCAGTATTTTTTGGTAAATAAAAAAACATTTTTCAACAAGAAACTCCTGTTTTCTTCATTGTCGGACAACTTGGTCCGTGACAAACGGTTATACTTCTGTGGTGTAGTTGTATATGACCGGCTATACCTCTGTGGTATAGTTGTATATATGAACTGCTATACTTCTGTGGTGTAGTTGTCACGGTGGACGTTTTCTCTGTTCACCAGGTAGTTGTATGAATTGTAGCCACTTAGTCTTCAAATGCTCCTCCCTGGGCAGATGAAAAAAGTTTGCTTTTGCGTCGCACTTCAGAACACAGCGTCTCGTCAACATGATGTTTTCAAGTATTCCCTGGCGTCTACGAGCGCAATAAGTGGGCGTATCTTATTCAAATAACTTGTCAAGTTGATGTTATGTTAATTAAATGTCTTTCTCCACTAATGTTCCGAGTTGTTCAAAGCGTTTGTATGGATGCTGAATTTTAGAAGGCAACTGACTGACTCTGACATATGGAATGGGAACATGGTTTGTGTAACATTACCAAAACATTATTAGCTGTTTGATAACATAGTCAAGCAAAAGGCTAATCACATCAATTACCATTATGTGTCCGACGTTGTAAAGAGCGATACCACTGTGCAGCATTTACTAATGTAACTTGAGGAAAGTTGACCCAGTGGATATCCAACGCATTCTCATCCTAGGGCGTCATATCTGACACTTTTGACATTTCGTCTAAATCCAACGCGCATGGTACCCTTTAGCGTCAATATAACACGCACAGATATGGGTAGGTTTAGGTCTGGGGTAGGGTTAGGGTTAGACCGCTAGGAGGCGCCTTCTGACCCACATATATCAGCGTCTCATATTGACGCTAAAGGGTGCCATGCGCGTTGAATGTAGACGAAATGTCACGAGCGTCAGTATATGATGCCTTGGGATGAGAACGGGCTGGGATATCTGAGATGTGCGAATAAGTGGAGGCAGGGCTAATTTGCTTATTCATGGATCCGAGTAAATGGGTGTAGGTTTCAAGGTTGTAGAGTTACATTTGAAGGCATGAAGATTTTTTTTTCACAGGAAAAAAACATTTTAAATTGTATTAAAGTACATATTTAAATGTTTTTTCCACATTAATATATTTTAATATACTTTTGAATGGCAAAACTAAATTGTTAGCAGCCATTACTCTTCAGTGTTACATGATCCTTCAGAAATTATGCTGATTTGCTGTTCAAGAAACATTTCTTCTTATCAATGTTAAATATTTTAAAATAATTAAAAAAATATATCAATCATTTTTGTTTTCTTTTATGAATAGGAACTTCAAGAGAACAGCCTCCATTTGAAATACAGATTTCAAATCCTTAAACATTAGTAACATTATACATGTATTTACTCTCACTTTTATCAATTCAATGCATCCATGCTGAATGATTCCATGCAGCATCCATGCAGAGATTTTTTATAAATTTCTTTAAAAAAAAAGATTTTGCACCATAGTGTATATGACAAAGACAGAGAAAGAGATTTCATAATTTATCATGACAGAGGTCTTTTTGACAAGATGCATTCGACCTCTTGAATAGTTATATCATGAACAGGCCGAGGGAGAGAGAGGGCTCCACATATGGAAACCATTTCCTGACAGCCCCCCCCCCCCTCCCCCTTCCACAAAGACACACACTTTTTCGTTGATCTCTGTCTCTCATTCTCTCCTTCTGCACGTTGTCACGTGTTCATTCTCCTCGTTCTCCTCATGAGGCTGTGCTTGCAGCTTAAATGAACAAATTTGAACTGACGTGCTTGTGTTATTCTTCAACAGGAAATGGTGTCAGGCCATGTTAATATTCTGGCAGCAGAGCTTAACAACGTTGGGACTTTTGCAGTTTAAACAAACTGGTGTAACGGCTCCCTGCTATGATCAGAGCAGCCGGTCTGCAAATATATACTTGTGGTGAGAGTAAAATAAATATTAGCTTGCATTAGCTTACATTGTTTGAGATACAAGCAAACATGTGTCTGATTCGGACCTGTGTAAACATAATCTGAGCTTAATTAGTGATAATGTTCAAGGTCACAAGTTCCAATAAATAAATAAATTACTGTTTATATATAACAGTAGAATATAACATTTTAAAATATTAACAAACAGATATATATTTTTTAAGTTACAAGCTATGATACTTAATACTTAACAGAGGTTTGTTCTAAGTATGAGCAATAAAATAATATATAATGATCGTTCTTAACAGCTAGGTCATAAAATAAGTAATGATCACAAGAAAATTAATAAAAATGGACAGTTAGTGTCAACCGTCTTTTATTTCAATTGACAGGAAGTCAATTGAGCTCATGAATTGATCATATCCCTGACTGATCCGAGAGAGAATGAGATCCCAGAGTTCTCTGACTAGAGCACAAGTTCTTCTTAGAGCACAATGCCAGAACTCCGGCACAGCAGCGAGAGAAAGAGACGAGACAGAGGATAGGGGAGAAAAAAGAGAGGGCATAGGAGAGCAAGGGGTGTAGGAGAGTGGTGAAAGAGAGGAGAGGACAGGAGAACGATGAGGGGAAACGGGAGATGGCCCCTGACAGCGGAAACAGCGGCTCTTTAATGTTTCTCTTTTCACAGAGATCAAAGAACAGAGACACAGACAGAGAGAGAGAGAGAGAGAGAGAGATAGAGAGAGAGAGAGAGACTTGGAGAGACAGAAAAGCTTAGAAAGTGTAAAAGCTAACCCGAGAGGAAGAAATAAATAGCAAGAGGGGTCAAGGAAAGCTCAGGGTGTGAGGAACACTGGAGAGATAACATGACATACATTAAGGAATATTGATGATAGAGCACAGAACAAAAACAAGCATGTATGCATATGGTTGTGCCAGCTATTAGGAGATATACTGCAAGGCAGTGTGTGTTGGAGTGGATACTGAAACCTTATGTCAGTATGTGTGTAAATATTAATGGACTATTGAACCATTTGGTCAAAAGTGTTGCCTTTAGACAACTTCTTTACATTTCTGTGACACCAGTGTCACCAAACAAAAATATTTAGCTCCATCCAGAACACTAGATTAAAGGGATTAGTTCACCTAAAAATTTAAAGTCTGTCATCATTTACTCACTCTCAAGGTTCCAAACCTTTATGACATTCTTTATTTCTTCTGCAGAAGAAAGAATGTTGGTAACCAAACTGTTTTGGTGACCATTGACTTTCATTGTATGGACAAAAAAGAAAAGAAAAAAATTGTGTTCAGAAGAAAGAATGTCACAAAGGTTTTCAACAACATGCGACTGAAAAATCAACAAAATTTTTGGAAAAATTTACTTATCCTTTAAAATCGTTTACTTATCCAGTCCGTAACTTTTTTGGGTTAAAACTGATCCAAAATAAATTTTTGAGCAAGTACATACAGTGTTCAAAACTATCTGCTTGCCTTAGCTCGATTCAAAACGGTAAGCTTGTAATAATGTTTTTAATTCCAGTGGTCCTGGTGGAATTCCGTGGGAAATTCGAGCATGTCTTTGCGTCATTATGTCATATCTGTTCACATAAAGAAGGTGTCCCAGCTAGTAGGCTATATTGTGTGTGAGGATGTGGGAGGTGGAGATTTATAGCTTTTTCTCACAGCACTTGATATAATTAAACGTATTCATTTGATGGCGTATCCAGAAAGGTTCAAACGACAATTACCAGTGACAACTGGAGATTCACCCGTTGTAAACCGCAAAAGACTCTGGACTTCGGAGTGGGTATAGAAAAAAAGAGACTGCAACCGGGCCCATGCGAAACCAAGGATAATATCGGAAGGGCATTAAATGTAGTCACGCAATGCTGATGTTGTTAACATGAACAATTTGAAAACAAAGTATAATTTGCACGGTTTGACATGATATGATAAGTGATCGTTAGATTTAATCAGTGCGATTTACTGCAATGCTTATTTTCACTTAGTTGGTCAGAACAAAAGTGGATGTTACTTACTTGTTCAGGTGACATTTTTTGTTGAAAATTTTTTTATGTTAGTCAAACTTTCAAAAAGTAGAATCTGTGATTCTGAATGACAGTATCCACACGGGGCGGTGACTGACAGCCGCACATTCTCCTCAAAACATTGGATTCATCCGCCCTGTGCCGTGCCGAGGCATTACCCACATAAAGTTGATAATTCCGTGAATAACCGAAATTCCAGATTGCGAGCAGAGATGGCGACAAAGAGGAAAAACTACAGACTGCAGCTTTAATACTTACTGTACAGTAGTGTTTTTTTTTAAATAGTATGTGAATCAGAACACATTAATAATAATAGCAATAGTAAAATGAATGCTAGTATGTTATTCTGAACAACAATAGCATACTACTTTTACTATTTCCGCAATAGTAGCAGTGTTGTTCCCAATGCAGCCAACCTTTTTCAGATTTCATAGACACACCCCATGTCTTCCAATGGTTGGACAAAAAGATACTTCTTCTCCGAACACATGCCATTGTTTTGATATATTCATTCAGTCACAGTGTTTGCAGTTTTCAAGGAAATCAACAAACAAATGACTGCATATTAAGTTGAAGGAGAAAGCATTTTTTGCATCAAATAAATACATACTTCAAATGAAAAACATCAAACTTGAAATTATTTATGGCCAAAACATAAGATGGCAAAATAGATTCTGCACACCAAAGCTCTAAGTTTTATTCCTTATTTGCTTCTGACAGGAATTTGAGTCCTTGTGGCTTTCTGACAGCCCGTTTGAACTTTCTCATGCCATCAATGGCATTGCACAAGTCTCTGATAATGACAAAAAGAACATGTAACCAAGCCTGGAGAGGATGGTTTTTATGGGAGGTGAGAGGATTTCTGAACAAAAGGGGAGGAATAGTGTCCTCCCTTATTTGTGAATGTATGTTCATTTCACACCCACAGTCAATGAGAGACAGAGAAGAGGTTGAGATGAAAAGGATGAGAGGGGGAACGGGGTGGAGATAAATGTTCAACTTAATGAACAGCGCCTCCCTTTAGGATCACCAGGGACCGCCTCACTTTTCCCAAGAGAAACAGAAACACTGTCCTCGTCTGTGGCCTTGAGACAGTAAGAGAGAGAGAGAAAGAGAGACCCCTATGCTGCATGTATGCTCACTGCTACCCACATGTTCTCACACACTCTCCATATGTTTTTATACCATAAACTGCATTTGTTCATTTTCAAAAATATATAATTTAGTATGTTTATTAACCCATTTCCTTCGTGGGGATCGCTGGCTGGTGCCCACAATGTAGGTGACCTCAGGTTTTACTATCTTTGTGGGGAAGCACAGACATGATGGGTATGTACGTACGCACGCACACACACACACACACACACACACACACACACACAATCCCTTGCAAGATTTTAAAGTTTAGATGTTTGCATGATAAAAAATAAATAAATATACATTTTATAAAAAATCTAAATTGTTTTTTTTTTTTTACTTATTTCTAAAGTGTGTGTGAGAGCCAAAACTACCAGGCATGTAGTGTAAACCACAATTTTATGTTCCAGTTGAACTCATTACACTATCTCTTTAGCGCTGTTTGTTTCTATACCACAACTGTATAGAAAAAAGAAAGACTAGAAAGACTAAATAGTAACTTCTATTAAGGAAATGTTTATGTTCCAGCGCTCTGCAAAGCAAAGCCCAATGCAAGATGTTTGGAACATTTCTCTGTCATAATTAAATGACATTTTAACCATCAGAATAAGGGCATTACAAATAACAAGTCTGTACAGGAAGTCCAAACAAAAACCGAGATATCAAAGTCAAGTGTGCTATGATGAAGCTAGCTATTTTGAAGCTAGCTGGCCTTTCAAATGTGAAACAGTAAACAAATAACCAGTTATAAAAAAAAATTATAAAAAAAATAAAAAAATAAAAAAAATTTTATAAAAAAACAGCTGTCTTTAAAGTGTCTGCTGCATCTTTTTGTTTTAAGGGGCATATGGTGCATTAAAAAGTAATCACTACTCAAAAGCTCCAACCCTTGGGAGCAATAAAACTGTTTACAGTTCAATAGCACTGCTTGAGAAGGGCATTTGGGAGGAGTTTAACTTATTTACGTTATCTGTGTGAGCATATATGGGGTTAACCTCTCACTCCAGTGTGCCTCGGGCAAGAGAAAACAGAAGGCCAGAAGAGAAGTTGTTCATTGTTTTTTAACACAATGAAAAGAAAGAAAGAGAATAAATTTCCTTTTCTCAAAGCAGCTCTCATCTTCAGACTCGGGCAAAGAAACAGAACCAGGAGCCAAACACAAAGACAAGGTTAAGCAACCCTGGACAGTGTCAATATGGTACAGCATGTAACCACCTTGAGGAGTTAACACAGGCGGGACAGGCACAAGGAGAGATGGCGATACTGGAGGTGAGGGAAGGATTTAGTCAGTGTAGCATGTGTGTGTGTTTGACGGATTTCAGACTGTAAAATATTTCAGTTGAGGACTCCATATGGCTAGGAAAAAAATTACCACAGGATGCAGAGACTAAATATTTTTATTTAGACCCATATTTTTTTTTCTATGTAAAAGGCAGGCAGGCTTTTGGTAGGGTGTGGGCCGCAATAGCCTACTTTAGTCACACCAGTAGATCCATCTTGTTCAACTAATAAAATGTCAAGAACGGTGTGTTGATATTTAATCATGAGTGAACATTCGCGAGGGACTCAAACTGTGTGTGTGTGTGTGTGTGTGTGTGTGTGTGTGTGTGTGTGTGTGTACTTGTACAACTATCTTTGTGAGGACCAGTTTGAGTTTTAGACCATTGGAGTGAGGACAAAGAGAGTAAAGTGAGGACATTTTGGCCGGTCCTCACTTTCTGAGACCCCTTTAAAGGCCTGTTTGAGGGTCAAGACTTGGTTTTAGGGATAAGGTTATAATTAGGTTAAGGGTAGGTTTAGGGTAAGGGTTCGGGATAAGCACTTAGTTGTGATGAGTAAGGTTAGGGTAAGCGGCTAGAAATTGCATTGTGTCAATGAATGTCCTCATAAAGATAGATGTACAAGTGTGTGTGTGTGTGTGTGTGTGTGTGTGTGTGTGTCTGTGTCTGTGTCTGTGTCGCAGTAGCAGAGAATATCACATGCAATACTACAGAAGACCAGAAACACTCTATAATAAATGTGCACGCACACAAACACACACATGGTCAGCTTTAACTTAACATTAAAAAAAGAAAACAAAAATATATTTTTTAAAATATAGATTTTTTTCTTTTTAACTATGATATTTAATTGAGACACATAAATAAAGACTTTAAATCACCTGCTTCTTGGATTTTTCCTCCTAAGACAAAAATAAAAAACGTCAAGATACTAATGCCTGGAATATTTTTATTTAATTTTTATTTCTCCTAAAGCATGAGAGGAAAAACATTTGAGATTCCCATGAAGAACATTTTCATCTGGGAAAAAAATTTTCTGGAAATTCACACATTTTTTATAATTTCTTTGGTGTTTTTTATTAAAGCCAAAATTGTGACAAAGAGGTCTCTTTAAACATATTACTAATTGTTTGAATATGTGATTGCATATGAGAAAGAATTTTTTACAGAGAAGGAAAGTGTGATGAACGTGTTTGCACGCATCCAAATGTGATGTGGATAACCTCACAGTCTGTCTGTGAGGTTATCCACATCACATTTGGATGCGTGCAAACACGTTCATCACACTTTCCTTCTCTGTAAAAAATTCTTTCTCATATGCAATCTTGAAAGTCCTTGTTGGTCCTACTTGAAAAGGGAGAAAAAGGTTTTGGTAAGGGTTGAAAAATACAAATATACCTAATAAATAATTAATGATTTTGACAGCACAAAAACAAACCCCTGTAACATCAGTGGAGAAATTTTATATTTAAGTGCTGTTATAAAAATAAAAATAACTCTGAGAAATTAAGTGACAGGAGTAGGAGAAGAAATCAATTTAGTGTCTAGCCACCTCATTCCAGACAACCAAATGTTTTAGCAGCTCCATGTGGTAAGGTCGTAAAATACCTCACTGGTATTACATACATTTACACAAATCTTTAAGAGAGCAAGCTGGCACAAGACAGAGGGAGTTGGAGAGTGTTTGGGACACAGAGAGAGTGGGATAGGTTTCTGGCTGAGAGCAGGTATAAGATTTATTGCTGTGTTCTGAAAAGCTGGTTGAACACTGTGACTGACCCCCTGAGCGAGAGACCAGGGCCCGCTGCTCAGAAGTCCTTAATGGAAACTGCACATTTGTAGCCTGCTCCCCTCCGCAGGGGCCAAACCCCACAGCACATAGATATACGGCAGACTTTTCCACATTAACTCATCCACTAATGAAATACTGTTCACCAGAGTGCAATCAGTTATATTAACACTGGAATCTGAATGTATTCATTTATATCTATACATGATGAGAGAAGATTTATATTCATTTCTAAATTTCTGTGTATATAAAAAAGAATGACTTAATTAAAAATATATATTTATAATTGTCATATTCATCAGAAGAATCTGTGATGAAAAACTGGATAGATGAATTCATAAATTAACTTGACAATGTGTGAGCGAGTGAAAGAGCGTGTGAGAGGGGGCGTGTCTTCTCAAGCCAATTAAAAGAGGACGTGGCCCATTGAGTGACACTGAATGACTGACAGTCGCCCTCCTTAAACTGCCTGAATTTGATTACATGGATTTAGCCTGTCAAGATCTGCAGTTCTTTTTTTAAATGCGTTCTTTACCATTTAAATTATACACCCTTGAAATATCTATAGTTGTTGGTTACTGTGAAAAAAAGACAAGTATTTGTTAACAACTAATGTTGACAAAAATACATATATTAAAAATTAAAAAATAAATTACGCAAAATTTCAGTTACTACGTTTTAGACATTTTTTTTTAAAGAATCATATAATAAAAAGGTTTTTTAATAATGAGAATACTACTTACTTTTTTGCTTTACATACAGTATAAATAATTAGTATTTAATATGTTTAAAATTGTCACACAATAACAAATCCATATGTGTCTATGCATACAAAATGAAAAGGATTCTTGGAAGATTGAAGGCCTCAGTAAACATAGCTTCTTTCTCGCACTCTTCTTTTCTCTATCCTCTCATTTGCTCATCTGTTACTTGTAAGTAATGCTTGAATAGCCCTATAATACCCACCTCATACTGGCTTAAAGCTATAAAAAAAAGGGGTTGGCCATGCATTTAAGTGATGAAACCAATGTATTACCAAGCAGTAAAAAAAAGATATTACATCAGTCTGCTCTCATTTCTCCTAAGGAATTTATCTCGCTTCTTTCCAAATCCTGAAATTGCTTGAGAAAAAAGAGGGGAGATATTTTGTCCATTCTTGAGCATCTCCACAAAGTGCCATGCAACTTTCTTTGCATTTTCCCCTCTCTCTCGCTCTCCCTTTCTTCTCTCGTGAAAATTGGAGAGGCTTAATGTCAAATACGGCTAAAGCCAGCCTTTCCATATCATACCATGCAGTGTGAAAATTACTAGGGCGATGATAAGACGGCCAGATAGCAAAAGAGAAGAGAGAGGAGAAAAAAGAGGGAGGCGTACAGAGAAAGGAGGTAAAAGACGACAGAAGGGAAGTGACTCCACTCAATTATACTGCAAAATTGGTATGAGTGAATATTTTTCATTCAGGTGACTGATGATATCTACTGAGCAGCAATGCAGATAAATAAAGGAGCTTTCTGTCAAGTATAAACATCATTAATCATGAGGCCAGCCACCGCCTGACCGCCTGTCCTCACACCGCAGCACAGGAGCGAGGAATTAAAGAGAAAATGAGGGGGTCGGATAGAGAGAGTATAAGAGAGGAGAAAGCTTTTAAATCGGGAAAGGGGAGGAATGAAGGGGACCGTTCTTTTGACTTAGTCTCCATGTTGGGATAGTAGAAAAGACATTCATGTCATACTCAACATTACAGCACTTTACGGACTTTCTTTTCCAATATTTGAGAATTATGAAATTTTACAGGATTCTAATTTACTGCGCAAGATTATCAGAAATAACAATTATTTTATACAATATTTTTACTATTACCCTGATAAAGAAAAGAAGATATCACATTTAACAAGGCCAAATGCCCTGGAGAATCTCTTATATAATGGATAAATTATTATTACAGTTTAAAATAACTGTTTTTAAATTTAATTTATTTGAAAATGTAATTTATTCATGTGATGGCAAATATCAATTATTTTACTTCCATCTTCAGTGTCACATGATTCATTTAGAAATCTTCATTTAGAAATCTATCATCAATCAATCTTCATCTAAAACATTGATTTTCTCAAGAAACATTTCTTCTTATTATTTTGAAACAATTGTTTTACTTAATATTTTTGTGAAAAGTGTGATACATTTTTCTTCAGGATTCTTTGATGAATAGAACATTTTAAAAGAACAACATTTATTTGAAATGGAAATCTTTTGTAATAATGCTAAAGCATTTACTGTTTTTATGTACATTTTATGCAACCATAGCTGAAAAGAAGTAAATATCGGTCTTGTAAATGTATATTTATATTTATAAAAACATGGAGAGTATTTGAAGAAAGAGAGAGTGCACACATGTTTGCATCTGCAGGGGGCTGTTGAGATAAAAGACTGTTCTTTATGCTAAACATAGCGTCGCCACTCAGATTGGGCAGCCTGACAACAGTTTATGTAAATATCACAATTCAAAGGACTCGTCTCACACATACACACAAACAGTGCAAGCATGCACCAAAATTTAATGCTGTGTTTTGCTTTCTAAAATAAGCTTGAGATGGGCAGCAGTATTATCACAATCAACACAAATGGTCATCTTATTTTGTTATTTTGCTTAACTTGCATTACTTTGAAAAACCCCTAACAAACAATGTATTCAGCCAACTGCAAAAATCTGGGTTACCACTCTTAAAGTGACAGAAAAATAGCAAGGGGAGAGTACAAATATTACAGCCTATGCATAAACATTCCTCTTTAGTACTGGAAATCATCTGAGCCACTCTGAAAACAAATAAATCTCTTGGTTTAGCCTATTTGAAATGTAGTTGTAAAACAGCCAACAGCCTGAACATTTTACTTTTGCCCACAAAAACTTCCAGCACAGCGGCCATCAAATTTCCCCAGTTAAATCTCATTGGCTACCTGGGGAAAGACTGAAATGACTGCAGCTATTAATTTGACCCCAATTAGTGACTGGAAATGAACAGTTAAGGTGTTTGTAATTTCCCCTAATTGCTTGATATTAGGCTGAATTCATTGATTGTTGATTGAAGATAACACAAAGGGCAGACTATAGATAACGTAATTATTTTGATTCACCAAGCATGTTTTTTTTCCCCTTTACTACAGTTCTTTTAAGCAGCACAGTTGCTGAGCCAAGCCAGTGAGTCTATTAAGTATGTGAGGAGTGTGTCTGGTAATGTGTGTTATTTTATTGCTTGCTCCGAGCACAAGAGGTTCTAACTCTTGAGTAAACTCTGGTGTTGGGCAATTGACTTGCGACGAATGCCTCCATTTGTCTAAAACAGTCACCAAGGAGACCGAATCGTGTCACTTGGGCTTTGTGAGTGTCTTTTGTTTGGCTGAGAAAGTAACACTCATGCAAAAGAGAGACTGAGTCAGTGAGTGAACGCTTACTATTAAGCACCAGACATAATGAGCGAGTCAGCAAGATGCATTCACAAACAGACACCCTGCAGAGTGTCTCTTTAGCATTTATCGTAATTGTTTAAGGAGATGTGATCTGTTTAACCTGGGATGAAGAGAGCCAAGCTGTTTGCAGGCCAGGGCTGCCAAGAGGTCATGAGACTCATGTGTCATGTCAACTGTCATGTCAATGATTCATTTTATTTTATTTTTTTTATAAATTGTTCCAAAAAGGAGATTTTTTTGTACTTACTATATAAGCTCAAAATATTTTCTTTAGTCATTTCAATATAATTTCTATATTTTTACAGCTATAGTTTTGCAAAAACAAAGATTCAGAGATGTGGCCTGGTGAGTAGTTCATGTGGTCCAATAAAATCGAATAAAACAAAACTACTCAACACATACAGTACCACTCCGTTGGTGCTTTGGCACAATGGCTGACTTCCTGTATGAATGTCTGACTTCCTGTGTAAGTCAAATAAACCAAACAGCCACATTAGTCGACACAACCCCCGCCATTTAATATTGAATACCACACCGGTGCCCTCTCCCATATGAATTCTTAACCCACACGATTATCCTCTGCAGTAATTGCGCTTTTCCATGGCCTAATAAGACTGCCGCGGGAGAGAGGGAGAAAACACAAAGGACAGTTAATTTGTGATTTCCTCTGCTCATTCGGAGGCAAATTAAGTGTCAAACTGCTAATATGAAGCATATTTCATTTTATGAGCTTTTAATTTAATTCCGTCCCCTCATATCACAGCCATTAGTGTCGTTTAGCGAGCTACGCTAGCAGCTTCCACTCAGAGCAAAGAGGGCAATAAATAAACATGTTTCAATTAAAGTCTTCTCAAATAATAGGACAGGACTGGATAACTATGCCTCGTCAACCAGCAAATCAGCACTGGTTGTGGGAAATGAGATGGTCATTACCACTGTGTTTGTCTTTCTTTCTTTCCCTTTTTTTTTTTTTTTTTTGTCATAGATGCCCACTCACAGCTGAGAAAGGCTGTGTAGATTGATAGCACTGCCTCGAGGTGAAAGCTACTGTAATTACGAGCTGTAATGAGGAGCTGCATGGGAAAGTACTGCAATAATATCCTGGCTGATCCTAGGCATATATTTAAGAGTGCTAATAACGATTAATTCTGTTCACCAAGGAGAACTTGTCTTAAACAATTTAATTTTTCTTTTTTTAACATACACTCCAAAGTCTATGTCACTGCCTTACACAAAACAAATGCTCTGTGCACTTTCTGTTCACTTACAGGTGTAACAAAACAGCCAAACATATTTGATGACACTATCAAAAGTTACTTAAAGCATCTTCAATTACTACAAAAAATAAGGTAACACTTTAATTCGAAAGTCCACTTTAGACATTCTACTAACTATAAGTAACTTTGCAGCTAAATGTCAACTAACTGTCATTAGAGGATTAGTAAACTGTCTGCTTAATATCTGCTAACACTATATTTTGTTGGTCCCCCAACAGACATTCTACTAACTATAAGTAGCTTGGCAACTACAAGTCAACTTGTTCTCCTAACCCAAACCCTAACACCTAACCATAACCTAACAGTCTACTGACAGTCTATTACAGCCTACTAATATTCTAATATTAGTTAGTAGACATGTAGTTGAAAAGTTACTTACAGTTAGTAGAATGTCTAAAGTTTTTTTATTTTTTTTTTTATAGAAATGTGCACTGTTTAAAATTTTGACTACTGTTATTAAATAACATTTTATTAAAACCTCCAAAAACATTTCTGTTGAGATTTGTAAATAAATTTGACCATAGCTTACTATACGGCATTGTGCATGCAGATTATATTTTAAGATGCTATGCGAAATAGCATTGCAGTATTTTTACTAGTATTTTTAAGGTCCCTAAAAAGTTGCTAATTGCATTACTTAGAAAGTAATGTGTTACGTTACATTTGCATTACTTTTTCTCACCTGGCCTGGGCTTGTTTTTTTTTATTTTTAAAAACAAAATAACAAAATATCTATTTTTGCCCTTTCACAGCAAACGTGAAATAAATAAGCCTTAAGGCAAATTTACACCTGTATAATAGTGAGCGCAGCTCAAAAAAACGTTTCAGCTGTACTGCTGGATTGCAGAAGAATAGGACACAGGACAAGAATGTTCACCACTCTTCCTTCAGCAATACAAACAAAATAAATTTACACAAATGTGATGTCTAACTAAAGTGATTTTTGCTTATTGGTATGGTTGAATTGGATCATCAAAGGTCAGCAGCAAAGACATTGGTTAATAAATTGAGATTAAATATATTAAGTACATTTGTATTTTTAACATATTCAATTATTGGAGTCAAGTCAAGTTTTATTTATAGAGCACAAGTTTAACACAACCGTAGTTGATCCAAATGGCTTTACAATACAACAAAATAAATCAATAAAAAAAAAAGAAAAAGGAGTAAAAAAAAAAGAAAAGAAATGGAGATCAAGTATCGAAAATCATTCAATGTATATAGATACACAACATAGAACACCAACTAATTTAAAATACATACACAACATCACTCAAACGCAAGAGAGCAAATACAGGTCTTTAAACTGGATTTTAGGTTAGCATAATATTCTGAGTTTGCATTTCTCAGTTTTTATTCAATTTGAGGAATACTGAATTTGTTTTGTGCAAGTGAGATGAGTAAATGCATGCTCACATTTAGTCTACACAACTAAATGAACTACAACAACCATCATGTTTAAACAACGCCTCTGCACCTTACTCCTGATTTCTCTCAGCATGGGGACAGGAGAGGTTTCAGTCAATAAACGGGAAAGTAACTTGCATTATTTGAAAAAGGAACTGTAAATTTAAAAGTAATGCATTACATTACTCGTTACGCGTTACATGAAAAAAGTAATCTGATTAGTTACGTAGTTCATGGTACTCGTAATGCGATACCCCCAACACTGCTTACTACCATTGGTTTACTGTCAGTTTAAATAAATGGCGTGTCACTAAACTATATTAATGGGAGTGGACACTGTTATCGCTCTTTGTCATATTCAAAGATTCAAAGTAAAGTGATTTGTGGGTCTGCTCACACTTTGTTAAGTACGTATATAAAGGTGTGTCTGTCTACTGCAACGCAATTGTAGCAAGTCAGGCATGTACTGTGAATACAGCCGCCCCACCTGTAATTTAATTCACCTGGTTTCCCTTTTCTTCCTCTAACCAGCGCCCCATTCCATGCGTCTCTCCAGCGGATGATAAACCATGGCAGATATTTGTTTGAGTCTCATGTTGGCCCATTATCTCCGCATAAACTGAATGCTAAATTATATTTGTCATTTTGTTTATACTGACATTGGACATAAATCAAGCCCCCGGCGCGTGTCTCTCCCCCCTTTTCACACCTCTCTTTAGCACGCGAGTTAGAGCAAGGAGATGACATAAAAAATTCATTATTCTTAGCGGTGTAATGGGCACAAGAGAGATATGACTCTCGAGGATGGAGAAGGGGGGATGTGGGAAGGCAAAGGATGTAATGATGAACAATACAAAACGTAATGTGGACCAAGTAGCTGCCCCATTCAATTTGTCCCACCATAGGGCTACGATGGTTTCACGTGTCATACAAAAGAGGCGGAGATAGGGAGAAAAGAGGAGACAGATGAGGACAAATGGATCAAAAGGCAAACACATATTGTAATTTAAAATGGGAACATGGTGTTCTGAATTGAATACAAGACTATCAGAAAAAGGAAATGATGAGTAAAGAACATGAAAAAGAAAGTTTAATAGATTATAAATGCATACTCGCACATCTCAGAGATGTGAGGCTGAGAGAAGGTGAAACTGCTGTGGGAATCCCCCATAGAGAGAGCTATACAAAACCCGTGAGGGAACACAAACACGCACACACAAACACACATACATAGACTTTGATTCTATATAAAAACAAAAATTCTGAATTTCTGAAATTGAATTCGAAACTGAAATTGAAAAACACACAGAAAAATTTTTTAATTCTAACTTTATATGTCACAATTGTGACTTCATACAGTATCTCACAAAGTGACTTTTCCATCTTGAAGAAGGTAACATCTTCATACGAATTTTCACACGGTGTACAATAGCAACAAACATTTTCCTCATTTGGGGTTGAAGTGGGGTATTGTTGTGCTACATGATGTGACAGCTTGCAGAACAGCTGTGAGAGAGAGGAGTTTGTTATATCTTCTCTGACGGGGCCTGATGAGTAGTTTTAGAGGAATCATCCACTAACAGGCTCCCATGTCTGTCTCTGTGTCTGATGCACTCATTAGCATGTCTCTTGACAATGTGTTCACCTCGTCTTTGATCTCTGACACAGAACAAGAGATCATCTGAGAGATGTATGGATCACATCCCATGGAAACAGCTAATGCACCGTGTACTGCACTACCGCTAGACCTTGACACAGACACCCCTTATTATGACACATCTGCCAAGATGAGAACTGATGACATTATACAGATAATAAAATAATACTAACAAGTCATAATCTATATTAAAATCGAATCGAAAACGAGAAGAAACTCTGTTCTTGTTTAGATTGAAAGTAATGATACATATACAGCATATTAAGGCAACACTACAGGTGAATATTGTAAACATTTTAACAGACACCTTATTTTACCCAGCTGATTAATCACATTACATTAAGATAAATGTTTTGTATTAAAGTTTTTCTGAAATGTTATGTTTAAATAATCAAATTAACCCTTATCTAATTAAATATGCACTAATATGCATACATTTCCAACACAGAAATCTGAACATTGGTTAAAATGTTTAAAAATTGTAAAAAAAAAAAAATTTAAAAAGGTTAAAAATTCTTGTTTCATTTTTATAACATATTAGAGTTAAAGGTTTTTACAGAAGGGATTTTGGATATCTCTTTTTATCACTCCATAAAAAATACGGTCAATTTTGGTGTATGTAACTTATTTAGGGAGGCTCATTTTGAGAAAACATGTTTTACAAACGTATTGTACTGTAATTGAAATCTACAGATGCAAATAGATATAATAAAATAAAACACTTTTAATTTTGAATGTTTTCTTTCCAGTAGCCTGAACGACAAGTTATGGAAGCAAAATAGCCCAAAATCTCAAAATTGACCTGAAGTGTCTTAAATTAAATTTAAGTGTATTAAAAAGAAGCAAAAATACATTAATGGTGGCATTAAATATTGGAATAGACATAAATAAAGTTGTGCGAGTTTGTGTTTACTCACACATGTAGCGGTGGTACTGGCGAGGGTTCATAAATGTATCGGCCTTGTGCGTGCCTATCATCAATTGGTACCGGATGATGAAAAGCAGGAAAGAACTGGGGTGCCGCTGTAAAAAAGAAAAAGAGATATTATTAAAAATGAATTGCTGAATGAACTGAAATGTTTAAACAAAAGAACCATGTTACACAGTAATTTGTTTCATAAGGCTGCATTCACAGATTTGTTTTTTGCAAACAAACATAAAGCTATACAAGTACATTAACACCTAGAAAATACACAAATCTCTGTGCAGCATCATCATAAAAACACATAGTTGCTTCAAGGTAAATCAGCAACAACAAACTTTTGTGATAAGATATCCTGTATAGTATGTCCCACATGTGCTTGTGTTTGCATACTGCAGTGTTGGATTGCGTGCTCCGCTGCATTTCAACAAGCTTCAAAAAATGATTCGTCACAACAGTCAGAGAGAAATGGGAAGACTTCCAGAGATAAAACATTAAAACACTGGGATAAAATCTGATCACAAACACAATCTATATTTAGACCTGATAGAGGAGGCTTAAAAAAGTATAATCAGCGTTACCCATCAGCATAAAAAAAATTCAAAGCAACTCAACCCGACTCGACTTTCATCACATAAATGCCGACTTTAAAAAATCTGAAGTAGTTCAACCCCTATTTTGAATCACTTTGAGTTTAAAAGTGCACCTCTGTTTTAGGTCAACTGGAACGCATTCAATGTGGAACTGGTGTCCAAAGCATGTGTGCAAACATAACAATTATTTTGGGTAATGTGAGGTCAGTTGACAAAGTGTGACGTCAGCGAGACCATGAAAGGGTATCTATGTCATGGAATCCCCCGATTCTAATTGCCTTAAGGAAGATGCACAGGCATGCCTAAAGTGTGGGAGCGTCTTGTTCCCTTCTCAGGGAGCATTCCCTTTTGAGGGAACTCAACACTGCATCATGGCATTGACGCTATGGGAACATCAATACAAGCACTGCTACACTGAGGAAGAATGCCTGCCCAACAAAGCTGTGTAACAGAAACCACAGAAGAAGGAAATAGCCTGCAGATAGATGTTCTTTGAGGATCTCCAGCACTGTATCAAGCAGGCAGTGGACTGAGTTTAAGTTGCGATGTTCACAACATTACATAAAGAGCTTGCTATTTTAGGGCATATAATTTCCTCAAAAGAACTAAAAATTCTCACAACATTAGTTAAGAGACAGAAATCTATGAGCTGGTATCCCTCAGGGTCCAGACCCAAAGTTTCCAAATCTCCAGCTGGAGGTGAAAGGGGGGAAAGCGCAATCCAGGCAATACACCAGATCTGTGAACCATACCCGGGCTGGCCAGAACAGAGCCAGTAATAATAGATAAACTCTGTCTTGGTGAATGCTTGCTAGGACTCCCTGGAGCAGAGCTATCGGAGGAAAGGCATGCAGACAAAGCCTCAGCCACATGTGTCCCATGGCTTCCAGCCCCATGTGTACCATGGCTTCCAGCCCCAATGGAGCTGGAGGAGTGAGGGCAAACCAGAGGGGATAGTGAGTCGACACCTTGGAGGTGAACAAGTCCACTTCTGCTTGGCCGTACCTCTGGCATACGGTCTCCACCATCAGTGGGTGGAGACGCCATTCCCGGGGCCTCAGTCCCTGCCTCGACAAGGTATCCGCTTTCACATTTGCATGCCACAGAATGTAAACTGCCCTCAGGGAGCAGTTTGGTTCCTGCCCAGAAGAGATCACAGAGCGAGCTTCTGAATCCAAACTGGGACCCTCCAACAGGGCCTTAGAGAGGGGGAAAGATGGGGAAATACAAGTTCTACACTCCGCCTCCGCTAACTGAACCTGTGATCCCATGATAAAAGCCACCACCCCGCCTCGGCAGCCACAGAACATGAACCACGGGGCGCAGACTTTTGACTTTAATCCCTCAAGGAGAGAGCCAATCTGGGAACTGAGATTTTGCGTTGTGCTCACAGTGCTCATTCAAGTATTGCAGGTTCTCTCCTAAATAAACCACACACATGTGAGTCGTCCCCAGTAATATAGCTGGGACATGGCGTCACACATCTCCTATATACTGTTTGCCTGCCATTTTTGTAGCTCTAACTACCATATGAGAAAAACGAGATACAAAATATGACAAGATATACTCACACGATACAGACATTTGCTGCCTGAAGACAAAGATCCTGGGGATTCCTTGACATAGATGCCCTTTTATGGTCTCATTGACGTCACCAGACCTCATGTTGGCCAATAGAATTAGCGTGCTTGCACACATGCTTCAGGCACCCGCAGGAGGAGTTCTTAGAGTCAATGCAGCAGCATAATGCAGTTTTGGGTTGCCTTAGAAGGGCGTGTGCAGCGCAAACACAGAGCGGAACATTCGAACACACACACACACACACATACACAACGAAGAGTACGGCGCACACACAGAGCGGAACATTGAGCAGAGAGCGCAGCGCGCCGACACACACACGAACGGAGAGCGCGGCACACACGGAGTGGAAAAGAGCCACTCGTGACATTACTAAATAAGCTGCGCGAGAATGAAACCTGATCGCCGAACATGGAGGGGCGGGCGGCATATTTTCTGCCTTTTTTCTCTTTCGGCCAAAATCCGAAAATGCCAAAATGAGGCAAAAAAACAAAAGTGCTGCGTCAATTGCGTTATTTTTTTTAAATGCGTTAAACATCTCAAATTAATCACAATATTAGTGTGTTAATTCCCCCAGTCCTATTATATATATACACATATATTAGGGGTGTGACGATTCTAAAATATGAGACTTAAATGTGATGAGATTTCTCGTTGAGTGAAAAGCTGTCTCACGATATCACCATGACGGAGCGTGATCGAGGGTGAAATTAGCACCTAACACATTCACATTACATTATGGTGTACACCGCGGCACCTCCTCTACTGTCGTTTTACTGTTTTTATAAAAAATATAAACTATTGTAAACATCTACTCTGCTCATCCAGTCACACACAGACTGTGACACAGTTCAGCAGGAATCACAGTTTACTGATCACATGACGATGGTGGAAGATTCGTTCTGCAACAGAGAGTCTGATAAATGTCTTAGGGGCGGTTCACACAGAACGCGTTTTTCCATTCCAATGTGCTACTTTTCCATTGTTTTTCTATGTATAGGCTACATGGTATACTACATGGATGTGTATAACGTTGCGCTCATGTCTTGCATCTTTTGCAGCGTCTCGCGCATGACACACTCGCGTTAACTTTTTTTTAAAGCGCGTCTCGAGACCTTGCATTTTTTTCCCCATTCCACTGCCAGAGTCTCACGTTTCACTAAACAAAAACATGTTAGGTGTGAATAGCCCCTTGAATATGCGCTCAGCACTGCCACTACGGAGTACACACGATCACAAATTTAAAAAAGTGAAAGTAAAACACGAGCTCCCTGATGCACCCAAATTAAGTAGGCTATCGGATATCTCCCAATATCAAACCTATGTAGTTGTGGCTCTGGTTTCTGTTTTGATCTCTGTTTGCACTTTGAATACTGAGAGAGTACTTTGATTATGGTTGCACTTGCACTTATTGTTTGCACCAATAAGACTTTTTTTATTTTTTTTTATAATTATTTATAACTGTTTTTACTTCTATTCAATTTGTGTAAAGGAGTTCAGTTAGGAGGTCACAAACAGCCTCAATCAGAAGTTTTGGAAGCTCATAAGGTCTGAAGAGACTCATGTGAAATAAGAGGAGCCAGTCAGTCAGTTGAATCTGTGGCAACACCTTTTACAGTGCTTGTATATTGTTGTCTTTCAAAGCATTTGACAATTCATACTCATAAAGTAGAACTGAAGTACTGTGTAATAAAAGTGATTTTACAGTGTGAATTTCTGTAATTATAGTGTACTTATAAAGTACTTACATGTAAGTATAAGGGAACAACATGTAAAGTTTATGGAATAAAGGGGTAACAACCAGGAGAATTAAAAAAAAAATTATACTGTAAGTATTATAGAATGAAGGGGTACTTATTCTACAACTTATTCCCTAGGTATATGGGAACAACATGTAAAGTTTGGGGAATAAAGGGGTAACAACCAGGAGAATAAAAAATATATATATCGACGAAGACACACAGAAGCCTGAAGAAGACGAAGGATGAGACACTTCGATGCACCGGTTGGGCAGACGTGAGAGGACGCTGGCGCTGTTTGTTCGCCGCTTCTCTGTCTGCTATTCCTTCTTTCCTGTTTTGTTTGTGTTCACTGTAACCCTTCCTCTGGACAGCCTCACAGCTGGTTCCCGAAGCCGCTTGGGCACCTAGACCGGACTGTCGCCTCGTCGGTTAGCCGCTTGCTGGCTGCCCACGTTTATCAACGCGTGCCTGCTAATCCTAATTCTAGCTGCAATAGCGGCTAACCCGATTGCCTACCTCTTTCTCACAGGCAAACTCCACCAGTTGCTTTCATCTCCTCCTGTCATGCCGTGGATCATTTTGGCACTTACATCAGTCATCCATTTCTGTGTTCCTAGTCCATCACTAACTGCTATCACGGAGCTCTCAGTCCCTCCGCTCGGCATCATGTTCAAATATTCAACTCTGCAACTGGTCGAACTAATCAACTACTCAATTCCATCTTGCATCCCAGTCATCAAACAGCTCGGACTTCTACGTCGACCCCGTTACATCCACAGAAGTTTTCGCCGCAAGTTTGTTTACTTCCAACACGGACAATCCATTCCATCCATCTGGTCACCTGCACGCTCTGTCGCACCTCTCCCACGTCATCGGAACGCTTCCCCCCCTGGATCACATAGAGCTGAGCGCACTGACTGGCTGCACAGAAAACCCGGACTGGACTACAGTGCTATTCGCACTTCACATATACCTATTCTCCAATCACTTGCAAATCCACTCACTATCCCTTCTCAACTGCATTACCCCCTCACTCGCACTGCTAACCGGGACAACCTCAGATCTTTCCAGCCTGCCCCCATCTCACCACCCCCTCACCATGCCAACTTTGCCCTCCTCAACACCCGATCTCTTAACAATAAAGCCCCTGCCCTCCATGAACTAATCCTTGACAACACGCTGGATTTCCTTCTGCTCACCGAAACTTGGCAACAACCCAATGACTTCTTCTCCCTCAACCAAGCATCCCCCACTGGCTACAATTACATCTGCAAACCCCGCCCCTCCCGCCGTGGAGATGGCCTCGCCGTTATCTATAATCAGAACTTCCGGATCACTGAACTCACCCTCCCTTCAGTATCATCATTTGAATATCTCGTCTTCAAAGCTCTTTCCTCCATGATAGTTATCCTCATTTACCGGCCACCTAAACCAAATCCCTCCTTCCTATCTGATTTAACTGAACTCCTCACACTAGCCTCATCTCTCTCTCCACGTCTGCTACTACTCGGTGACTTAAACATCCACATAGACTCCTCCACCTGCAAGCTGTCATCAGAATTCACAATTTTATTGGACAACTTTACTCTCACCCAACATGTCACATTCTGCACCCATGAAAAAGGACACATCCTTGACCTGGTCTGCTCCACTAACCAACCAGTGCTCAACCTCCATCCATGGCTCTTTCCCCTCTCTGATCACAAACTGATACGGTTCACCATTCCGTCTCCAACCCCCCGCCCCCGCCTCCTCAGAGAAATCACCTTCCTCAACCTTAAATCAATTGATCCCCATCATCTCTCTGACCTGCTCTCCACCACTCTCCACATGGACTCAACCCTCACCTCACCTGATGACCTCACAAACCACCTCAACTTCGCTTTGTGTACCTCCCTTAACACTTTGGCCCCCCTCAAAACAAAAACTGTCACTTTTAACAACTCGTCACCCTGGTACACACCTGCACTCCGGAAAATGAAACAAACTGGCCGCCAACTTGAACGCCTGACAAAAAAATCATCTCTCATAGTCCACCATAAAGCCTATAAACTCCACCTCATTGCCTACAAAGATGCCCTCATTGCCGCCAAATCTGCCTACCTCTCCACCATCCTCACCAACCCCTGTCTAAACCCCAGAACCCTTTTCTCCACATTAAACAACCTCATCAAGCCTCGGACCAACACCCTCCTTACCTCTACTCCGGATCTCTGCAACTCATTCCTTCACTTTTTCGCTGATAAAATCAATATCATTTATCAATCTCTATCCCCTGCATCCGACCTTCCAGTATCTACTCCAGCACCTATCACGGCCCCTTTTCTCCCCATCCCTCCTGACCTCCATCCCCCTCCTCCACACTGCCTCCTCTCCCAGTTTAACTTGGTCACCACTCTTGAAATCAGTTCTTCCAAACCGACTACCTGCTCACTTGACTCCCTCCCTACTCCACTCCTGAAGTCCTGCCTCCCCATCCTTTGCCCCTACCTCACTAACCTCTTAAATTCCTCATTGTCCCTTGGAACTGTCCCCTCTGCTTTCAAAACTGGATCCTTCTTCCCTCAACAACTACCGCCCAATTTCCACCCTCCCCTTTCTGTCTAAAACCCTGGAACGTATAGTCGCTTTACAATTACAAACCCATCTTCATGCCAATAACCAATTTGAACCTCTCCAATCTGGTTTTCGCCCCCTCCACAGCACAGAAACCGCTCTCCTCAAAGTCCTCAATGACCTCCTCACCTCCGCTGACACCGGTTCCCTTAACATCCTTATTCTTCTTGACCTGAGTGCAGCCTTCGATACCGTGAGCCATAACATCCTGCTCACCAGACTCAAAGACCTTGGTATCGAAGGTATTGCACTCAGCTGGCTCCGTTCCTACCTTTCCAACAGATCCCACTTCATCTCTCTTCATAATCACACCTCTGCAACAGCCACAGTCACCCAAGGCGTTCCCCAAGGATCCGTACTCGGCCCCCTCCTCTTCATCATTTACATCCTCCCCCTTGGTCAGATACTTCGTCACTTCAAACTGAATTTCCACTGTTATGCCGATGATACTCAGATCTACCTCAGCACCAAATCCCCCCACAATCCTCCCCTCTCCCATATCAACTCCTGTCTGTCAGCTATTAAAACCTGGATGCAACATAACTTTCTCAAACTCAACAGCAATAAAACAGAATTCCTCCTCATAGGCTCCAAATCCACTCTCAGCAAAACCAATAACATCACTCTCACCATTGACGACACCATTGTCTCCCCATCTCCCCAGGCCCGCAACCTCGGCGTGATTTTTGATTCAACCCTCTCCCTTGAACCTCACATCCATCATGTCATTAAAACCTCCGTCTTTCACCTCCGCAACGTCGCCAAAATCAGACCCTCACTCACACCCTCTGCTGCTGAAAGACTCATTCACCCCTTCATCTCCTCACGACTGGACTACTGCGACTCACTACTCCTTGGTATCAGCTCAAACTACATAAAAAGACTCCAACTGGTCCAGAATGCAGCCGCCCGACTCATCACCCGCTCCAAATCCTGGCACCACATCACTCCAGTCCTAAAACAACTACACTGGCTTCCTATTTCCCACCGGATCACATACAAAATCCTGGTCCTTACCTACAAAGCCATCCACCACCTGGCCACCTCATACCTCACTGACCTCCTCTCCCCCTACCAACCCTCACGGTCCCTCAGATCCACCTCAGCCGGTCTCCTCTGCATCCACAAGTCCAAGCTCCGCAGTTTTGGGGACAGAGCCTTTTCCAGGGCAGCTCCCAGGCTCTGGAACTCCCTCCCCCATGAGATCCGCACCTCTGAGTACCTCACCATCTTCCAGTCCCGCCTCAAGTCCCGCCCAGAGCCTTCACCTCTGCCTATCCGTAGCCCCACGGCCCTCCCATCTCTATATGTGCCTGATTTATTTTATTTTTTTTGCTTATTCACCTGCCCTGTAAAGCGTCTTTGAGTTTGAGAAAAGCGCTATACAAATTCAATTTATTATTATTATTATTATATTTATACTGTAAGTATTATAGAACAAAGGGTACTTATTTACATAAATAGTACTTATTCTACTATTATGATACAACAGTCACATTTGTGACCAATTTAGCAAGAACACTGTGTACCTCTTTGTAATAATGGTGTACCAATACATAATGTAGGCCTATAGGCTTTTTAAAAATTACAGGGTACATATCTATGCATTTATACAGTAATCTTTTTAACAAAAGTGCACTGAAAACTAAAACAATTGGAACTTTGCTTAAATATTGGGGAAAGATACTCTTGTTTCATGTAGTGGTTAAATTAAAGTGGTGCTTGTTACCCTCTTGTTCCATGAAGTTACAGGGTAAGTAAAATAAAAATACATACACAATCTAATATCACTGATTTGAAATACAACTTAATTCTAAACAGATTTTTGCTTAAACACCTGCACTTTTGCTATATATATGCATGGGTACCTTGTAATTTTTAAAAAGGCTATACATTTTGTATTGGTACATAATTATTGCAAAAAGGTACACAGTGTATGTTCTTGCTAAATTGCTCCCAAATGTGATTGTTGTATCATAATAGTAGAATAAATACCCCTTAGTTCTATAATACTTACAGTATAAATATTTTTTTAATTCTCTTTTTTAATTAAAAGTTTTTTTTTTTTCCTGGTTCGGTTAATCAAATCCCTATGGAGCAGTATCAGACTCACATTCTGAATAGAATATGAGTATGACGATGTCAGGCTAGGTTGTTACCCCTTTATTTCACAAACTTTACACTGTTCCCTTATACTTACATGCAAGTACAACATAGGTACACTATAATTACCAAAGGTTACGATGTAAATTCGTCTTAATTATGCAGTACTTTCTGGGCTGTAATCTAAAGCCTTTCTATAAAATATTGTGCAAAATTCTCGTCTCGTTCTCGTTCTCGTGAACCCAATCTCATGTCTATATATATATTAGGGGTGTAACGATACACGTATTCGTATTGAACCGTTCGGTACGAGGCCTTCGATCCATTCAATTTTTCCTGCTGGTGCAACAAAAAAATTGTTAGCAGCCTTGTTGGCGCAACCACCACAAAATTTCCCAACATCAAATGGCAAACATAATGAAAGCGGAACGAAACCACACTACTCGTTATTTTTATGCTTCACGGACCGTTTATCAGTTTGGACCAATGTCAGTGCAGCTGATCTTGATCAAGCAACGCTTTAAGTTGCTTGTCGCTAAGTTGCTTTAAGTCTGCAAATCAGCAACACTCACCATGTACTGTAATGTAGTAAAACTAACTGTAACCATGGAAGTTTGGCAGGAATAGTAAAATGCTTTCAAGTACGTCAAACTCAAATATTATCATATTTAAAGGCTATTTTTAATGTGATGACCAAAACATGATTTGTTCATCCTGCAAAGATTACCCCAATTTATAAAAACTAAAAGTTTCAAGATGTAGGAAAACTCACACTTATTTAAAAAAAAGAATTAAAAAAAAGAATTTTTAAATCAAGAAATTTCTCTGGCGTTTCTTTCTTTTTGCTGTATCAAAAACGTACCGAATTGTGACACCACTCTGTTGTATCGAACCAGGGAATTTTGTGAACCGTTACACCGCTTATATAGAGTTGATATAGAGAGAAACCTAGCAACAGTAATGAAGAGTTGTAATTGGCTCTGGCAATGTAATAAGGCGGGGAGCAGCAGCGAATGTGTTTTTAGCTTGTAAACATCTGCTGTCCTTGTGCCAAGGTGTTTAAGGGCTGTGCCCAGGGACCAATGGACAACATCTGGGCCTAATGCTGCACCATGCCACAAGCTCCTCGCATTTGTAAAGCCCTGCTTTACCTCATTCCTCAACTTACATTAGGGGCTGTTAACAATTCATACACCATGTAACGGCACTCAGAAAGCTAACTGGTTAAGCTGAAAGTACTGCAGCTCTCATTCCAACACTAGCCCTTGAGAAAATCACTTCTGATAAGATCAAAAAGTGCAGAAAGCCAGGAAGAATTTGACACTGGAGCCAAATGCATTTTTTTTAGGGCTGTTGGACTATTTCTTGTCCTTGAACAAAAAGAACGAACTCAAACAGGGATGCATTAGAAAGCTGAATTTATGACCAGCTGCATGCTGGGAAACACATATAATCAGAAATGAGAAAGGATCCATTATCAAATCATTACAAAATTAAAACAACAAAACAGGACAATCCAGTGATATATTTCAAAGAGTCTAGAATTGTGCATCTAATACTGAATTTACATTGCCAAACATTGCTATATAGTTTCTATAGAGTATTTTAGTGTAATTACAACTTTTCTATCCCAATCTCTCTCTTTGTTATTTTATCACTCCACAAAACATTTACTCTCCATATACTGTACAGCACTCCAGTAAACCGCCAACTCTCTTTTTCTTCGCTATCTTTCAGCACTTGTTTTATTCCACTCTGTTCCTGTTCCATCACTCATAATATTATGTTCATCCCTCACATCAACACTCATCTCTCCTTTGCTCCTCAAAAGTTCTATGCTCCCAAATTCAGCTTTCTCCACTCCATCAGTAGCTCATTTCAGAGCCACTCTGTCAACCCTCCTCTCCCACGTTCCTCTCCTCTCCCACGTTCCTCTCTGCTCCTCCATCAACTTCTTCTTCCTCTCCTGGATCAACCCTGCTATATTTCCACACCAATTCTTTCACTTTTTCTTGTTCCTTATCTCTTTTTTTCTCCTCTCACCCTCACTCATATGTCATAAGCACCTTTAGCTGATATATTGAAAAATCTTTTTTTTTTTTTTTATATTGTCTGTATATGGTTGCTAATTTTAACAAGGTAACTAACAGTAAAGTAACTTTAAACCCCAATTGTTTCCTAAAATGCATTGTGTGCTGGTAATGACAGAGGTATTTTGGACAACAATTATTATTTTTAAAATAATTCTACACATAAATAAATAAATAAATAAATTAGAGGTGGGCATAGATTAATTTTTTTAATCTAGATTAATCTAGATTAATCTAGATTAAAATGGCTCATTTGAATTCTCCCGAAGGCATTCAGAATATGTGTGCTACCCAAATAATGACTAAAAGTAAGTCTTTGAGAATAGTTCGCCTCGCATAGGGATGTGCATTTCTGCCAAAAATGCCATTCGACAATCGAGGAACAAAAGTCGAATATCGTTTAAAAAAAAAAATTTAAAAAAAGCGATTTGTCATCAAACAAACTGTTTATTAATTG
Source organism: Semotilus atromaculatus (assembly GCA_031834385.1). Taxonomy (NCBI): domain Eukaryota; kingdom Metazoa; phylum Chordata; class Actinopteri; order Cypriniformes; family Leuciscidae; genus Semotilus; species Semotilus atromaculatus. The sequence goes on from JAULUF010000084.1 coordinate 17,289,726, forward strand.
ACCAAGTAACATGTTTTCTTCGGTTTTATTAACAGTAATTGGAAGAAGAAGAAAAAACAATACCACAGTCCGTTTTTGCATCGCCAATGCTCGTTAGATCAAAAAATAATTGCATCATGTCATAATGATTTTATGTGAACCTGCCTTGTTACTGCAATAGCCTCTTTTTTAAACAAATTAGTTTCAATCAATGTAAACTATTCGTGTGATTATGCCACTGCGCAATGCACATACATTACCGCGGGATGGCGGGTGTTCATTTCATAAACTGTGGACAATGGTAGCTTATTTAAACCTGTTAACCTTTGCCAGTGCGCCGACTGCTCTGAAGCGGTTTTATTTTTTTTGTAGCCTATAAATTAATGTATGTCCAAAAACCGGATAATGTCATACTTTTTAGTAGTGCTATCGTGGCGTAATAATCTGTTTGGTTGTAAAATGTATTACCTGAATGAAATGAACTCGAATGTATCGTCCTGTAGAATCATTCATTCACAGACAGCATACGAAGATGTTCAACTAATAAAGATCTTCATCGCTGGCAAAGATATGATGCATTTGCAGATTTGCTTTCACTAGACTAAACTGTAGATCCACGGCCACTTCATCCAACGCTCTTGATGTTCTTAAATCTTCCTGTTATTTACGACTCCTCGAGTGTGAATTGAAAGCGCTTCAGACGATTCAGTGCGTGGGGAACTGAACAGATCAACTGATTCGCGAACCGATTTAGACAGATTTGACAACTTGTTTGATGAAGTCTTTGAACAGAAACGACTCAAAAGAGTGATTCATTTGTAAATGAGCATCGCTCATGCCCATATACAAAGGATACAGCGCGCTTGGAATAAACTCATTTAACAACGTATTGCATTAAAATAAAGTAACGAGAGGAACGTCGCCCAACATAACAAAGTAAGTACACCTTGTGTCCCTGACAGGAAAATACCCTGCTGATCGATCTGTGACAGTAGGCACGGCCGCGGCGTCAAGTATGTAACGTTATGTCATACTACACATTAGAATTGCGCGAAAATAACGATATTCGAAAAACCTATTTATGATCCCAACCCAACTTAGATTAACGGCGATATTTTTTTTATCGCGCGATAAGAGTCTCACGTTAACGCAGCACGTTAACGCCGATAACGGCCCATCACTAAAATAAATAATTTAACTAGGGCTGTCAAATGATTAATCATGATTAATCGCATCCAAAATAAAAGTTTGTGTTTACATAATAAATGTGTTTGTACTGTGTAAAATTATTTTGTATATATAAGTACACACGTGCATTTATATATTTAAGAAAAATTTGTTATTTCTATATAAAATATTTATATTTATATATCATATAAATTATATTTAAATCTATATATAGTATATACATGCAAATATTTCTTAAATATATACAAGCATGTGTATGTATTTATATATATAAAATAATTATACACAGTACACACACATTTATTATGTAAACACAAACTTTTATTTTGGATGCGATTAATCGCGATTAATCATTTGACAGCCCTAAATTTAACACGAAATCTTAAGTTCTTTGTTATTTTCTTTTTTTTTAAAGTTTTGTAATTTTAAGAATTAATTTTATAGAACTTTCAAAAAATCTATAAAATTATCTTTGTTCAAGAAATGTCTAGGTAGGGGACAAGTAAAATAATCATTAAAAAAAGAGAGATAATGAGAACTCATGAGAGAATGATATAATTTAAAACAAATTCTTAAGTTCTTTTTAAAGTTTTGTAATTTTGAGAAATTTCATAAATGTATTTAAAGTGCCCCAATTATGGTTTTTCAAATATTCCCTTTCATGCAGTGTAATATAGCTGTTTGTGAATGTAAACGTTCTGCAAAGTTGTAGTCTAAAGTGCACGATAAATAAATTGTCTCCCAAAAGAAAGAATCGACTCTGAACCGCATTTACGAGTTGTTTTTCATTCGAATCCTACTGCTTTACGACAGTTCTATGTAGAAGATACATTTGTTGTCACCCCGTGAACAACTTGACCAGACCTCAAACGTCATTTTACTGACGACTGCTTCTCAAATCTCGGATTTCAACGCGGGATTCGCAAAACATTTGCTCGTTAAAAATGGGTCAGTACTCAGTTTATTTGGACCAGTTTGCTCCTCAGAATCACAACCTGTAAGTATGAATAATTATTTATATATATATTTTCGGTTACGGAATGAGACAGAGATGAATACAAACAGGAAGTTTATTGACAACAACAGGGCTGGTGAACGGGAAGCAGGTGAGTGGGAAGTGCAATGCTGGTTTGGAGAGTCGTGTGCTGGCAGTGAAAGGAAGGACGGTGGTGGATCGATGGAGGCGTGCAGGGATGAGATGCAAGATCGCTGGAGACTTAGAGATCGCTGGAGATGGGGAGAACGCTGGAGATGGGGAGAATGCTGGAGACAGGGAGAACACTGGAGAAGTTAGTTAGCTCGTAGGAGGCAAGGTGAGTAGTCCTCTTTCCAACCAACGAGACCAGACAGTGAACTGGGGTGAAGTGAGTGATTTATCGTGCACTTTAGACTACAACTTTGCATAACGTTTACATTCACAAGCTATATTACACACTGCATGATAGGGAATATTTGAAAAACCATAATAGGAGCAGTGTGAGTGATGATGGTGATGATGAGGTGCAGGTGTGTGTGATCAGGAATGATGTGCAGGTGGGAACAGAGGAGAGTGATGGGAAATGTAGTGCCGGCAGCTCAGGTGGCCATTGCGGAGATGCCCCTTCAGACGGCATATTCAGAGCCGGCAGTAAGGGTATATTTTAATATAATACCATAATTTAGGAGCATTAACACTAAATGACCTTCCACCTACAGTAGACAACCGTAAACGAGGGATGGACATTAAAAAAAAGTTCAGTTGATCTAAGGGACCGGGCAGGGCGGTAGGAGTAAAGTAGATCAGACAGATATGGGGGTGCAAGACCATTTAATGCCTTAAACGTTAGAAGCAATACCTTAAAGTGAATATGTGAAGCAACGGGTAGTCAGTGAAGGTCATGAAGCAGAGGAGTAATATGAGCAGAACGCCTGGTGGAGGTGAGAACTCTTGCTGCTGAGTTTTGAACATACTGTAATCTTGCAATAATTCTTTTGGGCAGACCAAGAAATAAAGCATTGCAATATGGCACCACGGGTGGTGGTGGCGCAGTGTATAAGGCTACGTTTACACATAGCCGGGTATTTAGAGAAACGAATATTCCCCCCTCCTCCGTTTTCAATAATAACATCGTGCACACGACCCGCATAAATACGCCGCGAGCGCCATCATAACTATGCATTATTACGAAGATGGAAAAAAGAGTTTTTAACAAGAGAAGAAATATGAGAGCCAAAAGATAGAGTTGAGTCGAATGAGACATCAAGGTTACGAATCAATGACGAAGGCTTAACATGAATTCCATCAATATCACTGGTCCATCCTTTTGACTGAGGCAGCAGAGCCAATCACTACTATCTCTGTTTTTTTATCATTTCATTTGAGGAAATATTTAAGGGATATCCAATGCTTGATGTCCCTAATACATGCAGTGAGTGAGATCGAGAAGCATCAAGATGTTTATTAACCCCGAATCCATGGACAAAAGAATGTTGTTAACCACCCAAAGAAGAGCAGTTTCAGTGCTATGAGATGGGCGAAATCCTGACTGAAAAGGTTCAAAAAGAACATTAACATCCAAATATGATCGCAGTTGCGAAGCAACAACCCTTTCAAGGATTTTGCTTAAGAAAGTTAAATTGGATATTGGTCTGTAATTGTCCATGTTTAGATGGTCAAGGCCTGTTTTTTTAAGAATGGGGGTCACCACAGATAATTCTGCTGGGATAATGGCGGAAGCCAAACTACAGTTTATCATATGTGTTATGAAGGGTGCAACCACAGGGACACACATCTTAAGCAAAACAGTAGGTGTAGGGTCAAGCCAGCAGGATGTGGAATTTGACTTCACAATTAGATCACTTAAGGCAACAGGAGTAGTCAGAGTAAAAGCAGAGAGAGTGTTTGTTGAGTGAGCTGATTCAGATAACATTAAATTAACATTTGAGTCACTTGTATGAGGAGAGTTTTTTGTGATGGATTCAGTGATTGACTTCAATTTGTCTGAGAAGAATTGAGAAAAGCTATTCACAAGCACCACAGAGCCTGAAATAACATGTTGTGGTGGATTAGTGAGTTTGTGTCACATGTCTGTCCTGTCTTGTGAAGTTGTAATGGACATGGGTGTTTTGTTATTTTGAGCCATGTGCTCTTGTCATTGTTTGATCCCTCCCCCTTGTTATCTGATTATTGGTTTATTTGCTCCACCTGTCAGCCTCGTTACCCTCCTTTGTTTGCCTCCCTATTTAGTCTTCCTGTGTTTGCTGTCCTGTGCTTGTCCGTTGTTATTGTTAAGTGTGTTAAGTTGCGTGGAGTTCTGTGCCTGTCCTGTTCTGCCGGTTCTGTGTTGGATTAAGTTCTGAAACCTTGGAATTCTTTTGTTGGTTTGTTTATTTTTATGTTTTATCTTTATTAAACCTCTTCATTTCACTCCGCACTTGAGTCCTCTTTTCAATTCTCCACTACCCACCGTGACAGAACGAACGAGCCATATGTGGATTCAGCGGAGCGAACTTTGTCCTGCAGAGAGAGAGAATGGGATTTCTTTAATTAAATATTTTTCCATGTGTGCTCAAAGGAATGAGGAGAGGAGGGCAGCAGAGTCTTCCCCACCGGTCTCATTTGGAATGAAGTCGTCGTCACTGGATCCGTACAGTGTTGGGACGTCATCAATGGTTTTAGCCAGCCTCGAGTCTGCACACATCCGTCAGAAAGGACGGAGGAGGAGGAGGAGACCCACGTCTGCCCAGTCAGAGACTGTTCACGTTTCGTCTGCCCAGTCAGAGACTGTTCACGTTCCGTCTGCCCAGCCAGAGACTGTTCACGTCACGTCTGCCCAGTCAGAAACTGTTCACGTTCCGTCTGCCCAGCCAGAGACTGTTCACGTTCCGTCTGCCCAGCCAGAGACTGTTCACGTCACGTCTGACAGTCAGAAACTGTTCACGTCACGTCTGCCCAGCCAGAGACTGTTCACGTTCCGTCTGCCCAGTCAGAGACTGTTCACGTCATGTCTGCCCAGTCAGAGACTGTTCACGTTCCGTCTGCCCAGTCAGAGACTGTTCACGTTCCGTCCGCCCAGTCAGAGACTGTTCACGTTCCGTCTGCCCAGTCAGAGACTGTTCACGTCACGTCTGCCCAGTCTGAGACAGATTTAGAGATGTCCATTCGTGCAGCCGCCAAGGGATTGTTGGACTATTTGGAGTGTATGGCTCGGATCCTGGACATGCCCGTGTCTGCTATTCCAGAGCCAGAGCCAAAGTCTGCTGTCCCAGTGCCGGAGCCAGAACCAGTGCCTGTCCCAGAGCCGGAGCTGGAGCCAGTGCCTATTCCAGAGCCGGAGCCAGTGCATGTTCCAGAGCCAGAGCCAGTGCCTGTTCCAGAGTCAGAGCCAGTGTCTGCTGTTCCAGTGCCAGAGCCACAGCCAGTGCCTGTTCCAGAGCCAGAGCCAGTGCCTGTTCCAGAGTCAGAGCCACTGTCTTCTGTTCCAGTGCCAGTGCCTGTGCCGGAGCCAGTGTCTGCTGTTCCAGTGCCAGAGCCTGTGCCTGTTCCAGAGCCGGAGCCAGTGTCTGCTGTTCCAGTGCCGGAGCCAGAGCATGTGCTTGTTCCAGAGCCGGAGCCAGTGCCTCTTCCAGAGCCGGGGCCAGTGTCTGTTCAGGAGACGGAGTCAGTGCCTGTTCCAGAGCCAGTGTTTGTTTCTGTGTCTGTTCTTGTGACTGTTCCTGAGCCGGTGTCTGGTCCTGAGCCGGTGTCTGGTCCTGAGCCGGCATCTCCGCCCTGGCCGCCCAAGGGGTCTTCACCGCCCTGGCCGCCCAAAGGGTCTTCACCACCATGGCCACCCGAGGGGTCTTCAGCTTCGCCCTGGCCGCCCGAGGGGTCTTCAGCTTCGCCCGGGCCGCCCGAGGGGTCTTCAGCTTCGCCCGGGCCGCCCGAGGGGTCTTCAGCTTCGCCCTGGCCGCCCGAAGGACTGTCCGCTTCGCTCGGGCCACTTGATGGACTGTATATTTTACCCTGGCCTCCCGTCCCGCCCTGGTCTGTCCCTCCCGTCCCGCCCTGGTGTTTCCTTCCTATCCCGCCCTGGTCTGATGGAGCATCTGGTAGCCGCTCCGTAGGGAGAGGGTAATGTCACATGTCTGTCCTGTCTTGTGATGCACATGGGTGTTTTGTTATTTTGAGCCATGTGCTCTTGTCATTGTTTGATCCCTCCCCCTTGTTATCTGATTATTGGTTTATTTGCTCCACCTGTCAGCCTCGTTACCCTCCTTTGTTTGCCTCCCTATTTAGTCTTCCTGTGTTTGCTGTCCTGTGCTCGTTCGTTGTTATTGTTACGTGAGTTAAGTTGCGTGGAGTTCTGTGTTGGATTAAGTTCTGAGACCTTGGAATTCTTTTGTTGGTTTGTTTATTTTTATGTTTTATCTTTATTAAACCTCTTCATTTCACTCCGCACTTAAGTCCTCTTTTCAATTCTCCACTACCCACCGTGACAGTTTGTTAACCATAGCAAAGAGTGATTTGGGCCAGCACATGGAATTCCTAATCGTAGAGGAGAAATAAGAGAATCTTGCATCGTTAAGGGCTGTACGGTTTTTAAGCAAATGTCTTTTAAAGGGGTCATGACATGAGAAACCAAATTTGCCTTGATCTTTTGGTATATAAGAGATCTATGTACTATTAAAACTTCCTGCAAGTTTCATAGCTTAAGACGTCCTCCCCATTATAAACGAAGCATTTATTTAATCAAGCTCTAAATACAGCTCGTTCTGGATCCATGGTTAGAAGTGACGTCACGGTGCGAAGTGACGTACCAGTCGTTTGGATATGACCGCCTCCAGCGCAAGACAAGTACGCCTCATTTCGCATCGTTGTCGTGCGGCTCGCGCCCACATGTGTTCAGTGCAGCGAGTGGGTCTGTTTACAAGAAGATTGCTATGCCACGCAGATGTGCTGTTCCTGTTTGAGTGTTTGAATACGCTGCCGAACGATCCAGACGTCAGGGAAAGCAGTCGGATGCAGTTTATTTGCAGCATATGCAGCGCGCCAAAGCCTTATTTGAACGGTGAGTGAGATGAGTGTGACAGGGAATGTTACTGAACGAACGAGCAGAGAGCGAGCGAGCCCCGGCCGCGCGCGCCTTCAAACTGTCTCTCTCTCTCTCCCTCCCTCCCTCGCACATATGAATCAAAATCAATTGAGAATTGACACGATGGTGAGAGATTGGAAGACCGAAGTTTCACGTGGTGGAGCATTGTGTAGTCTACATGTGATACAAAATGATTAACGTTAATAATTTATGCATAAGCAGCACTGACGTTAGCCAATCATAACAGTGGGTGTTAACACTGAAGTCTTAAAGGGGAAACGCCCCCAAAACAGACTGTTTGAATCAGAGGGGGAGAAACAGGGTGGGAAAAGGTCATAAATCACTACATTTTTTACGTTTTTTGTAAAAAAAACTACAGTAATACTATAATTGCACCTAAGGGAACATAATAAAACAAAACAAAAAACCATGTCATGACCCCTTTAAAAGCCAGAGAGTGCACAATGAGTCCAGTTTTCCTGTATAGTCTTTTTAGGCGGCGAACCTCAGTTTTCATCATTCGAAGTACAGGAGTGAACCATGGTGAGGTACGAGTAGATGGAACCAGTCTAGTTTTAACAGGAGCATGCCTCTCAAGTGTTTGAGACAAAGCATTATTGTAAATACAGCAGATTTCTGACGGACAGTTAGATAGTAGACATTCTGACAAGGTAGAAGCCCTTATTGAAACAGAGAAAGAAGTTGGATTCACAGAATTGATTGTATGATAAGTCAGCATTTTCTTCAGTGGTGATATAGATATTGGAAAATTACAACTGAAGTTTATGAGTTTGTGATCTGAGAAAGCAAAATCAGAGCCACTATCAAGATGGAGTGAGTAGCAAAAGTTGAGTTAGATTTATGTTGAGTTAAAACACTCCAGCACAGACATCAATTATTTGCATTGTGCAGTGTTTTCATGTATATTAAAATCACCAAGCAAAATAACAGATGAATAACGACCACAGACAAGAGTAAGTAACTCACCAATATCAGAGAAAAAGTCAAAGGGACATTTTGGAGGTCGGTAAATTAAGATTACAGCCAGTGACGTTTGGTCAGCCATTTTCAGCGCTAGGTATTCAAATGTTGTAACATCATGAAACACGGGTGTTGGTACAGACAACCAGAATATTATTGGAAGACGAGTAGTGATAATTCCGAAGTTTCTTCCGCAACCGGTGTATGTAGCGAGGTTGGTGTAAAACTCCAAGTTGTTCACACCATTTATAAGTGTCCAGAGCCGGAAATATCCTTTTAATGTTCTGAGATGAGCAGCAGAAAATTGCAAAGACATCTCGGGAAAAGTAATTTGATTAACGTCATCGAAAAACAGCAAAAAGTAAAAAAAACAAAACCTGCAAGCGGATACACAACGACATGACCAGTGATGAGCAATGCGACCTACACAACAATTTATCGGTTTAACTACGTTATCCAGAACCACATCGGATCCACAATCCACACAATCCACAGAAGGGAAGGCTACCCAACCTTCTGTGGAAGGAAACTCCATGTCCTGGACGGGACGCGGAGGTTGTAGGTGATCTACCACAATCCGTCGTTGACACCATCACTTCTGCGAGAGCACCCTCTACGAGGCATGGATGACTAAAATGAGGAAGCTACATTCATATTCAGGCCAGCGTCCAAGGAGTCTCACAGAGAGCCTAATATTCAGAACTTCTTTTTAGGCAGCCCTGAAGAGTGGATGCCTCAAACAAGAGGCCTAGGCAACACTCTAACCTAAGGGCAGTACCGAGAAAGTCTCAGAAAGAGCTAAGCTCAGTCTAACTGGCCCACAAAGCTCCACAGAGTGGAGGCCTTACAACAATGACTCTCAAAATGAGAGGAGGCCTGGCAACACTCGCACTGAGCTCAGTAGCCAAGGAGGCTCCAACAGAGCCTAACGACCTAGCATACTACCCTACCGACTAGCCGAGCTCTAGGAGCGGAGACCTAATAATGCCCCATGCTCAGGACATCTCGCAAGGAGGCTCAAAGAAAGCCTACCAATCACAACCGCAAACCTAGCTGAGGCCTCAAAAAATAAAACTCTCTCTCGTGAGAGGAGACCTGCCAACGCTCACAGTAGCCAAGGAGGCTCACAGAGAGCCTAACAACTTAGCAAACCTTAGCCGAGCTCTCGTAGTATGACGACTCTCCAAATTAAGCGGAGACCTAACAACTCCCTTTGCTCGGGATATCTTGCAAGAAGGCTCACAGAGAGCCTACCACTCGCAATTGCTATTGTAGCAGAGCTCAAGAGACTGATGGCCTCAATAAAAATAACTCTCTCTAGTGAGAGGAGGCCTATCAATGCTAGCAGTTGCCAAGGAGGCCAACAGAGAGCCTTAGAGACAACTTAGCACACATTAGCCAAGCTCTAGGAGCGGAGGCCTCAGCATGCCAGCATGCCAACTCTCTAAATCCAGAGGAATTCCTTGCGGAGCTCTTGGGAGCAGAACCCTTAAAGATAAATCTCTCTAGTGAGAGGAGGCTGGACAACACTCACAGTAGCCAAGGAGGCTCACAGAGAGCGTAACCACTTAGTCTATGTCTGAGCTGATCAGACGAATACAGTCCACTCATAGTGAAAGGACATAACTAAGGAGGCTCATAGAAAGCAGTAACTAAGGAGGCTCACTGAGAGCCTACTACATAGTAAACTATCTGGCGTCAGAAAAAGCATTCACATCCAGCTTCCTTATTAAAGTATGGGCCAAGTAGGCTCGCATAGAGCCCAAACACAGCACTACTGCCTGCCGAGCTCTGGGGACAGGGGCCTGAATATGGCTATTGGCGTGCTACACTCAGAGCAGCTTACCAATGAGGCTCCACAAAGCCTAACTCTGACCCGCTATTCAGGTGGAGTTCTAGGCTGTGTAGGCCTGAAAGAGTGACTCTCTATAAAAAGAGGAGGCCTAATAACACTGTAAATGCAGTAGTCAAGGAGACTCGCAGAGAGCCTAACAACCCAGCGTACTGCCTAGCTGATCTCTGAGGACAGCATGGCGACTTTCTCTAGCGTGAGGCGGCCTCACAATGTCCTATGCTCAGGAACTAAACACACATGCTCCTCTCTCATGTACAAACAAACAGTCTCTTAAAGACAAGAAAGACAATAACGTATTTTACAGGTGCCCTTTTATACTCACGGTCGCACCAGTGGTAATGTCATGCCACATGCTTGGGCAATTTCCATGTAATCGCACTTAAATCGATTTGGCTAATTGTGATTTTGAAATCGCAAAGACTGTGATTATTTTTTATGCACAGCTTGTCATTGATGTACGGCTCTGTAAACGCTGCTCCATCTGAAAGCACTGTGAGTTTGAGTCACTTAATATGTGCATTTGAAAAAGCAACACGCGTCAAACATCTTTCCACATGAGAAGCATTTATGAACCTCTTGTCTAACAAAAGACAACATTTAATAACATGCTTTTACTCCAAACTCACTTCATAAGACAACTGAGCATCCTTTTGTGAGATGATGGCTTCTTACACAGAAAAAGACAGCCGTGTGTTTCTTAGTAATGTTTAATCAATCAAATTGTTTAAATCTTTTGTTTATTCAGCTACGGCGATGATGCTTGATAGGGATTTCCTGGAATGATGTGTGTTATCGTACTTCAGCGGCGGGGCATATTTGGCGTGTCTCTTTACTGCCGATGAGCCGGACTGCACTGACAAGCTGCGCATAAAATAATCGCAGCCTTTGCCAAATTGTGTGCGGTTTCTTTGCGATTAATTTGGCAGCACTACCGCGTGCCAATGTCAAGTTTATTGTCGTGTTTAGACTCATGCTTCAGACACCAGTCATGCCTGAGGCATTCCCCATAGCAACCCCTAGGGAACGCAACTCGAGTTCCCCTTCGAAAGGGAACATGATATATAATGTTATCTGTCCATGAGAGAACAAAAGCAAACAGATTACAGAGAACAAAATAGAAATATATATCTCCATATTCTCTTTTTTTTTCTGAAGACAACTGCCACTGCTACACTTAGTAAAAGCCCAAATTGTGCAAAAAATATGTAGTTCATAATAAAGAAATACCCTGTTTCTCAAAAAATCTTTGATTGTCTTACCATGATTTAGAACTGAAGAATTTAAAGCTCATGTGAATGTATAAGATGCCATCTTATCTTAAAAAACAAAAACAAAGAGAAAACACACACCTCATCCTATAGCAGTTTAATTTGCTATCACATTTTATATTTAGTGGTTTTCTTGTAACATAGTAAAAAATTAGCGTCCTAATATTTCCAAGACTAAGAGCACAGCTCTTATAAATAGTTTATTTATTATATAAATAAATACCTATAATAAAAAATATTTTTAACTAGGGCACATATTTTCAAAGATGTACTATAATTATGCATTTTATAAGTACTTATATATATATTTTTTTTTTTTAGTTTTGAATTTGCAATACAGCTACTGAATACTGGAGGACAACCAGTATTTGGCTGAGAAATGGCCTCTAATCTCTAGAATACAGTGCATTGCTTCCAAGGAGGTACTTCATCAGGCCTATAGCGATGCAAAACTTCCTAGAAAGGGAGAAAAGGGAGCACCCTTTTCCAAAGTTCCCAATTTAGTTTTTTGTTTTTTTTAATCATGCTGTAAAGTTCAGTCTACCTTTCTCAACAGCCCTGCTTTTGAACTACCACTTTTTGTAGCCATGCATAATGCAAAGGGCAATTTTTTGCTATCATTATTTCACAGCGCATTCATTAAGACGCGATTATAAAGGGTTTTAATGAAAGAGCTGATTAAAGGCAAACTTTGACCATACTCATTAGTTTCTGATGGAACACAAACACTCGTTGAACAGAAAAGAGAGCATGAATATGATCACAATTACAGCTTATTATTTAGGAGGATGATACGCCCTGAAGCATTTACCAAAATCTCTCCCATAATTATTTTATGAACACTTACTTCTTCTTTCCTTCTCCTTTTCTCTCTTCAAGTTTTATTACACATGCTCTTTGGGGGGATTGCCGTAATATTATGTGAACTCCCTGATTGAGAGGTAATTGTATTGTGACCAACAGATCAGATTGAGAGAACTGCTTCTTCTGCCACTTAAAAAGTCATAAGCAAATCCAAGAAGAGACAACTTTCAATGATCAACAGTGTAACATTACTGACCATCCTCCAAACACCTCTGGGTCAATGATGTAACATTCCTTCAAAAACCAACCAACCAACCAACCAACAAACAAACAAACAAAAACACACACGTGACTATTAATACAAATACTTGAATACAGCTTCTATGATGAGTATGTTTTTTGGTCATTTGTTTTTTGGGCTGGATTAACATGTCAGGATGATACAACTGTCCTGATATCTTATACCACATTAAAAGAATTATACGTTTTTGGAAAAATACCTTAGAATAGAATGATCTTCTATTAACATGTTTTATTAATTTATTCAAATACAAATAAGATCTTACAAGATCTCACATTCAAGGCTTAAATAAAAAATGTTAGTGTTATTTTTCCAAACCATAGGAAATCAGATTGAATACAAAAACATGACGTGTTTTAAGCAACAAAAAAATAATAATACATGATAAATTTTAAGGGAGGTTGGTGAGTTTGAGAATCAGTAATGTAGAACACATGATGGCTCAGTGCCGTTCTATGTTGTGTGTGCGCCTTGCACGTTGCCAGATTTCATTACGCCACTTCACTTGCTCATGATCTCACTGCTCAAACATGCTCGCCTGCACAGAGCTGATGACTGAGGGGCCAACGAGCAATAAACCCTGTGAGTTTGTGCAAATGGTACGTGTCAATGGGAAAGCAAGTTCTTATTTCACAGAATATGTGTGTTCAAACCGGAAAAAAGCAAAGTATCACAGGCAACCAAACACACCCATTCACACCTGTGTGTGCTTGTAAGCAGTTGATAAGCTCATGATGAGAAGCATACCTTAAGGACACCAAATATTGCAAACAGCACGCGTCTGGTAAAGGATTCCGAAAACAGGCTGCAGGATCCAGCTGTGTCTGCGTGTAAACACACATGAGCACTGTTGAGCGCTGCTCTGCGGGGGTTTCTGTTGACTTGAGCATTCTGTTTAATTATAGTTCCCGATTGGTGTGACGGTAATGGGCTAATTACAGCTGTATAAATTATCCAAAAGTACCAAATGTGTCTGAATTGAGGTGGTGGAGTGCAGGCATGGGAAACAAAGCAGAAATACAGAGGGAGGGAAGGAAGGAAAGGAGAGGAGGGATGGACGGATAAATATTTTGGTTGTTAAAGTGAGTGTTGTGTGTCGGACTGTAGGTTTTCAGCCCTCTCTGGGGTTCATCGCTTTAAATGGTAACAAATTGATTCCATTCATTCAACATCCAACTTGTAAATAGTGAGGTTGACTATTTTATATATATATATATATATATATTTGTTTGTTTTTTTATAAAATAATAATTCAAAGATTATTCAGAATTCAGTTCTGTTCTATTTCTGAAACAAAAATCAAACAAACAAAAAAACAACAGTGCTTGTAAACCATTTTGTTTTGTTTTTTAACCAAATAATACGATAATACATTGTGATAACATTATATGGTCAGTTAAATGAATAAATAAAGGTTACTATTTCTATTCCTATCCCCCTGTATAAATGTAGGAATTATGTAACAAAATGTGTGCTGTATAGTAGGGGCTGTATAGTAGGGGTGGCACGGTACATGAAAAAACATTCGAACCGTTCAGTTCGCTTGTCTCGGTTCGGAGCGTGTGTGCATCACACGGTTCGACGCATGTGCAATGTAGCCTCGTGCCCCTATGACAGACGGTGTGTTTCCTTTCGCGCCAAATAAGAGGTGTGTGGACATACAGTAAAATTGGAGTACGGAGTGCTCCAGGTCACATCACGTGTAGAAATGGCAGTGGGAGAGAAGGAAGGCTGCCCAGAGTTGGAGGATGCGCCAGTGTCGTATAAGTCCGGTGTGTGGGAACATTTTGGATTTCATGTTACCTATGATGACAACGGAAATAAAACAGTAGATAGAACTGCAACTGTGTGCAAGGTTGATACTGTTTTTGTGTTGAGCTGGTTGAACTTATGCTTCGCTTTATGATTATGGCCTTTGCTATTGTTATAGCCTCATTGCAGGCAATTATGTTTAACGTATTTTGACTTATTTAAAAGACAGAGCTTTTAGAGTTCCACTCTTTTTCTTATAAAGTTGGCAGTTTGATAAATACAAGTTAATTTCAATCTTTGTGTGCTAAAAAGGCACATAAGTTCCTGTAGAGATAGCAATACACATTCTCCTTTTTTTGCCATAAAGCATGCCATCAATGTCTTCTCTCTTGCTGTATCAAAAATCTCACCTAGCTTTCCTCAAGATGGTCCCAATAATGTGCTTAAGGTCAAGTCAAACTCAGTTTGTGCATGATTACATGACATAACAATTTTTTAGCTGTATCCTAAATTGTGGATAATTAAGCTAAATAACATATACTGAAGTAAATCTCTGGAGTGTTAAAGATTAAAAGAGAAAATAACAACAAGAACCGTACAGAACCGAAAACCGTGATACGAACCGAACTGTGAACCGTGCCACCACTACTGTATGATGGAAAATGACGATTATGTTTCTCTACAGTCCAGCATAAAAGGGAAAAGGAGGGGTTGGGAGAAAAGAATATGATCTAATTGTGGCTTTATAAATAATAAAATAAAGTGCCAATAACATAACAAAATCCTTCTATTCATCCCACAGTGGGATAATTAAGTAGGGCCAGTATGGCAATAATTCCCTGTGCCTCTTTTGAACAAGGGACAGCAAGAGTGAAGAGAGACGAGTCTGCATCAAGGAAATCAGTGTAATTATGGTCAGGTCTTGAAGGTAGATAAGGGTCAGCACCTAAGGTTTAAATTAAGACCTGTACCTAACCCGCTCCATTTGTCTCACTCTCAAATTTCTCACTAGCTTGTTCAAAATCAAAAATGTCATCAAAAATGTTAACCACTACACTTTCTGACTTTCCAATTCTACATATATTGTAAATAAAATTAGCTTTGGGTTCAAAAGTTGATGTTCTCTGATACTGCTCCAACACAAGATAAATTGGCCCAACTATTGGTTGTCATTTTTCACATTTGTCATTTGTTCTTTTTGTTTAAACATCCACATTCTGCACTTCACTCCGTCCCTCAGCGAAAACCCGCATCCCTCTTGGCACCTTTAGAGTTATGGCCCAAAAACAAGCAGAAGTTGTAATCCATTTATTCTGTCCCACCAAACAAAAACCACTCAAATAATCCCCGACAACACAGGTCTTGTCGAGAGACTAGGTCTTAGGAGAGAGAGAAAGCGCAACTTAGACAGTCAGGGAGTGAACATCTCTCTTCCTGTTTCTCGCTGTCTCTCGCTCTCCCTCGCCGCCTCTTTATCAAGCAGGTGGTGCCCAGGGGTGGCTGGCCAGGGCTGGCAGACAAAAGCGTATGTGTGTAAACTTTAAAGCTGATTAACCCGGCCCCACTGCCTTAATGAGTGCGCTGAGAAGTGGGCACCTCAGAGACCTCCGCACTGAACCCTTCCTGCGCTTCAGACCCAGCCAGTCATCCCACTCCACACACATCAAAGAGCTTCCAGCACAGAGCGGAGAGGAGAGGTGAGGAAAGTGGGGGGATGGTGGGAGATGAGGAGGGGGAGGATGGACAGAGGGATCCCTTATCTCCTCCTGAGAGGATGCTGCTCTGCAGAGTGAGATTGTCTCGAGCTGCCACCTGTCCCAGCCATCTTTGAAGGCAATGCTAAGCCTGTGATGGGCCTGACCTCCTTCAGCTCCCATTCTTTTATGTTTCTTTTTATTTTCTGCTTAGTTACTATCCCCTCCCACCCTTTCCACCTAGCATTCTTCCCCTCCACCCCTCTCTGTCTTGGCTTTTCTTGTGATTAGTAATGGAGGCAGGGATGCGTCCCTTGTTACCGCATACAGACTCATAATAATAAAAGGAGGGAAACGTTATTAGTGCTTTCTGTCCCTTCAAATAAAGACCTAGGAAAGCACCAAGTGATGGTTTCACTAACATTAAAGGGGACATGTTTTCCTTGCTCTTTTGAGAAATAGTTCAATGTATCTGATAGACATTCACAACACCATGTATTGTGATATACCATCTAAGCAGAAAAAAAGTCTTTAAGAAATTTTCAGGGTTGTGATACTATACTACTATACTATAAAAAAGAAGCGGATAAGTGCACTAAGTATAAATAGCATTTAACAACTATTTACACTTAGTGAAAATAACATCTGTCGCTATTTTTGAATTTACTGTTAGGCTCTCGAACATCATAAATTCATGAAACTAAGCGTGTTTGCTTAAAATGACTTGTTCTTCATATGTGCAAAGTTTTGAGAAGTTAGGACTTTGTGCACATAAGATATAGGCATAATAGTCATAATGGGCTTGAACGTATGTCCCAATGACTCTCTTGTACGAAACAATAGATCCCTATGGAGCTTTTCACACCAGGCACGATCAATAGCACGAACAATCACAGGGCGACAAAGCTTTATTTATTTATTTTAGACCAGTGTGTTGATTTTTTTTTTCTGTCGCCCTGCAATGAAATGAGCCGTCCAATCAGATTTGAGCTTACCCGAGCAGCTGCTGTTGCAAAAAATTGTAAGAGGGGTGGTGCTGTTTTGAAAACCTGTGTAAACACAGAAGAAAAGTATTCTGGAATAGAAAAGAGAATGGTTGTTGAGTTATCATTGGTATCTGAGAACAGATTTATTCTTACATGTTCTTTATACAAATTATAATTTCTATTCATTTCCCACTGAATTATTCGTTCTGAAGAGTTTGAAACAGCGTACAGAGCGCTGTTTTCATACGCGAGTCATAGAGCTCATTCGCTCTAGAGCTGTGAATCATATTATGGAATCATAACTCCTGCCCTTCCTAATGACGACACTGTGTTCCACTTTAGATCGCAGTCGGAAGTTAATATGCATACTCGATGGTGGTTTCTGTGTAGTACCAAACTTTATTTATCTTAATTTACTGTTGTATATTGTGCAGCAGATGAGGTCAATACCAAATGGGAAAACCTACGAGATACATACATGAAGAAAAATTTATTCTTGCCACCTACCGTGCAGGCGTGAATTAGCTGAAGGCAATCAGTCGTTTCTTGGTCAGTGTGAAAGCTCCATTCGTCAGCGATTGGCTTAGTTTTATTGTGCCATGCTCAGTGTAAAAGGGCCTTTACTCCTTAACCCACCCTTCACAGACATTTTTTGCATTTTTATATTAAAAAAAAAACGTAATTTTGTGTGATTTATAAGCTACTTTCCTCATGGGGGACCTAAAAATGTCTCTTAAAGATTACTGGTATTACTATCCCTGTGGGGAAATTTGGTCCCCATAACGTAGAGAAAACCAGGTACACACACACACACACACACACACACAGGAATGGAGTGTAATGCTGTCTAATACCCACTGAGGATGAGAGTGAGAACCAGTGGTGTGATTTATTTACACAGTAGTAGTCCACTCGAAAAAGAGAGAAAGAGAAAGGGACCTCATAGGTGTCAAGCCATTGTTGTAGCTTCTCACGTTTTTAAGCCAAAAGTTTTACAGTGGGTAGTGGGGTTACTGACAGCAGTTGTCTCCATCCTTCAAAACAGGCTTTATTAGACAAGGTCCAAAGCATTTCTCTCTATGAAATCTCTGAGATGGCTTTTGCATTATGATAAGTTCAACAAAACACAGAAGCATGAAAGGAAACACGTCACGGCTGTGGCATATCCAACAGATCAAGTTTTCTGGCGAAATTTCTCATACAGATAAGAAGTTTCCAAGAAAAACTGATGTCCATTACTCCAGTATCAGGCAATGCTGAGGAACTTTGCTGAGGAACTCTATTCCAACATGCTTCATCCTGAACCCTCCAGGCGAAAGAAAAAGAAAAGAGGGAAGTCAAAAAAGCACAGAAATCTAATGGTACAGCAATACACGGCAAAAGTCCTTTAATAACCTCTATAAAAGAGGATCATAAGATTATCTGTGGTGTACTAGACCAAGAAGGATAATAACAGTAAAAGATTCACTTTCAGAATGAAAGGATCAGGATGAAGGAGAAGAAGAGACTTCTTACTAGTGCCCAAAGACTGCTCCCGGCGTCTTGGCCCCTGTGAGCTCTGGTTAAGCCGTAGCAGGGGCCCTCTTTCACAAATCCAATATGGAAACAATCATGCAGACCATCCTTGCCATTGAAGTTGTCAGTGGGAGCCTCTCTATGGCTTGTATCTTCATTTTGAGGAGTCATTGTATTTTTATGATTTAATAGCAATATATATATATATAAATAAAAACAGAGTCATTAAAGGCATGTAAAATTCTGAGTATAAACTACAAACAAAAAATATGTCTTGGTTGTTTTTTCAACCAAGGACATGCTCACTCAGTGGACTGTAAAAAATATTAAATCTATAAATGATTAGAAAAAAATTCCTTGTACAAAAACCTTCTTACTCTTATAGAAGAAATATGCTTAAGAATTTGAATGCAATGTTTTGCTCAAATATTTACCTGGAATCTAGCCAGTGAGACTGATTTTCATTCAGTCATAAATACATGTCAACTCATGCCATCAAGACCACGAGGTAAAAGCTGAACCTCTCAACATCATACTGCTCTAGAGAAGTTCTTAGGAAAGGACAGAATGTTTCCTTTGAACAAGAACTAGCATGTAAGGAATATATTTAAATATATATTTATTTATGTCCAAGAAAAGTCCTAGTCAAACAACCAACTCCACATCTTCATTTGATATGGTTATCCAGAATACATCAGTTGTTAGAATGGTTCTGGTCATGTCTATATCTTTGACAGCAGATGTTTACAGTTCAGTGGCTAGTGAAGGTTTGATTTTAGAGGTAAGGGGGTAAGGGGTAAAATAACACCCAGCACTAGCCACCCAATATATCAGTGTCAAGCTCAATCCTTTTCACCATCTCAGAAAGCCCTCTGCAAGTCTTTTGTTCAGGCGGCGATGGCATGCTATGCTCCACCAAGGGCACTGAAGTGGGAATATCCTCTGATATGGTGCGCACCAATGCAGAGCTGACCAGACAGATGCAAGCAGTTTGGATGTGTCTGTTTGGTGGGATATCATCAGTCCCTCCTCGTGTTGGTTTGTCTGGACTCGGGTGCAAGGCATCAATGAGGCTTTGGTAGAGGATTATAGGCTTCAGGAAACTTGGTAGATCTTTATCCAAGCAAGAACACAGGACTGAAACTGTAGCCTCACAACGCTGAACAAGCTAAAGGTGGGAGCCAGTTTGCTTTTGAGTGGGTACAATATTTCACACTGAGAAGTTGTAGACCGACACTAAATAGGCTTAGAAGTTGACCCTCTTTTCAGTAATGACACTTGTGGGCTTGAAAGTAAAGGACAAAGGGGCTTCAAAGAGCTAAACTCTCAGAATCTTTGGGAAAGTACTTGTGAAAAAGCACAAATGCTTTAAGACCATAAGGACAGCCAAGACTGCACTGAGCAACGTGAATAAACCTATTGTTCAGTTGAGTTTGCTGAGGAAAGGATATGGCTTTGCGCTGCTGGGACAATCATGTGTATGTCCAAGATTTTAAAGCATTGAGGAACGGCAAGATTTCATCCCTCCCTGCTTGCCTTGTTCAAAACATTCCCATTCCATATTTAGATTCATATAAAAGAGAAACATTCAATTCAACAAGCTTTAATTCCCATAACAGGACATGGCTCTTGCTGGAGAAGGGCACATCTGTTTAAGAAAATACAAACAATTAGGAAAGAGGATAAAGAGAGAGAAGAGAAGGATCTTCCACTTACCCAGGAGAGATAAGAAGTGCAAAGGCAGCAAGTGCCTCACTGTTGCTGCTTCTCGATGACCTGCTAATCAGCGGACAATATAAACAGATGTCACAGTGTTAGCCGCATTTCACACTTCCACATATTTAGTGCTCTTCCCTTCATTAATCCGTCTTTCAATCCTGCCGTCTTATCTATACTGTGCATTAGCATGGTGCTAAGCAGGATATGGGACTCTTATCCAGTGTTTGTGTGAGAAAAGAGGATAAGTCTCAGGAATGACGGCTAATGCTAATGCTTCGACTAATGCTCACAAAGAGGGCTATTTATCCTGTGTGCTCTTTATGCAAAACTCGCCTGTCCTTTATGCACTTATGCAGTGTGTGTTTACACAAGAGTTTGTGTAAATGCAGTATTAGCGCCTTAACTCGTTGAAGTAACGGAGAAGATTTGTAGGACTTTCTCAGAGGTCCTTGCTGTTTTCATGCCTTCTTCATGCCCCTCCTCTGGCACTTTTCGTTTGGAGCTTTGTTTCTGACACCCACTCCCAGGGTGCCCCTCTGTGTGTTACCGTGGTGACCAGGTGTGCAGAGGCGGCAGGTGGAGGCTCATTTAGGCGCATTAGGCCTTGACATGCGCCAGCAGGAAGAGTAATCACGCTTTGCCTGCCACTAGTACTAGTGCATACACAGCACAAAGAGCCCGACTCGCTCTCCATCACATACTCACACACACGCACAGTCTCACACTTACACTAGCACACACCTGGGACGCATTTACGAGCTGATGGATCTGCAATGGGAAAGAGAAATGCAGGGGGCTCTGTCGAATGTGAGTGTCTGCATGTGTATTGGGGTCAAGGTTTTTCACAACTCAAAGCATGTTGAACTGAGTGAATGGCACCAGTGTGTGTTTTAAGCAGTGATGGGGATAGGGAGGGTTAGTTAAATGGTTTATAATCCCCTCTGGTGAGGAGTATCCACCACATCTATAATCAACGATACACTGAGCCCTTTATTTAATCATAGTTGCTTTGCAGTCTAGACAATAGGTTTCAAACATCACACTGCAAGAAAAAAAAGAAGAGGTTTACAGTATTGAATACCCCTGGGCTGAAGCAGTAATTCACCTTTTACATTTTTATGTAAAAACCTTAGTCTACCTGGAAGTGTGCATGTTTGTATTATTTAAAAAATTGGACCAATAGCAGCATTGTGTAATTGCTCCTAAAAACATAGGTAAAGTGTAACATATATTTAATCCTTTAAATGTTTCATTTTGCATTATGTTATGTAAACTTGGATAGACAGATGAAGGACTAGCTTGACTATAAAATAAATCTGCTTTAGCTAAATTATAACTGCACAAATACATTTTCTTATAGAGCCAATAAGTAATCACCTACAGTAGCCTACAGTAGCAACAACAAAACACCATGTTATTGTTGCAGTAAGTTATTTGAAAATATAAAGAAAATATGAAGAAAATATTAAAACTTACTCTGGATCTTTTAGGGATTCTCTTATTGTGAGACAAATAATTAGTGATATATGCAACTAATGGAATTGTAGGTACTAGGACTTTAGGACATGCTCACTCTGTTGTTCAGGCCAACTTTAGCAATTTACAAAACATTTTTTATTTAATAAGAATCAAATCAAATGCTAGAGACATGTCAACGAAATGTCTCAAAAGCAAGAATTTATTCCTGAAGAGTGAGACATGGGGAGAGTGCCTCGCACTCCTTCTAGCATTCATTCCCTCATCAACTTTCTCCACTTCCACAGTTCATTGCTGTCCTGGTGATCCCCCATGCAGAGAGAATGGACCTTTGGACGACTAAGAGGCTCCTTTGACTTGTCCTGCTGTTTTTGAACTCCTCTGTTTCAGTGTCTGCCTTCTCCACCTGACCTCTGACCCCCCACCACCCTTTCACCCTGCACCCTCTGCCCCAACCTCCCCCTCCAGGCTCCAGCCACCCGGAACACCCCTTTTTCACTTTTGTTCTTTTTTGCCTTGCCCTTTTAGCCTCTCTCTCCCCCACATTTTAACTCTCTCGTTTCCCTTCCCTTCCCTTCGCTTCACTTTTTTTCTTTTTCTCCCTCTGTCTATCTCTACCCCACATTATAACTTTCTCTTTTCTCTTCACTTCACACTTTTTCTTTTTTTTTTCCTTCATGTTTCCCAATGGTTTATTTCTGTAAACCATTTAAAAGAATGTTATGGGTTCAATACAAATTAAAGTCATAAAGCACAATGTTTATTAAGACCGAACAATATCTTCAACTTGTCAACTTGTACTACATGAAATCAGTATTTTAAATGTATTAGTTTATGATTTTTTTAAAACATTTTAAATTATATATAAATTATACATACAAATTATTTAGAAATAACAATAGCAACAATAATAATAATAGTAATATTGATCGAACTTGATGAAATCTTGAAATATAATAATAATAATAATAATAAACTTGAAACATTTATTTAAGTTGCTCTCTCATTTGCTGGAGCACCCCAACCAACGGTGCCTCATCCCAGGCACAGAGTGGAGATTTCTTAGAGGTCCTTACTGTATACTATCCATACCTTCCCGTTCATCTGATACTGCCACACCCCATTAAAAGCCTCTCTTTCTGCCTATTTCTCTCAATTTCTCTGTAAACAGAGAGTGGCAGAATTGCTGAGGTGGTCAGGTCTGTATTAATCAATATGTGAGGGGTCTGACTGGTCGTATTGTAGTTGACCCTTGTGCATTAAGATGGATGGATCAAAACTAGACCAACAAAGTACTCGGCTGCTAATGAAAGGGCCTAAACGATCAGTAGTACAGTGGTAAATGGTTTTGTGAGAGAGAACAAAGGTAAAGGGCATTTAATTAAGTGCTATGGATTAAAACTACACTGTCAAACCTAATTCAAAACCAATTTAGCAAAACTAAACAAGCTATCACATCGAATCCTCATCCATAGGTGACGACCAGGCAATGGTGGTCCGCAATATTAACCTCTTAAAAGCCCTTGACTAGCCTCGTCTGTCTCTCTCTCCCTTTATTTATCTCATTCACTCTGTCCTGTCCATGCACATGTTCTTGCTCTCTTGCTAAGAGTCTCTCATGATTATTGATTATAAAAATGATGGGGGAGTCCGGTGGACCAGAGAAAAACAAGGGAAAGATGATATGGAAAAGAACAAGGCAGGGGGAGTTTGACTGCTCTCCGCTCTGTGGCGCTTTGATCACGCCGCTGATGAGCGAGACTGGAGTTGTGTGCTTACACTCGGCCCCTAATGAGGGAATTAGGGAGCAGAGAAGAACGTCCCCCATACTAACTTCCCCTCTGAAAAAAAATTAAAAGGCAAGCGAGAGTGAATGAGAAAGAAAGGGCAAATAGTCAACTGTCAGGCCCAATCAATCCATTAGCAGCTTTGCCTTTTGCCTCGCAAAGGGGAAAAAGTTAGTGTGCTGGCCCTGCACTAGATGTTCGTCCTTGAGTTTTATGCATAGACAATATCTACATTCTATAGGGACTTGATGTTCATGGTTCATTGTGACTGTCCTATACAAAACACATTACTGAGATAACTTCTCTAGGGATAGGCTCACCCAAAAACGAAAGGTAGGAGGCAGAAACATTTTAGTGAGTAACTAATCAAATATCAGTTTGTTCCTCACACAAATATCTTGGATATCTATAGAAAACATATGGTGAACTTTTCTGTCAATATCTACTATTTGTTGCAAAAGAACGTAGCAGCCAGTACATTCTCCAAAACATGTTACTTGTATTTCACTTTTTAAGGGGACTATCCCTTTAGGATTTAAGGATATCCCCTAACATATTTTAGGAAAAATAGCCAAAAAGTATAGATTAATTGGATTAAACCAAAAAATACCATAACTGCATATTGAGAGAGTGTGTGTCCCAATAAAACATGAAAAATGGTAACTCACCATAGTGAGGTTCCAAGTATCCATTGCGAGGGTCCATAGCAAACAGCGTCCCCCGATAGGGCAGGGTGTGGTCTGCCAGGTGAGGAAGAGAGCTGTGAAGTTCTTTCTTCACCAATGGAGAGCGCTCTTCTGTAGAGGTGGATGGCTCCTCACTCAGTTTTCCTGATGTGCCCAGAACCGTGGTCCGCCCACTGATGGCGTTACGCCTCTCCCGATGATACGGGGAACCTGAACTTTCATCCTCTAAATGAGAGAAAATTTTTTAAAAAGAATGAATATGAATACTTTTATTCATAAAATATGATTATTTTTATTCCAATTCAACCCAAGGTCCATGCACAGCCTGGTAGGTGCAGGTAGATAGCAGGAACGAATTTAAATGACAATAATAAGAACACTCTACTGCACACTATTGACTTAACTCTTTTATTTTATTCAAAGCGAACAACGCTTTTGGTATATAGCGTCCTCAGGTTAACTGAGCGAACCTGAGGACGCTATATGCAAAATGCGTTGTTCACTTTGAATAAAATAAAAGAGTAAAGTCAATAGTGTGCGGTAGAGTGTTCTTATTATTGTCATGAATATTTTTTTATTATTATTGTTATTTTATTTATTTATTATTATTACTAAATATAATAACAAATTTTGCCACTTTATTGAAAAGTAGAGTACAAAGATATGAATTTAAGTGTGCTACCCTAATTCATGCCTACAAAAAAATATATAATAATAATTCAAGCAGTAATAGATAATTTTATCAATTTTGAGTTCAGCTCACAGTGCAGTAATGTTTGTGTCCAGTCCAGTTAAGTTCTAAATCTGCAGTTCTCAGTCTTTTTTACTTCAATCGCTCCCAAAGACAATATTTAAAGGCTCCTAAAGATATTTCTTGTACTATACTGCTTTATTGATAAAAAACTGCTTATATTTTGAAACTTTATTTTCAGAAACTGGGAGTGGCAATATATTAAATAATAAATAATTAAAATCAATTAAATTCCAGTTAAGTTTCAATAACTGAATGTTATTCACCATTTCCGAATAACATTTCTATGTGCTAAAATATTTTAAAGCTAGACATAACTAAATCATTTTTAAACATGACGTTTTAGGCTTTTATTAATTTCCACAAATTTCAAGGTCTGGAAATCACACTCATATTTCCAGGTTTTCAAAGAAAATTCTGGTGCTTAAATTTTTTAAGGGCATTGTTATGCGTTAACATCAATTTTATGTTTTAAACTTATTTTAATGTGTTTTATTTTTTATATTTTCTTTTTAGTCATTTTGCAGGTTCTTTGGAAGTTTGTGGTTGAGAACCACTGGCCTAAATACACATTAATCTGTGCTAACAATATATCAGCATATGTAATAAAAACACAAAGTCTTCATACACACTCTCATAATATGAATAGATCAGGCCCTGAGTAGCTTTTTGTTCAAACAAACAATGTAAAAGTGTAGGGGGAAAAAAAGCATAAGCTTGTTGTCTGAGCTTTGCTAATGTCATGATCATATAAAAACCATCATTATAGCTAATACTACAATAGGAAAATTCATGGCCACAAAAAAAACGATACACAATGCAAATACACAGAGACACTCATAGGTAGACAGACCTACAGACAGCGGCAATAAATATGTGGGACAAGTCTGGTCACGCTAAGATTTCGGGTAGTGCAGGGAGTTATTGTTAGTGCTAACGTGTGCTTTAGGGAACTCTTTATGGGTTTTATGTGCAAAGGCTCCTGGGCATGGCCTCTTCCAGGCAAATGTGCAGGTTCGTAGCTTCACACAAGAGCAATGGAGTGACTCTGTGTCTCTGCTTGCCACAGTCTGTGAA
This sequence comes from Semotilus atromaculatus, assembly GCA_031834385.1. Taxonomy (NCBI): domain Eukaryota; kingdom Metazoa; phylum Chordata; class Actinopteri; order Cypriniformes; family Leuciscidae; genus Semotilus; species Semotilus atromaculatus. The sequence continues at coordinate 17,315,598 of JAULUF010000084.1, forward strand.
ATAAAACAGGCCAACGTTCAACATCACAGCAGCAGTCAGGCAAGGATTTCCCACAAGCTCTCTCTCTCTCTCTCTCTCTCTATTTTTTTCTTCTTTTTTTTTCAAAGACACAGAATCCCATGGAGAGGGCAGCTGAGTCTTTTCCCTGCATTCCAAACTGCCCATTAAATGGCCTCATGGGTAGTATCAACGCCCACAAGCTATCCGCCTTCTCTCTCTCTCTTTCCCTCTCTTTCCATATACCAGTCTTTTAACACTGTTCCTGCCTCTCTCCTATACACACACACCAAAAGAGGTGTACTTTCCTTATTTCTATGTCTGCAAGTAATCTGTTCTGGCAGACAGAGTAGGACTTGTACCCCACAGGGACAGTCTCCACTGGTCTAAAATGGGGCAGAGAGAAGCAAGTTTACAGGGCTTTGCAGGGTTTACAGGGTTTAGTGCTTGATCTTTCTTGAAGACACATGACCCATTACCTGACCCCATCTCGCTCATGACCTCTCAGCCTAGAATAAGTAGTGGAGCAACCCATAATTCAGTCCTCTAACCTACCATACCCTTTCACTGCTGCATAACATCAGTTAATATCATTGTTTACCACCGCACAATTTATTATAATTGTAGGGAAATAAAATGAACAGCACATTATGTAAAATGCATCCTGATTTGTTCCACATTAGGAATAAAGTAATACAAGTTTGGAATAACAAGAAAAAAATATGTCAGTAGGTGAACTATCACTCACATGTTTAGCTAAACTAGACAAGCCCAACAGACGCTGATATTTGAAGCTTTATCAGATTCTTGTTTCTAAGCACTACAGCACAACAGCACAACTTTTTAACAAAATACAGACCATAAGACTGTAATTTGCAAAGTAAAAGAGTGCTGGCCTTGGGAAAGCCAGCAAGAGTCGGTCTGACAGAATAAATGGTATCAGCGGGTTCTGGTGGAACGGAACACTTGTGTGTTGGCATGCGAGAGCGGTTGTGGTCATTAAGCTCAAACTGTAAACCTCCTCCGGTTTGGCCGAGTTTAGCAGTATGCCGTTGCTGATGAGTGCTGCTCTAATGCTGGGCTGTTTTAAAATCTTTCTGTTCTAAAAACTCTAGTGTGGAGGCATGGAGCTGCCGCCAAATTTCCAGTAGCGCTGTAGCTAGGAAAAGCCAATTAAAACTATGTGAATTAAAGATGGTATTTTACGTATCACTATAGAATACACTTTACAAACAGTCATGATAGAGAGCATTCAAGGTTCATCGATCCATGAAAAATGACAGCATCAGTTGGGTTATAAGTCTTTAATCCTATACTGCATAGCCAGTGATCTTATTGAGGGAATAATAGCACTTATAAAGTTAAAGCAGGATTAATAGGCCTGCTCCCATAAAACCACAATATTAACATAAAGGGATTTAAGTATCATCCTGTTACCATGCTTGCTCACACACACACACACACACACACACACACACACACACACACACACAATTTGAAAGTGTATTCTGAGGTATGGGTATATGGAAGTGAGGGAAAGAACAGTCCTGACTAAAAACAACCTAAATTCAATGACTATTTTAAATTTGCTATATTTTATTTTATTTTATTTTATTTTTTATTTGAATCTAATTTAATTTCAATATGATATTTGTATTTTTTTGTAACTAAACAAAAATGTCAAAAATATGTCTTGATTTGTTTTATTTACTTAATTTAAAAAAAAAAACGCGTAAGATTTCACACGTACCTCGGACACCGTTCTGCAGGACGTGTCCCCATAGCATCAGCAACTGAAGCATTGAGTTCCCCTTGAAAGTGAACCACAATTTTTTGCGAATAATCAGAATAATGAAAATTGCATGTAAACAGAAGTGATGAGGTTTGGCTGTGTCATGTAAACATTTACTGCGATTAAGTCTTTACTCTGATTATTTGAAATAATTACATTATTGGTGCATATGTAAACATGGTCATTGTCCTAAGGGACACATTGAGTCTGATCCCCCAGCTGGTTGGCTTTAATCACCACAAAGATCTTTCAACAAAGTCTTATTAGTGTAAGTACTGTGATGACCACTAAGCTGAGATATGCCGTTAAGTCCAGAGAGTGAAACCAGTGTGAGCTAGACACATGAACCTATGACCCTTCCAATGGATTAAAATGACATTAAAGGGCCCTGTGGCATCGTGAGAGGGTATGTCATAGAGGCAAGGTATGTGCCATCTAGGTGGTTACAGCATGGGGACTACAAACCAAGATGGCCACCTCATACCGAACTACAATTACCAGGTTCCTCAGCGGTGGGAACACACCTGTTCTGAGTGAAGGAGAGACGCTGTTAATGAGCTGAGAACAGAGAGACTGCTGTTTTTTGTTAGAGAGTGAAAAGTGAAGCTGAAAGAGTTTTTGGGTGTTAAAAAAAAGAAAGAACACTCTGGAATTTTGAGTTGATTTTTATTACAAGAAACCAGTGACTTGATCTCTGCCTGGACTCGATTTGTGAACCAACCCACACTTTGGCGATACCCTACCTCTCACGATGCTACATATGGTGGAGAATGCAGTTCCAATGGTGTGACTGCTGATGTCCAACAGAGACTGGGAAGATCTGACGGTGAAATTTGCTAAGCTAAGTACAAAAGAACACAACATTACAATGGAGGAGTTGTTGAAAGCGTTACTAGAATCTAACCAAATCCAACAACAAACTAATGCTGCATTAGTAGAAGAACAAAGAGGTGCAAATGAATTGAAAACAAGAGAGCTTCAATTAAAAATGAGCCAAGAAAGCAACAAAGTCAGAGCTAGTGACTTCATTCCTAAAATGGGGGTCACCGATGACGTGGAGGCATACTTATATGCTTTTGAGCCAACAGCACATAGAGAAAAGTGGCCAAAAAAACAGTGGGCCAGGATGTTGGCACCCTTTTTGTCAGGTGAATCCCAAAAAGCTTTTTTGGATCTGGACCCTACAAATGCAAATGATTATGATTGCTTGAAAAAAGAGATCCTCAGCAGAAATGGTCTCACCACATTTGGAATGGCCCAGCGAGTACATGTATGGGGTTTTCAGAAAGACCAACCTCCCCGTGCACAATTTCATGAACTGATGCGCCTGACGAAGAAATGGCTACAACCTGAAAAGAGCACGTCAGCAGCTGTGGTCGAGAAAGTGGTGGTAGATAAGTATTTAAGAGCCCTTCCATATGAAGCAAAAAAAGTAGTCAGCCAGAGTAACCCAACAACGGCAGAGGAGTTAATAGCGTCAGTTGAAAGATATCAAGCTAATGTAAATATGTTAAAGCTACTGTCCGTAACTTTTTTAAGTTAAAAAGAATCCAAAATAATTATTTAAAAAAAAACATATTCTGCCAGTGGTAAAAACTATCTGCTTGCCATAGCTAGATTCAAAACGATTAGCTTGTAATAATGATTTTAATTCCAGTGGTACTGGTGGGTTTCCGCGGGAAATTCGAGCATGTCTTTGCGTCATTACGTCACATCCGTACACATAAAGAAGGAGTTTCGGCTAGACGGCTATACTGCGCGTGAGGAGATGTAGAGATGTATAGGCTTTTCTCGCGGCACTTTACATAATTAAACTTATGGCGATCTAGAAAGATCCAAACAACAATCATCAGTGTCAACTGGAGATTCACCAGTTATAAAACCCAAAAGACTTCATACTTCGGATTTAAGGTGGCTAGAGAAAGATAAAGAAATTAACCGTCTCATGCGAACACAAGGATTTAAACATCGAAGGTGCGTGAACTCCGTGTTTTGAAGGGGTTCGAAACGGAAGAAGAGACGGCTTTTTTCTGCTTAACAAGTAAGACATTTCAATAGTTCAATCGTGCAACAGTACCACTGTTTTCTTAATTCACACAGTTATGGAGTTTCCTTGTTGTGCCTTTCTCGTTTAGCTATTATGGAGAATATGAATTCTGAAATACACAGGTAATAAAACACATTAAATGCAACGTTAGTCACGCAATGCTGATGTTGTTAACATGAACAATTTGAGAACAAAGTAATGTTAGGCTATAATTTGCACGGTTGCTGTAAATCGCGTTGATTAAATCTAACGATCGCTTGTCATGTCGAATGCTTTTTCCCCCTTAGTTGATCAGAACAAAAATGGATGTTACTTACTTGTTCAGAAGATATTTTCCAGTGAAAATTCTTATGTTGGTCAAACTTTCAAAAAGTTAATCTGTGATTCTGAATGACAGTATCCACACAGCGCGGTGACTGACAGCAGCACTCGCCTCAAAACACTGTGTTCATCCGCGCTGTTTCATGCCGATTTACAACCCACGTAAAGATGATAATTCCGCGAATAACTGCAATTGCAAATTTCGAACAGAGATGGTGACAAAGAGGAAAAACTGCGGACTGCAGCTTTAAGTTACCAGACACCAGTTAACTCTTCTCCACAGACGAGGAAGACACCCAAAGGTCGGTCGACACAGTGGTTTAGCCAGAGGAAGGGGAACAATAGTCCCTATGAACAACAAAAAGCATTGCAAGATTACAGTCCTCGAACATGTTACAAATGTGGGGAACTTGGTCATATTTCTTGGCAGTGTGACAAACCAGATGAACCCATGCCAACAGTAGATTCTTCAGGGAGCAAGCAGACTAATTTCTTTGCTGCATTGATGGGAGCCACAAACTTCCCAGCCATGGCCTGCCCGGTGACGATAAATAGCCAGGATGTGGAGGCTTTGTTAGACTCAGGGAGCATGATTACCTTGGTCCACAAGTCACTAGTCAAGCCAGCAGAGATCTCTCAGGAAGATACCGTGCCTGTGTCTTGTGTGCATGGAGACACTCAGAAATACCCAACAGTCGCATTAACCCTCATCACCACCAAAGGGAGATGTGATGTTAAAGCAGGAGTAGTGGACTCGTTGCCAGTAAGTGTGCTCATTGGCAGGTATTGCTCAGTGTTCCATGCTTTGTGGCAAGACCTATCGGAAAAAAAGATGAGAGATACCGAAAGGCCTAGAGGTAAAACAAAATCTAGGGGAGACTCTGCCCAAGGGATTCAGGATGTAAAATATTTGACCAAATGTTGTTTTCCAGTTCAGACTCGTGCAGAAACAAGGGATGTTCCAGAGGAGACTGAGACCGCTTCTGAGAAGGAGTCATCACAAGAGAGCATGGGTGAAACTGGAGCCAAAGCAGAGGCTGTGCCATTAAAAGGACAATGTGGTACGTCACAGTTAAATGACCAAACGTTGACTAATGCGCTGAGAAATGTCAGAATGGTGGAAGGGGTAGATAAGAAACAGGGACACCTTACATACCCTTACTTTGCAATAAAAAAACGGTCTGCTTTATCGAGTAAACAAAAGTGAAGAGGACATCCAGGAACAGCTTCTAGTTCCTAAGTCTCATAGATCAACAGTGTTGCATCTATCTCACACCCACCAACTTGGAGCCCACTTAGGGGTCAATAAAACGAAAGAGAGAATTCTTCAGCGTTTTTTTTGGCCCGGCATTCATAAAGAGGTAGAAAACTACTGCCGCAGCTGTCCAGAATGTCAACAAGTAGCACCAAAACCCACAGAGCGGAACCCCCTAATTCCCCTTCCAATAATTGAGACCCCGTTTAATAGAATTGGAATGGATATTGTGGGACCCCTTCCCAAGAGTTCTAGAGGACATCAATACATTTTAGTGATGCTGGATTATGCTACTCGATACCCTGAAGCTGTTCCCCTGCGAAAAGCCACAGCCAAACAGGTGGCCAAAGAGCTTTTTCTCCTCAGTAGTAGGGTAGGGATTCTAAAAGAGATCCTAACAGATCAATCAGGGGACCCCCTTCATGTCAAGAGTTGTTAAGGAGATGAGTAGCCTGTTGAAAATCAAACAACTCAGAACCTCAGTTTACCATCCCCAAACAGATGGACTTGTAGAGCGCTTCAATAGAACGCTCAAGCAGATGCTACGTAAAGTCATTAATAAAGATGGACGAAACTGGGACCAGCTTCTACCCTACCTTCTGTTTTCACTGAGAGAGGTACCCCAGGCCTCTACGGGATTCTCCCCTTTTGCATTGCTCTACCCACACAAGCCAAGAGGTCTCTTAGACATTGCCAAAGAATCTTGGGAAGAACAGCCCTGTCCACATAGGACTCTAATCGAACATGTAGAAACTATGAGAGAGAGGATGGCAGTAGTATTCCCCATTGTCAGAGAGCACATGGAAAAGGCCCAAAGGGAACAACAAGCCACCTACAACCGGGCTGCACAGCCTAGGGAGTTCCAAACAGGAGATAAGGTGTTGGTGCTCATACCCACTGCGCAAAGTCATACACCAACGTCCATACAGATCCCTGAAGCCCGCCGGGAAGCTATCAAAGAGGAGGTGAGAAAAATGCTAAAACTAGGGGTCATTGAAGAATCTCAGAGTGCCTGGTCAAGCCCTATTGTGCTGGTTCCCAAGCCAGATGGAACAATAAGGTTCTGTAATGACTTCAGGAAACTAAATGAAGTGTCACAGTTTGATTCTTATCCAATGCCACATGTAGATGAGTTGATTGATCGGCTGGGCAAGGCCAGGTTTATTACCACCCTTGATTTAACCAAAGGATATTGGCAGGTTCCTCTTTCTCCAGAATCCAAAGAAAAGACAGCCTTTGCTACCCCAGGGGGGCTATATCATTATGTTTCCCTACCTTTCGGCCTGCATGGGGCACCAGCGACTTTTCAGAGGCTGATGGACCGGGTCCTCCGGCCTCATCAAAGGTATGCTGCAGCGTATTTAGATGAGGTGGTGGTGTATAGCCGGGATTGGGAAACCCACTTAATGCAAGTACAGAAAGTGTTGGATTCAGTAAGAGAGGCGGGCCTCACTGCTAACCCTAAAAAGTGTAAACTAGCCTTCTGTGAAACAAACTACCTGGGATACACCATAGGACGAGGCCTTGTTAAACCCCAAGAGCCCAAAATCAAAGCCATACAAGACTGGCCTAGGCCATCCACGAAGACCCAAGTTAAGTCCTTCCTGGGCCTTGCCAATTACTACAGAAGGTTTGTCCCTAACTTTGCTAGTTTGGTTGCTCCCCTTACAGAAATGACCACGAAACAACACTCCAGGATGGTGAAATGGTCCGAAAAGGCAGAGGAATCGTTTGCACAACTAAAGAAGGCCCTGACATCTCATCCTATCCTGGTGGCACCGGATTTTAAGAATTCTTTTATAGTACACACGGATGCTTCAGAGGTGAGTCTTGGGGCAGTATTATCCCAAACGCAAGAGGGAGCAGAACATCCAGTTTTGTATATAAGTAGGAAGTTAGCAAAGCATGAGAAAAATTATTCCACATTGGAAAAAGAATGTTTAGGAGTCAAATGGGCGTTGGAGACCCTTCGGTACTACCTTATAGGGCGGAAGTTTGTCCTGGTAACAGACCATGCCCCGTTACAGTGGATGGCAAGGAATAAAGAGACCAATAGGAGGGTAACTAGATGGTTTCTGAGTCTCCAAGCATTTAATTTCTCTGTCGTTCACAGACCCGGACCTTGCCATGGCAACGCTGATGCCCTCTCACGACGAGATGCCCTCTACACCTTCGCCCCGCAACCACGAGCCACAGAGCAGAGAAGGGGGGTGTGTGGCATCGTGAGAGGGTATGTCATAGAGGCAAGGTATGTGCCATCTAGGTGGTTACAGCATGGGGACTACAAACCAAGATGGCCACCTCATACCGAACTACAATTACCAGGTTCCTCAGCGGTGGGAACACACCTGTTCTGAGTGAAGGAGAGACGCTGTTAATGAGCTGAGAACAGAGAGACTGCTGTTTTTTGTTAGAGAGTGAAAAGTGAAGCTGAAAGAGTTTTTGGGTGTTAAAAAAAAGAAAGAACGCTCTGGAATTTTGAGTTGATTTTTATTAAAAGAAACCAGTGACTTGATCTCTGCCTGGACTCTATTTGTGAACCAACCCACACTTTGGCGATACCCTACCTCTCACTAAGCTACAGCCCCTATCATGGATATTTTAAAGTTTCCTAATGTTGTTTTGGAGTCTCCTACAACAGGTTTGCATGCATCAAATGCCAAAAAAACTGTTTCATTTTCTTATAATATACATTTGCACATCACCAGATTTTTAATGATTCTCAAACGACTCGCCAAATGAATCAATCTCTCTAAATCCCTCGTTTTCGCGAGCTACTCTGCTCTGATTGGCCAGACAGCTAAGTCTGTTGTGATTGGTTTACCGCGTAATTCCCATTTCCATAACACCGACAGCTCTGTGTATCCTGAGCTATTTTTTTTACAGTCTATGGTCCTGAGGCTTCCTACACCGTAAACTAAACACAGTAAGGAACAATGACGTTGATTTTACCATATCAATCCGAGCGCGAGTCCGATGATGAAACACTAGAAGAACCATTCATTCAACCCAAACCTCGATCGCAAGGGCGACACGAGCAGGACGTTTCAGTGATTCACTACTCAGTTTGAGGCAACTAATAGCCGAGCTCTAGCGTGAATGACTGATGTAACATAAACATTGGTAGTGGGAAAAAAAATTCTTTACGGTCACACTGTAGAGCACAGCGTCTCCTCGACATGATCTCTCCAGTATCCACAGGACTCAGCTGCCAGTTTGAGGTTTAAGTTCCCCTGGTGTCTGGCGCGCAATAAGTAGGCGGGCTAATGTTTTGTCTTGACGTCACGACGAAACGGCTTATGACTCGTTTGAAAAATTCATTTCATTGACTCAGAGTCGACTCTTACTTTTGAAAGACAATAATTTTATATACGGTGCACTTTCAGATTTAAAACTTTGCAGGATGTTTTCATTCACTTAGAGCTATATTACACACTACATGTAAGGTCATTTTCAAAAATCCATGATAGGGGCCCTTTAATGCAATTTTACAAGCTCATAATAAAATAATTTTAAATATCTCAGTCTGCATCAAGTCATACTGTTCCCTGAATTCCTTCAGCATTTACAATGGCTTCATATCAATAGTGGCACAAGTGCACCCCACCCCAGTTGCTATCCTCAAGAACAGAGGGTTACACTAATTGACATGTACTTCTTCACAGACCCAATGGCACTCCTAATGGCTCTGCAAACACTCAGCGACAGGAGGTCAACAGCCTCTTGATTCACTCAATAGACAGTAGAGGAGCAACATCTGATAATCTCCCTCCCTCCTTTCAGCTCTTTTCATTTACTCTCTCTTCTCTTTATTTTTATGCTCCCTTCTAGCACCGAATTAAATTTCTTACCCCTGTTCTTCTCACTGTCCCTAAAGAAAATGTCATCTCCGGATCAAAACACAGGAGAAGAAGAATCTGAAACAAGTGATAGAAGATTGCTCACTCAAATGTAAAATAATGTGATCATCAAACATTAAACAGCGTGTAAATCAAAACTGCTTAATGTTTCCAAATGAAATTAAGCGTAACCCATGAAGAGAAAACGACTGTGAAGCTTTGGGGGTGTTGGACTCACTCTACGCCATATGTGTTTTGATCATCGTTCTGAATCTGAAATAGGCGTAGTTTTTGACACAAATTAGATTTTCTCTACTTTTTTTGTTTAAAATATTTTCTTTCTTTATGAAACTTACCAACATTCAAGTGTTGATAAAAAAGGATGCATGAAGCTAATTAAATGTTTTTAAAATGAAAGTAAAAGGTATTTTTTTCCCAAGGATAAAAAATTACATTTGAACATAGAAGAATAGGCCTCCTGCAAGTGCAAAAATAATATATAAATAGTAAACAATAAGTATAATGTTAAAGGAGCAGTATGTAAGATTGTGGCCAAAACTGGTACTGCAATCACTTTCAAATTACTGACTCAAGGTTGCCAGATATGCTGCAGGATCCGATTACGACACGTTATTAGCTGCAGCTGTGGGAACTAGAGCAGAGCTGGCAAACCCGAATGCTGCAACACTACTGACTTCGTGATTGGTAGATCGGTGGAGGGTGGCACTCAGACCAAAACACAACATGACAACATCAACATCAGTTGAGGGCTGCAACTTCACTTTTTAAATGACAATATCCTGGCCAGACTACTGTTGTCAGTGATATAAGTATTTGAAATGAACATGATTTCTTAATGTCTAGTGACATATCAGGGAAAATGTATGATTAATTGAAATAAATTTCTTACATACAGCTCCTTTAAGTTCACTTAAAGAAAACTTGTAGTATAAAACTACTAAACTAGTAGTTTACTGAGAGAGTATACTTCAAAGTGTACTTTCATAAACAAAACATTTACTACAAGTATTAAAATAGTAAACTACTAGTATACCCATAAATTCACATGCAGTACAATTGAGAAACGTAATTATGAAGTAGTTGTGCACTTAAAGTTTACTACTGCTACACTTACAGTACACTTAAACATATACTTTTATATACTACAAGTGGGCCAATTTAGTCCAAAGCGGTATTAATAGTACACTTACAAGTTTACTACTAGTACATATTGACATGAGTATATTTATTACATAAAGTATACTTAAAAATATACTTGAACATTACTTGAACTTGAAGTATACTTCTTTTTCGTAAGGGTTCAAATTGCAGATTTCTAGAGTTCATGTAGAAATGTTTGATTTTGCAAACTTTGGTATCTTGGCTAATATGAGCACAACTTAAAGGTTGTATCAGTCATTTCAGGCCCAAAAAAGGCCGAAACATAAATTGTCACATTCACCTAATCTTTCCTAATGATCCGCTAGCTGCCCGCCCCATAAGCATGCCGTCCAAAAAACGCGTCTCTGTAGGCAGCCTAGGCTCTGAAATCTGCACACAAAAACAAATGGGACAACCACCACTCAAAACCAAAATAAACAGTGTTTCAACCAATCACCAATCACTTCGCGTCCAGCCGTGAACGAGCTCAAAACCTCACAACACCCGCTCCTGTCTGTGATTGGTTGAAACACTGTTTATTTTGGTTTTGAGTGGTGGTGTACCAATTTGTTTTTGTGTGCAGATTTCAGAGCCTAGGCTGACTACAGAGACGCGGTTTTTGGACGGCATGCTTATGGGGCGGGCAGCTAGCGGATCGTTAGGAAAGATTAGGTGAATGTGATGATTTATGTTTCGGCCTTTTCTGGGTCAGAAATGACTGATACAACCTTTAAGGCATTGTTTAGATCTCTTCTGAAACTCTTAGATCTCTAGAGAAACATTTGAGGGCCCTTTTCTCAGAAAAAGAAAAGAAGTTAAGAAAAGTCTCCACTTGCTCTCAAGATTAACCTCATTGGAGAAACAACTGAGATATTAAAGTACTCATTTGTGGTTTCTCCTTCCTAAGGGACAATAAAAGTCGACAGATCTCTAGCAATTTCATTTAGGTGGTTTCCTCATAGACGGATTCCCGTTTGAGCCATATTACAGAGCAGAGTTCAAAAGTTTCCTTCAGACTTTCAGATGAAGGTGAGTGTGCTATTGCACTCTGGGCTTAGCGGGGCTCTGATGTTGAGATTACAAATGTCAGGAGGCAGATGAGAAGGATTTCCATTGCCTGACCATCAACCCTTCTTTTTTATTTCCTCGGTTTCCCCCCTTAGTATTCCTTTATTTATTTTGCCATTTTGGCTCCAACATTGCTCCACAGATTCACCAGTCTTTTCACCTCAACACATAAACAGCAAGCTTGTTCTCTGTGGACTGGGAGGAAAGCGTGCTCCAGTAAAAAAAAAAAAAAAAACGGTGCAAAAGAGGGGAAGAGAGAAGGGGAGAGAGGAAAAGTGATTGTGCTCCCTCTTTCTCTCTCTGTAGTGATTGAATTTCTTAACATCTTTTCAAAAATCGCTTAAATGCCTGGAGGCGAGAGGAAGAAACAAGCTAATGGTGGATGGGGAGCACTGAACAAATTTCAGAGCCCTTTCCTGCTTGCGTTTGAGGTTTGAAAGCGAGTGCCCTGCCTTTCAAGTTTCAAAGTCCTCCTTTCTCCCGTGGTGTCACTGAAGGATTTGAAAAGAAGGTAATTGTGCTCACTGCCGCCCTGATCAGAGGCACACAGCCTAGGCTCTAGTATTTCACCAGCTCTCAGTACCACAGGAATAGACTCGGCAACTCTGCTCCAACTTTCCCCCTCTCTCCCCCTCTCACTGGTTCTCTCTCTCTCTCTCTCTCTCTCTTGCTTTCTCTCTCTCTCTCTCCTGTTCTTTGTGTCTCTTGATCTCCATCTCTCGCTTTTTTTCCACTCACTTTCTCTGAGTCTTGATCTGGGCTTCTCTCTCTACCAATTGGATCTCCCTCTGTGCATGGTTGTCCTCTGACAATCTCTCTGCTCTTTTCTGCCCTCCTCTTTACCTTACTCTTTATTATATTTTGGGGCAAGAAATGTAAAGTCAGCTAGAAACCTTCCCAAAACATAAGTAACAAATTTGTGCGTGTATGTGTGTGGAAACTGTAAAATCCCTTTCTCTACTCAAAATTGAAGCAGTTAGAAATAAAATGTATAGTGTTTGGATGTATATATATGAGTTTGGGGCAGGGATATCTGCAGATATTAGTTTTTTCCAACTAATGCTACAGTAGGTTCAGACTACATAATATATCTGTTACAATAGTCACTGTGTCAAAGTCTTTTTGACTCCTAAATTCTTGTCCTGTCATGAACAAGAAACATGTCAGACTACATGTTGCTTCCCGGCCAGTCATCGCATGCCGTCTTTAACGATGTGCGTGATGTCATCGAGAAGGCAGAACTAGCGCCTGATAATGAAGTTTGTTTATATTTTGCAGTATCGTTTGGTGACACTGGAGCCATAGAAATGATTTTAGTGAATCAGTTCATTCAGACAGTTTCCATTAACAAAAAAAAAATTAGCCTAATTTATTTGAATGCCTTTATAGAACTGTTTTTTGAGGTTGTATAAAAATATTTCGCACATTAATTTGAATTTTCATTGTTTTTGAGACACATGGAATTCTTATCTGATAGATTATATAAAACTTTTCAAAAAGTAGATTGCAAACAATCTAAAAAATAGCTATCCTAATTATAGCTATTTAAGAGTGCAAAAACATATTCTTATTCATTCTTCATGATTTTTTTTTTCAATATAATTTATGAGACCAGGATTTATTTGTCTCAAAAACAATAGAGATAACAATTAATGTGCTAGCATTAAACTTAAAGAGAAATGTAAATACAAATAAGAGAAATAATAAAATAATGTATCAGTCTCCATTTTCAATCTGCCAACATCCATTCAGCCCTACCAGTCCCTTGCTGCCTCCCTAACTCAGAGGCATTCACAAAATCAAATCTCTGTTCGACCCTCTATTTGATGATGAGTAGAAGCAAAAAATTGTCTTCACTGGCTCAAGCATTCCCACAAAATATTTTCCTCCAACTCTTTCTGCATAGGACCAGCTACCACAGCTGCCCAGAAAGGCCTATCAGAAACCAGATAAAAATGCTAGGTCGGTGGACTTCCCTCTCTTTCGAAACCTACGTGAGACCAAACCTCTTCCACATCTGACAAGTCCACCAAACTCTCACATCCACATAATTTCGTTGCTTACCAAGCCCTGCAGGACTCGTTTGCATCCGTATTCAGTGAGGGCTCTCCAGTTCAAATGTGCAGTAGCTACCATGCAAAGGCTTTCCCATTTGAATTGCACTGTGGGCACTCCCATCCAGATGCAACGCAGGCTTTCCCATTCGATTTGCTGTGTGGGCTCTCCCATTCGTCTAAAATGAGAGCTTTCATGTCATATGTTTATTGTGGGCTCCCCATTACAATTGCAGTGAGGGCTCTACCGTTCAAATCGCAGTGTGAGCCCTTTGTTCGGGTGCAGTGGGGGCTCTCCCTTTCCAAATCGCTGTGTGATCCTTCATGATCTATATCATAGAGGTTGTTCCACTCGGATCGCAGTGTGGGCCCTCCTATCCAAACAGTGGCCTGGAGGAACCTGGAATTAGTCCTTTGACAGTAGCGGGCCCATCGTGTTCTCATGCGATTCAGGTCCTCGCGTTAGAGGGAGGGAAGCAATGCATCTAATACACATCTTAGGCTCCCTATTTTTGTGGCTGAGGGAGAGGTTATCACTTTGGATATTGTTCGGCTCGCTTCTCCAAGGACTCCCTCACTCATGACATTAAGAGCTCCCTGATATCTGACTCAGGGGTTCCAAGTAATGAATGCTATGGCAGGACATTCTCCATCTCTACCACGTTTCTCCCTCCAGTCCCTCCAGTGATAAAAGCAGCAGCGAGATACATCAAACTTTATTAAAAAATAAATACATTTCTTCCTTCACTGCCGCAGCAGTTTACATTCACAGCTCCTCGTTATCACTAGGCTATGCCTATTTAAAAAAATACAGCTCCAGCAGGAGTAACTCCTGAGAATCAGTTGATCATAAGTTAAATAAATGCAACAGCAAGATGTGTCCCAGAGTAAAGCACCCAAAATTCCCCTACAGCTCCCCAGGAGCCTCCCATAAACCATAGTTCTAACAGTGCCCCATTCAAACTTCCATAGCAAATACTGCCATCCGCTTCGTTCGCATCTTTCCAGCTTGCTGTCCTAAATCTAATTAGCACTTTTTGGGAGGTATATCTAAGCTTGAGTTGAAGTTGCTTCCTCATGCCCCTCCACTGTGGACAGCAAACTAAATATGCTTAACCTTATTAGTTTAAAGATTATATGGGCAAATATTATATGGGAGGAGTGAACCCATCTAAAAACTGCTAGAGCATATAAGCAGCTGCTCACCTGGCTCTGGCATCAGCTGTTTTGGCATCCCTCCACCTCCCCAACTCCACCAACATAATTAGGCATCTTGTTAACATACTCATCATCCAAGCATTATTAGTCAAACTGGGGGTATATCTAAGCTTGAGTTAAAGTTGCTTCCTCGAGCCCCTCCACTGCGGACAGCAAGCCAAATACACTTCACATTATTAGCATAAAGATTATATGGACAAAGGAACTCGTAAAACATTGGAAAATGTACATTTGTGGAAAAAAAATTATAGGTATTTTGAGAATGGTTGAGCTATTGTCACACTTAAATTAAGTTAAGTAACCAAATCATTTTATTTAAACACTCCTAAACACTGTAAATAAGAGATGGGACAGGAAAGAGACAGAAAAGAGCACAAAAGATGCCTGAGGACAGGTCAGAACATCGTTCTTATGACCAGTGAGGGATGTTTCTGGCAGTGGGATGGGAGTCTCTAAAGTTGAAGGCTGGTATAAGGCTAGTATAAGGATAAGCTCAAAGGCAGAGCTGTCTTCTTATTTTCTTCTAGCTCTCTGCCCTCTTTTCGATGCATGCCAATCATCTCTCACCCTGCTCAAAGTTGAACTGGCTCTCATGCTGCTGAGCGGTCGGCTAATGCCAGTCAACATGCAGCAGAGTAGCACAGAGGCCATTTACGTCAGAGTTGCACAGTGTTGCACACCGTTTCCGGTAAGGATGCAGGCTTTGTTAAGGGGGAAAAAAATGGAGAAAGCAAAAGGTCAAGACTGAATATCCACCTGCAGATGTTTTGAAGGGTCTGGTGTCAATAGTTGAGGTTGGTGTTTTTTTTTGTTTGTTTTTTTGTTTTTGTTTTTTTGCGGTGGAGGTGGTGAAGCTGATGTGTGGGGAGTTGCAGTGGAGGAACAGAGGAGCTTGTGGTAAAAAACAAAACGTTTCTTCAAAGCTTTCTCCTCCTGTGAAGTAATCCCTCTGTCTTTTTTCTCTCCTTATTTCTTTATCTTGCAAATCAACTTGCAGGAGAAGCAACCATTAACAATGCAAAGAGGATGCAGATATTCCTGTGCTTGGCATGCGCATAATAACGGCACCTCTCCAAAAGGCTTACCTGATTCGTCAGCCTGGCACCTGCACTAAAGACCATAGAATTGTTTGTGATCAGAAAATACCCAAGGAGAGAGTGAGAGGGGGAACAAAACAGAGGGGGGAAAAAACAGTTTCACCAAACTCGATAGCAAGAGAAGAGCAACGGGATTACTACAAGTGTGTGGGATATTCCTCCTCCTTGGCTCCCCATGCAGTAAGAAGGCAAAAGGTTCTCAAAGACTTATCCTTTAACCCCCACCAGGAGAGGTTTAAAGCCAAACTAACACATCCTCAAAGATGGGTTCAACTTCCCATTGTGGAGGCCAATAATCTATTTGATACAGAAATGGTGGGTAGATTACAGGGTAGAGCAAAGCAAAAGATCTGCACAGCACACTATTTTGAGGGGTTATTTACTATTCAAAACTTTGAGGACAGTACGTTTTGGGGACTCTTTTTTTTTTTTTTACGAATTTGTACTTTTATTCAGAAATGATGCATTAAAGTGATCAAAAGTGACAGTAAAGACATTTATCATTTTACAAAAAAATATATATGTTTTGAATAAATGCTGTTATTTGAACTTTCTATTCATTAAATAATCCTGAAAACATGTATCACAGTTTTCAAACAATATTAAGCAGCACAACTTTTCAGAAAACAACTATTTTAAATTGACTTATATGGTTTATTATAAGAAAATTCAAAATGGCTGTACTGCATAAAACCATTTTACTTTGTAAAACTATCAACGAGGACTACTACTTATTAGGACTAAATGACCATGATACTTTTTTTTTAATGGCTGATGATTATCTTTTACATTTCGAAACAGCTAGGAAAAATTAAAAGCTGGTGTGAAGAACAAATATAAACAGATTTAGATGGCTTCAGAATGGCTACACCCTTTCTAAATACCGCCTAAACACTGCCAATGGAAACATCTGATTATATCTTCAAATGAAAATCACAGAATGTTCTATCTTGAGCCACACAATTCAGGTTATGAGAGTCAAAAATAGAAACGGAAATGATAATAGCATCAGGGATCTAAACACAAGATCACAGGGAGTCATTTTAAGATTCAGAGATGTGAAATACTTTACATTGTGTATTTCCCAAATTGATTCAGTGCTGAAACACAGCATTGAGAGTAAATTATGACATTTGTCTGTCAGCTCCTGATAAGTATCTTTGCAAATTTGACAGCTTCCACATATCTCAATTTGGTTGTATACATATCCTCCGCATTCCATGTAGTGCATTCTGCCAAAGGAAGACCAAGAGAATACTGGATGTCCCTGATTCCCTTCCCAGCAGTAGTGGGAAGCTGGGATGCAATGTATCAAAGACAAGTCAAGGCCTCTTCCCTCTCTCCATGTTCACCTCAAATCAGCGTCACAGAGAAGCTTGAAAGCTCCCCGGGAACCTCGTTTCTCTCCTCCCCCCAGCCTTCTGGGTGTAGCACAGGCATTATCAGAGGTCGGTCTCAATACTCCGGTACGTTCAAGAGCACATGATTGTGCTGGAGAAAGCGAATGCCGGCTGCGGAACTGGGAGTGCTATCAGAGGGGGGACAATGGTGCATTTGGGCTATTCAGAGTTTGCCTTTTCTCTGCAGCCGCTGATGGAGTGCCCATACTCACATCAAACTCAGCTGAAGCATTTGACCAGCCATTCCGAGGCCTTGATCAGACTACATAATGGAGTGTGATTGGTGGTAGCAGGTATGGACCAAACCCAGGTAAAGTGTTGAAAGCAGGAAATGGCTGCATTTTTCCTGAGCAGTGCCAACATGTCAAAAAATATCAAGGTCATGATCTTGTTATTGATCTACATGACTGAAGAACTTTGAAAACTTTCAATAAAAAAAAAAATTTACATTTTATAATATTCCAACTGTCAATCTTGTTTTTTAAAAGCAACAATTTTGAGCTATACAATTCCTGAGCAATAAAAAAGCTACCAAGAAATAAAAGTTTCCTTTATGCAAACAATAAGCAATGAATCTTCTTTTAAACTTCCGTTCATTTTAGTACAATTATAGTTTATCAGGGTAGATGACATTTGTTATTTTAAATGAAAGTGCAGGATTTGTTCAGTAGTTTGTGCGGTTGTTTTAATTAATCAGATTACAAAAATGAAATAAAAATGTATTCAATTAAAAAAAACAAATCAACATTTCAGTTAACAAAAAGTCTGGAAAATATTTTGAAAATGAATGTGGCATTTTTAAGACAGTAGCTTTGTAGCATTTACCAAGAACCATTGGATCAAAACATGATGGATGTAATTATCTTTGAGTTATTTTGCTTGCTGATGATAAACTAAATGCCAAACCAATGTTTATTCTGGTTTTTGGAGGGATCGGCACTGCTGGCTGAGGCACTGGTCTGCTTTGGGTGGACTGAGACGAATGACCCGTGCGTATGCCAGATTTACGCTGCGCTTGACCGTTAACATATCCCTCCACTCACTCAGCACACAGATCAGGGCCAAGCCTGAGGCTTTCAGTTGGACAACTCACCACAAATCAGCTAGCCAAAATTTACACTCAGGCCAGACCACATCCTTTTCACAAGGCTTTGAAAACAGTAAAAAATTCTGAACAGCAGACTTCTTGTGATAAATGTAATAAAGCTGGATGTTGGAAGTCAAGTCAAGTCACCTTCATTTATATAGCGCTTTTTACAATACAGATTGTTTCAAAGCAGCTTTACAGTGATAACAGGAAATTAATGCAACAAAGATTGTAGCTCTAGAAGAAAGTCATTGTCTAGCTTAAGTAAGTTTTTAATTGATTAATTTCTTTTGTAAATATCGTTAGTTATTAACTTAGGGGCCGATTGCACAAAACCGTTTTCAACTTAAAACAGAAAACTTTTAATGCATTTCGGCTGTTACACGACAAACTTTTGGTGGCCTGAGAACGCAAACTTTGAAGTAGGTTTCAAAGTGCAAGTTTTTGAAAACGAGCTTTGAAAGCGATACCGTTATCATCTCTGTGTAAACTTCAAAAATGTGAATCTGTGAAAACGGCACATGCGTTGAACAATTGGTAAACAATAATAATTATAGATACTGTGTTATGTTTGTAGTTGTAATTCCCCTGTTTTGCGGGAGTGGGTAAAGATGTTCAAGCTAGCGAGACTAGGTCGGTGCAGGCTTTATTAAGACAGTTAACGGGAGTAGGATAATTAGACAGTTCAAAGGCACCTGCTTGCCATCCCATAGGGGATGGAATTCTCTGGCCCCTTCCCCTCCCCTCTCATTTAAAAGCATGTTAACTCCTATCAGGGGCTAGCAGGCTAATTTAACTTCTGACATTTGATATCTGAGGAATGAGAAGGATCAGCCGTTTAGCCGGAACGGGATTACCCCTCCATCTACCCCCACTCTTTCCGTCCCCCACCCTGATGAGAAAGCTGCTCTCAGTCAGGCCAAATTCATTAATTTGCTCACTGCTAAGCACTTTATCAATGACGGCGAAATGCCGCTGCATAAAGTGGAGCAGCGTCCCCTATGTTAGCAACTGTGCGGCTGAGATTTTTCAGGCCTTACAGGCCAACTGGTAAACTGCCACATAAACAGTCACGAGTTAACAGTTTAGTCCTATTCGCTGTAGTTTATCTTAAATTTAAATGAAAATGAATTAAATTCTCATCTTATAAATGCATTTATTATTCAGTAGAAGCATATGTGCACACAATGAAGGAGACAATCAAATAGATATTTAGTCCAAGAATCAAAACAACAAACAGGAGAATAACACGGAAGAACCACAAACACACTGACTTCAAATAACGCAAGACAAGGAACTAAAATAAACAGAGGACTTATATTCAAGGGCAAACAAAGGAGCTATAGAGGTAATAAATGAAACATAGCTACCTGACCTGAGGACTCAAATTAATCTGTAGTCATAGAAACAAACAGGCGGGGACTAGGATGACAGAAATAATTAGCGAAATAGAAGCAGAACACAATGTAAACTGAATCAAAAACTTTTGTTGAATCAAAACTACATTTATTGAAAATAATAATAATAACAACAACAAGAATCTAATGATCAAAATATGAAAACTAATAATAATAAAATCATAAAAATGTACAATCAAAATATATAAATCATTTTTAAATGAAAAACAAATCAAGATAAAACTTACTAAAAACTTCTTGTTGTTGAATTATTGAAATATGAATTCTACAGGTAAGTATATATCTTACATCAAAGTGGTTCGGATGACTGAAATTCAGGAATTCCTGATTTCTATTGTGTTGGATTGGCAACCAAAATCCAGAATAATTTAAACAAGCTAAATGCAAGAAAAGAAAGACAAATTCCATGATGGGCCAAACAGTGAGAGCAAGACAAAGAGGAGAGAAAGGAATCACTGGTTTGATAGCAAAGGTATTTGAGCATGTTGTGCTGCTCTGATAAATGTTTGAGCTTCAGCGTGAAAGGAGACGGCTTTGGGTGAAACTGTGTAACACACTGCAGCCCTTTGAAGGTGCAGCTGTTGATGCTTACAGTTTCTCAGCTGCCCCCTTTAGACATAAGGCCCCTTTTCACAAGCCACCGTGACAATCAGAATTCCAACCTACAAGCCAAACATCTTAAAAATATCACGACAATCAGGATTCCAAACCTCAAATCCGAAACCATTAAATAACATGACATTGTCCTTTGCAAAAAAAAAAAAAAAAAGCTGAGCATTACACCAATTGCTGTTGACCTGTTCAAATAGCTCCATATGTAGCGTGACCATACGTCCCGTTTTCACTGGGACAGTCCCATATTTCAGCTTTATTTTTAGTGTCCCGAGTCCCGACTTATAAATAAAAACATGTTTTGTCCCGAATTTCTTCATTCCTAAATTGTCTTTGCTAGGCGATCATAAAAGTGAGTAGTAGTCTTCTGTCATGTGAGAAAAGCCTAATCCAGGGAGTTTCAAAGTGGGGTCCGTAACGCATTGCCAGTGGGTCTGCGAAATATTGCTATACCGTATTTTCGGACTTCAAGTCGCTTATTTTTTATCATCTGAAACGTGCTACGATTTATATTCTAAAGTGACTTATATAATGCATCTAACGTCAAATAAGCAAATGTAGACACTTAAAAGTAGGCCCTTCCAGGTGTGTGTGACAAGTAAGCAGTAATCTCAGCTGAGTTTTGGTTCATTTTTGCTACATACTTCAGGAAGTTGTTCACAGAGATGTTAAATAAATGTATACATGTTAAATAAACATACTGTTCCTGAAAAACTTCGTTTATTTCATTTGCATCTCAATCGTATTTGTCCTCTAATATGCTTCTTTGCTCTTTTTTTATATAACAATTATTTTTTGAGGTCATTCCAGTCAAAGACGATCACACCTGCTAAAGATTATTGTGATATATTAGTCACCGGTCTGAACTTTTTAACTGGTGTAATCATGTGTGTCATAATCCGTTTTAAATGTGCTTTGGGGCATCCACCAGCTTCTTATAACTTAGACCCACTTAAAAGATTCTGGGCACATAGAAAATGTTAATTTTGATCCAACTGTCTTAACCAAATCTTTCATTAGACTATGAGACACCAAGTGAGACAGGCAGGTATATGCCTAAACATACACTTATATATTAAGATTAGGGACATCAGTCTGATCTGACAGACATAAAAAAAGAAACAAAATAACAGACAGCAAAAACATTTGTAGTCCAATCACAGAACAAATGACACTAATGAACCGTTTCCTTTTAGCAAATTAAAAACATGACAGAGTTGACAGTGGAGACAGATCCAGAGCAAAGACCTTTCTTTTACGAGACTTTTCTATTTTATTAAAAAAAGCCCCCTTGGTTACTATTGCTAACTCACGCAAGCTTTACAGAACATCCAGCAAGAAAGACCAGGAGATGTTCTCTCAGTCAGCCTCATCATGCTCAGCTATTCAACCCAAACCCAGATCATTATTTCAAGTCCCTCTCCATCTTTATATCTCCAAAGACAACTCTCCTAAACCTGCTCCCTATGAGGTTCTCTCACTTCTTTTTTTTCTCTTCCTTCTCTCTGTCATTAAAGGATCTGTTTCTCAGTCAATGTACCGTCTGTTGATCTGTGATGAAGCCATGTGTTGTATTACACACTCTGTCTACATTTTTTAGTCAGCCAGTGACACTGTAACATAAAAAAGACATGGCACAAACTATGCCGGAAATTATGTTGCTGTTGTCACATCAAAATCACAGTGGTACTTCAGAAAGAGTCTTGAAAATCAATGTTTATCATACTCTCTCTCTCTCTCTCTCTCTCTCTCTCTCGTTGTTTCTACTTCTTTCCTGATCTCTCATTCTCTCTCTGGAACCATACTGAGCAGAGGCAAAGCCACACAAAGGTACCATTGATGAGGAGACGGGTGTAAAACAAGCCAGTCTGCCCCTTTTAAAACACAGAAAATAAGTCATGACATGAGGTTGCCAAATTATTCACAGGAAAGACAGGACATACTGAAACACATCGTAATTTGGAAATCTGTCACATTTCACCATCATCAGTTTCCTTTGTAAAGGATCACACATTCGCATGTTTAGTAAACGTCCAATTCACAACATTTTTACAGGGCCATAGCCTTGTGGGTTATGCTACAACATATCTCTTTTATCATGACGAAGAGTTCCCGGTTTGAAGTCCTTTCCTAATCCCATTCCTCTCTCTCCTCTCCTATCACTTCCTGTCTCTAACTCAACTGTCCTATTCAAGGGAGGAAAAAACACTGCCATTCAAAATGCATGGTCAGTATTTTTTTATACTTTAAATGAATAATGTGAATTTATAATTTCTATTTAAAATAAATGCTGTTCTTTTGAACTTTCTATTCAAAGAACTCTGAAAAACAATGGATTGCAGTTTCCACAAAAAAATATATTACAGGAATAAATTACATTTTAAAATAAAACAACAACAACTGTTACAATACAATATATTTAACAATATCACTGTATATTCATATTAATTTATTAAATATTAATTTACAGTATTTTTTTATTAAATAAAGGCAGCCTTGGTGAGCATAAGGGACTCCTTTTTTTAAAAAAAAAACTAATTCTTACCAACCCCAAAGTTTTGAATGGTAGTGTAGCTAAAAAAAATAATAAAAAAGATTAATTGTATGCACCAATTTTTGATATCAGTACAATTTAGTACTGGTAGCAATTTTGTTTACTTTTTACATTATTAATAATATCAGTTTACATATGAACTGAGATGACCACCATTTTTGTCTGTTTGATTATACTAGAAAAACAAATTTGAAACAATAAAGAGTAGCTCACTAGTTGTCAGGATATACACACTAGGCAGAAATGCACAGTCTTGAACGGAGAAGATAATAACAGTCCATTTCTCTTAAAGTGTCCCTATTATGCTATATTAATGTCTCCAACAACAGGTTTACATGCATCAAGGTTAAAAAAACAGTTTCATTTTCTCATAATAAACATTGCACATCACCACATTTTTCAATGATTCTTAAACGACTCCATGGATGAATCAATCTCTTTAAATCCCTCCTTTCCGCGGGCTACTCTGCTCTGATTGGACAGACAGTTCAGTGTGTTGTGATTGGTCTTCCGCATACAGCGTGTCGAAAACAAAAATGTCCATTGCCACAAATGAACTTCAGCTCCATCCAGAGGCTTCCTACAGCTCAGCGATGGTACACCGTAAACTAAAGGCAGTAACGAACGATGACATCGATTTTACCATATCAATCAGAGAGGGATTCCGAAGATGGAAGAACTAGTTATTCAACCCGAACCTCCATCGCAAGGACGACTTGAGCAGGACATTTCTCAGCGATACACTACTCAGAAGGTACATTATGAGATGTTGCAACTGTAATTCCTCACCATCAGCTTAACAAGAGTATGTCCATCAACATACCGATGTATATATTTCTAATTTATTGCAGTGAACATGTGTGAACTGCATCAATAACGGCGCATACATTAGCCGAGCAGTAGCGTGAATGACTAGCCTGGATGCCAGCCCGAACCCCGCCCACAACATTTTTTGGTCGGGAAGTTCGGTCTGGACTCGATCCATTGAGGAGTAATTATGATCAGTTCAGAAATGGTCGGGCCAATCAAATTGCCAGGGCGGGCTTTATACGATGATGGACAGAAGATCTGCAATTACGTAATCATCACGTCATCAAAGAGCGCTTGGTTTGAACTGGTTTACAGATGACTGCAGCTGGAGAATTGAGATGTATAGATTCCGCTATCGAGTCTGTTGTAGAAGTAATCGACAGCGCATTAATTTTAAAAGATGAACAGAGAAATGGAAGCGTAGCGTAAGTTCTGCCAGGAAGACTCAATTGTTACGTCATTTATTACCTTCTCATCTATCCAATCGCGTTCTAATACGTGAAGTATAAAAGATCCTTACTTACACTCGTCTGAGTTCGCAGATGCTGATGCTTCACCTACCACCATCCTCCCCACCTCCACCAAGACGGTCTTCGCTCCATCCTTCCCACCATCACCAGGTCGGCCCCTTCCAATACCCCAAGGAGGGTCGGCTGCGCCCCTGCCTTCATCTTCAGGCAGGATATGCAGAATCCGTACCCTCGGATCGCGAGTTACGGACGGGGCCTACGCCAAAGAACTTTATTGCATATATGGCTTGCTGAGCTGTTAATAAAATTCATAATTGTAAAGTATCTTCTCTCCCAAGTCTTTCTGGTAGAACTGCAATCAAGGCATTTGTCGATCGTCAAGATGTGTTTGCCGTACTTCCCATAGACATAATAAATACATAGACGCCCTATTGACCACTGGAGTGCACGTCAACGGGCGGGGAGAGCAACTTTCCCATACCTCTCATACCGGGAATTGAGAAAAATGCCTGTTTCGTGTGCTGCTTGGGACTGTACAAATCATCACACAATTGAAAACAGGTCTCGAGGAATTACCTTTCACAAGCAAGACTGAACATTTGTTTCTGGTTGTATTTGGTCATGATATAATTAGTAATTGTAACGTTCAGAGGAGAAAGGCCGTGAAATTTAAAAATACTACTGTTATTGTGTCACGAAATGTAGTTTTAATAGTTATTCAGTCGACAATGTAGTTGGTTAAAGCTCAAATCTGTGGTTTATTTATAAAGATAGCACCTGATTAAAAATTTGATCTGACGTTTTCGAGTTGTGAGATGCGATCAGTGGGCGCTTAGCGCTCATGTACCCAGCCTGGAACAGCCTTACCTCGGCTAGTCCTTCTGACGTGTGCCGCTGACTCTAATGTCTCTAGGCTAGTGGTTAAACATGAGATATAATTCGTCTTGTGTATATCTAACGGGCGATCTTTGGTCTCATTAATCTATAATTTGTTCCCTGGCAAATCGTTTTGGCTGAGAGCAAAGTGAAGTTTCATAACTTTATATTTAGACTATCTGAATCGTTTACTTTATTTCTTATCTTGTATAGCTTCTTATACCCCTTACACTACTTATGCTGTTATAATGGCTTTTATGATCAATAAAACTGAAATTTAACAAAAGTAGTTAAATATTAAATAATCCTTCCTACAAGATTCGATACAACTATGAGTCGCTCAACATACGTCACTTACTGCGTTGCTCTGATTGGTTGTAGGTTTATCCAAATGACCCTTCGCGTGGAGCTTGATTGACAGGTAATCTGACCAATTATACTTCGCCATCCACCATTTTGTCCGACAAAGCAGTCAGGAGAGATATTAGATTAACATGGGAGGATTTGAACTTGAAAAACGGAGTGTACTGATGCCTTTCCGCGGTTAAAACAACGTTCCTTCTTATGTTCATTCATGTTTATTTGATGCTATAAATGAACTAGAAGGAAGAGATGATCGGATCACGAGCAGCTTTAACTGATGCTCTACAGTGATCTGTCACAACACATTAAAGAGCCACAAAATGGTATTTATTGTTTAAATTTCTTTTAAAAAATGACCAAATTTGAAAGGTGAGACTTTGTTTAATATGTTTAATATCAAAAGTAACCGAAAAGTAACCTGGTCTGTCCTGTCTGTCAGCGTGTTGTCAGTCTTCTCTCTGCTCCGTGATGTATTTTTCACTGCGTGAGAACATAAGAGCGGCGTAGCTTGTCGGACATAGCTACAGTAACTAAGGGGGGCGCGTCTTTGCGAAGGGTCAATTGAATGCAATTTTTCGGTTAAGACACAATATAAAACACAAAATTAAGTATTTTGAACACCGGTAGAAAATATATACCTATATATTTAGTCATACTTACAGGTTGTGATTCTGAGGAGCAAGTTGGTCCAAATAAACTGGATACTAAACCATCTTTCTAGAGCAAGCATTTTGCAAGTGCAAACGTTCCCTGGTGCTATTTTGCATTTCCAGAAAACAATTCCGCCACTGACCAGGAAAAACGTCCCGGGTTACGTATGTAACCCTAGTTCCCCGAAGGGACGGACGCTGCGTGTAATCGCAGTGAGAACGCCCCCCAGCGTAGCGCGTCTGAATACATGAATGAAATCAGTCAATGGAGAGAATGAGCGTACGGCGAGTGACGTCATCGACCAGGAAGCTATAAATATCCCCTGAATACACAAGCCGCCAGTTTCTAAAGTTACTGAAGCAAGCGACCCAAGGGGATGCCGAGAGTATGGCAGGACACACAGCGTCCGTCCCTTCGGGGAACTAGGGTTACATACGTAACCCGGGACGATCCCCTTCATGGACTACCGCTGCGTGTAATCGCAGTGGGAACGCAATACCCACATCCCCATACGACCAAATCCCCGTCGTGTGTCATTCGGAGACACAAACCGACGAGAGAACCTGAGCCCCGGGAGTGGAGCTAAGGTCAAGGGAATAAAACCTGACGAAAGTGTGCGGTGAGGACCAGCCTGCCGCATCACAAACGTCCTGAAGAGAAGCTCCTGAAAGAAGAGCTGTAGAGGCAGCCATACTCCTAGTGGAATGAGCCCTTAAAGCCAAAGGTGAAGGCTGATGGGCCGAACCATAAGCGAGCGAGATGGCCTCGACCACCCACTTGCTCATCCTTTGCTTAGATGCAGGACACCCTTTCCTGGGTGACCCAAAACAAACGAACAGTTGTTCCGATTTCCTCCACAGGGCAGCTCTGTGGACATACACATCTAAAGCCCTAACGGGGCACAGCAAATTAAGTTTCTCCTGGTCTGACGCCATAAAAGGCGGAGGACAGAAAGCCTGCAGAACTACAGGTCTATCAAAAGTAGTTGGTACCTTAGGAACATAACCTGGTCTCGGACAGAGAAAGGCCTTAACCATACCAGGCGCAAATTCCAGGCACGAGGGAGCCACCGAAAGTGCTTGAATATCTCCAATTCTTTTTAGAGATGAGATAGCGAGAAGAAGGATAGTCTTTAGAGTAAGAAACTTTTCCGAAACTTCCTCAATGGGCTCGAAAGGAGCTAAGGAGAGACCCTCTAAGACGATGGCCAGGTCCCAAGCTGGTACCCTCGTGCGAACTGCAGGCCTCAGCCTCAAGGTGCCACGAAGGAAGCGAGATATAAGTGGGTGTCTCCCGAGGGAACCTCCACTTGAAGGGGCGTGGTAAGCAGCTAAGGCCGCCACATACACCTTCAGTGTGGAGTGGGATAACCCTGTGGAGAGACGGTCCTGCAGGAAATCCAGCACTGTACCAACCGGGCAGTTAACTGGGTCCTGCTGGCGCTCTCCACACCAAGAGGTGAAAAGTTTCCACCTCGCGGCATATAACTTCCTCGTGGAAGGAGCTCTGGATTGGAGGATGGTCTCAACGACCTCAGTCGAGAGACCAGAATCTATGAGCTGGGCCCCCTCAGAGGCCAAGCCCACAGCCTCCATAGTTCTGGGCGGGGGTGAAGGATCGACCCACTCGCCTGAGAAAGTAGATCTCTCCTGATCGGTATCTCCAGGGGAGAGCCGTCGAGGAGAGACACTAGGTCCGCAAACCATACTCGGGCCAGCCAGAACGGGGCTATTAGCAGGAGACTGAGCCCGTCCCGGCGAACCCTCTCCAGAACTCCCGGGAGCAGAGCAATCGGGGGAAAAGCGTACAGACGTGACCTCGGCCACGGATGTACCATCGCGTCCAACCCCAGTGGGGCTGGCTGGCTGAGAGAGAACCACATTGGACAGTGTGATGTCTCTCGGGACGCAAATAGGTCTACCTCGGCACGACCGAAATGTTCCCATAGGAGCTCCACCACCTCGGGGTGAAGACTCCACTCCCCGGGCCTCGGCCCCTGCCTCGACAGGATGTCTGCCCCCTGATTCAAATACCCTGGGAGATAAATAGCTCTGAGAGAGAGAATTTTCCCCTGGGACCATAGAAGGATCTGACGTGCCAGTTTGTAAAGCGGGCGAGAACGCAGACCCCCCTGATGGTTGATATAAGAGACCACCGATGTGTTGTCTGTCCGGACAAGAACATGGTGGCCCCTTAGGTCTGGGAGGAAATGTTTCAGGGCCTGAAACACTGCCAACATCTCTAGACAATTTATGTGCCATAGACGGTGATGGTCCCCCCACAGACCCTGAGCTGGGCGACCACTCATGATCGCCCCCCAACCCGTGAGAGAGGCATCTGTCGTTAGCATCACGCGACGACAAGGAGCCCCCAACACAGGACCTTGGGACAGAAACCAAGGATCTTTCCACATGATCAGGGCGCGATGACACTGTTGCGAACTCACGATCCTGCGAAGCGGATTTCCCCTCGGGGAGAACCCCTTGGTTCTGAGCCACCACTGTAACGGTCTCATGTGCAAGAGGCCAAAAGGTATCACGTTGGACGCAGCTGCCATGAGACCTAACATCCTCTGGAACTGTTTTACAGTGAGTGACTGGCCTAGCTTGACCTGTTCTACTGCGGCGAGAATCGAAGCAATACGAGCAGGTGACAATTGTGCCTGCATCGTCGTCGAATCCCACACTACACCGAGAAAAGTGGTTCTCTGTAATAGAGAAAGGACACTCTTCTTGGCGTTGAGCCTCAACCCCAAACTCTTGATGTGAGCAAGAACGACATCTCGATGCCGAACCGCCTGATGTTCCGATTGAGCTAGAATTAACCAATCGTCTATATAGTTCAGAATACGGATGCCCTGCAGCCTCAGCGGGGCTATGGCTACATCCATACACTTCGTGAACGTGCGGGGTGATAATGCTAGGCCGAACGGAAGAACCCGATATTGGTATGCTTCGCCCCCGAAAGCGAACCTCAGGAACTTCCTGTGTTGAGGGAGGATAGATACATGGAAGTAAGCGTCCTTTAGATCTATCGTGACAAACCAGTCCTTGGATCTGATTTGTGACACGATCTGTTTGAGAGTGAGCATCTTGAACTTGAGCTTGCCAACAGTGCGATTTAAAAGACGCAGATCTAAAATGGGACGTAACCCTCCATCTTTTTTCGGAACGATGAAGTACCGGCTGTAGTATCCTAACTCCCTGCTGGGTGGAGGAACTCGTTCTATAGCTCCCTTTAGTAGCAGAGTTTTTACCTCCTGTTCTAATACCAGAGCCTGCTCGGGGCCCACCAGTGTAGGCAGAACCCCTCTGAAACGAGGTGGACGCGTTCTGAACTGAATAGCGTACCCGTTCTTTATAATATTCAGGACCCACTGAGAAACATTGGGAAGCATTTCCCATTCCGCCAGGAACTCTACTAAGGGAACCAGCCTCTCGAGGCTGGCCTCTGGATGAACATCCCGAGTGACAGACACAGCGCCCTGTAACATACTGGCAGGAAACAACTGGTCTGAGCACTCCACAACCCTCCTCGGAGGGGGCGAGCGCCCCTCGGGAAAGCACTCGCCGAGTCTCTCTACGCCCTGTATAGGTAGGGTTAGTAGAACAGACCCCTGAGGGCATCGAGAAAGACAGGGCACCATGTTTTTGTGTGGTGAACTCAAGTCTTTCCCGATGGGGACCACCCTCAGAGTCCTGACGTTCAGTACGTCAGGATTTTTTCGACGCAGCCTTCCTGGCCACAATGACTGTCCTCAGATCAGCCCTGCCCCGAGAAGGCCGCGCCGGAGAGCGCCCCGCCTCGTCCCTCCAGTTTCTCTGCGGGGGGGCACGAGACGCGACACTCTGCTTTTGCTGCGCTCTACTAGAAAAGGAACTTGGCGGCTGGGACTGCCCTTTTCGTTCAGCAGCCCCGGCGACACGTACTTTGAGGGGAATAAATTTATGAAAAGCAGCCGCCTGTTTTTTCTCTTCCTGGAACCTCTCCGTGACAGAAATAAGAGCGTCACTGAAGAGACCCGCAGGCGAAACTGGAGCATTTAAAAGAAGAGATTTATCTTTTTCCTTCATAGAAGTTTGACTCAACCATAAATGTCTTTCTGTGGCCACCATGGCTGCCATAGACCGACCAATAGATTTAGCCGTCTCCCTGGTGGCCCGAAGAGTGAGATCAGCGGTCTGCCTCAGCTCATTGATCATATCAGCAGAAATTCCCCCTCCCCCCTCACAAGCGTCTTTAAGCAGGTCGGCTTGATAAGCCTGCAAAATGGCCATAGTGTGCATACATGCAGCCGCCTGACCAGCCGCCGAGTAAGCCTTCCCTACGAGCGCAGATGTATTTTTTAAAGGTCTGGATGGAAGGGTCGGTGATTTAAGTGAGGATGACGAAACAGGAGAAAGATAGCTAGCGAGCGTCTCCTCCGCCTTCGGCATCGTCACATACCCAGCAGATTTAGCACTAACGATGTTACCATAAGCATTAGACTGGTTAGTGTAAAGTCTGCTAGAAACAGGTCTAACCCAGGTTTTTGAAACCTCAGCGTGGAGATCTGGAAAAAATGGTAGGCACCGACGAGCGGGCTGATGTCGTGCAGACAGAAATCTATCGTCTAGTTTGCTTTTACTTCTAGACTCCTGCCTATCAGCTGAGCTTTTCAACAGCCCGAGACAAAACATCCATCAGCCCTTCCTCATTAGCAGTATAATATGACAACTCGTTTCTTCCGATGCAACACTATCGACATCCAGCTCCTCGGAACTGGATAATCTCAATTCAACATCATCATGTGCCTCCACCCGGGCAGAAGTAACCGCCGCAGCGCGTGCTTCCAGAGCCGGGTGAGAGGCACTGGATCCCGCCGGAGATGGCTGAGATAGGGCGGGGCCCGTCTCAACGTCGCCGGTGAGATCCATCTGCGAACCCCAAGACAAGCGTCGCCGCTCTGCCTCAACAGAAGCGGGACCCGAGCCTTGGGGAGCTCGCAGCATACCGCTCTCCTCGAAGAGTTCTAATAGGAAAACGCTCGCAATGCACACAATCGACCCCCTCGAGAGCCGACTGGGCATGCTGCATTCCTAAACAAGCAACACATAACTCGTGTGAATCCCCACCCGTGATGTATCGAGTACAGGGGGAGCACACTTTCTATACTGCTCACTCATATTGGTTTTTTTATATATAAATCATCAAGGCCTTTTACAGCGCAAGCGCCGATCTGAACGGTGTCTAGCATGCCGTCTTTCTGTGCAAAAGCTGGTGTAAGCATGGCAGGACAGAGTCATGCCTTCTGTCAGCGCAGACCGCCAAGCTGCCCGGTCTTCCGCAAGGTGATGCCATTGGTCAGGGTTGATGTTAAAGACATTCATGTCCCGCTTGACGACATCCTTGAAGCGGAGCTTGGGTCGGCCACGAGGGCGGTGTCCCACAGTTAACTCCCCATGGAAGATGGACTTTGGGAGACGTTCATCTGGCATACGACGTACATGGCCGATCCATCCGAGTCGCCTCCTCCGGAGCATGGTGTACATGTCACTGCTGTTAGTAAGCTTCAGCACGGTGGTGTTCGGGACCCGATCCTGCCATGTCAGGCCAAGGATCTGTCGTAGGCAACGGAAGTGAAAAGCATTAAGCTTGTGCTCCTGCCGCTGGTATGTAGGCCACGTTTCGCTTCCATATAGCAGAACGGAGAGCACACAAGACTCATATACACGCACCTTTATTTTGAGAGAAAGGTGGCTGTTGTTCCAGACGCGAGACTGAAGCCGCCCAAAGGTTGTTGAGGCACGACCGATCCTGGTATTCAGTTCAGCATCAAGAGTGTTGTTTGCTGTCAAGGTTGAGCCGAGGTAGATGGATTTCTCGATAGCCGACAGCACTGTGCCATTGATGGTGATGTGAGGGGAAGCAGGAACGTTCTGAGTCATCACCACTGTCTTCTTGAGGCTTATGGTAAGTCCAAACTCTGTGCAAGCAGCAGCAAAAGAATTGCACATCTCCTGAATTTCTTGTTCAGTGTGAGCCACAAAGGCAGCGTCATATATAAATAATATATATATATAGTGATAAACTCCTGACTAGAACAGACAAACACAATCGAAAGATTCCAGACACACACAGAGCGCTTGCTGAAGTAAAGAAGCTAGCGGCTTGTGTATTCAGGGGATATTTATAGCTTCCTGGTCGATGACGTCACTCGCCGTACGCTCATTCTCTCCATTGACTGATTTCATTCATGTATTCAGACGTGCTACGCTGGGGGGCGTTCCCACTGCGATTACACGCAGCGGTAGTCCCTGAAGGGGAACTTCAGATGATATTTTAAGGGTGCATGCTTGGCCATAATGTAGCGTAATGTTGCCTGGCAAATCCGCCATTCTAATATAACCATCCGCCATGAAACAAGCGCACCTGCTCTGATTGATTTATTTCACGTTATGCCCTCGCCTTATCAGGATCCGCCCACAAAGCTACTTGCGTTTCAGATCGTTAAAATAGGGCCCATAGAGTCTTTCCTTGTTCAAGGCCAAACACATACTGAGGTAGAGGTTTGTGCTTTTGTGTGGAGCTGATGAGGTGAGCAATTAAAAGTGTGTGCAGGTGGGAGTCAAGAGGGATTCTGGGAAATGTAGTGCTGGAGACTGGGCTGGTGACAGGAGATAGTGGCAATAGTAATAATAAAATTAACTAATACATGTAGACACTATATTTAATGAAATGCACATGAAATCAGCTCTGTGGGATGATATAGAGTCAGTTTTCAGGTTCAATTTCTAATGTTCACAAGTCATCCACTAGACATCTGTGAAAAGACAAAATTTCCCATGTATTTTCAATGTTTGGTTGTCTAAATCACCCAGACACAACAGTGCTTTTATGACGGATAGATGAATGCTTGATTCTGACTCGTAAACACAAGCAGAAAAAGTAGAGTAGTTCCAGATTTGATTACATAATAAATAGCGCAAATTACAGAGCGTTTTAAGAACATCATGGCCACATGAATACCACAAGTGAACATTAAAATACTGAAAGGCCCACAATCTATTATTTATCAGATATTGAGCTTGTTCACTTTTGTGTCCGATTATATTTGGCATCTACTCAGAAAGCAGTTGGGTTAGAGAAATCGAAAATAGACAATTCATACGAGTATCACGTGACATTCAATGCCTTTGTACAGACAACTGTGGCATTGATTGGTTGCACAAGCAGGGCTTGCCCTGGTTCAAACTGTACACCCTTACAATGTTATCACAGATAGTCTGACTGCCTGTTAAAAAGATGTTTCTTTCAAATGTCTGCTGCCCCTACACAGCTAAGTTCATTCTCACTTCTTAGCTATATCGATCTCTTTTAAGATGCTCAGTTAGCTAGTGTTGGCGTACCAAGGCCAGCAATTACAAGGGCTGAGCTCTTATCCAATGAAGACAACAAATGGATGGCCCGACACTCCCTCCCTCTGCTGGATAAGAGACAAGAGCTTCTGATTGACAAGGATACAGCTCACCATATCAACTCACTTCTCTAACTGTCAATAATGACTGTGGCTCAGACACACACACATTACCTGATCCATTTACTCCAGAGATGAGATGGGGAGGGAGGGCAGGGGGTGGGAATCAACCTCTGTTTCTAATCAATCATTGAAAATCAATGTCATAGTTCACAGTTCTTTGAAACAGGCTCGCTGTGAGGGGTGCAACAGTGAGATGAGAAGTAATGGACAAGGATACAAGAGTATAATAAATGTACTCAGCAGTGTCAGAAAAGGTACAGTTTGTTCCTCTCTGTGGGACGACACCACTGATGTTCACTCACTAATAAACAAAAGTGTTTGTTCCACTTGTTTGCCTACGTTATACTTTATACGTCATACATCGGGTCAGAGGTCCCGCTAGAACTTGACTCTCTCGTGAATGCGTGTGAAGCCAGTGATTATAGTTTATAAAATGTTAAATACGGA
Organism: Semotilus atromaculatus; assembly: GCA_031834385.1. Taxonomy (NCBI): domain Eukaryota; kingdom Metazoa; phylum Chordata; class Actinopteri; order Cypriniformes; family Leuciscidae; genus Semotilus; species Semotilus atromaculatus. Next base: position 17,349,654 of record JAULUF010000084.1, read on the forward strand.
TATTTTTCTTACAAAAACCCATCGCTTCGCTTCAGAAGGAATTTATTAAACGGATACTCCACCGTTTTTTCATATTAAACTATGTTATTCCCTTAACTAAGACGAGTTGATACATACCTCTCTCGTCTCAGTGCGTGCACTAAATCGCTCTGGCGTGCGGCGAAACTTTGTTAGCACTTAGTTTAGCCCAGTTCATTCAATAGGATCCAAGCAGAGAAGCGACCAAACACCTCCACGTTTTCCTTATTTAAATACAGTTACTCGAGTAGTGTAACTCGACCAAGAACGGTGACACAAAATAAAACGTTGCGCTTTTGTAAGCGTGTAAAATGGATAACTATATTGTATGGCGGAATACCATAGCAAGTGCTTGGGAGCACTTCGACTCGGCGCAGTAATATCATCACTCTGAAAAATCCTTGGTTCTATTGACACAAATGAGAGGGAGGAGGAGAGGGAGCGGGGTGAGCGATGATATTACTGCGCCGAGTCGAAGTGCTCCCAAGCACTAGCTATGGTATTCTGCCATACAATATAGTTATCCATTTTACACGCTTAGAAAAGAGAGAGGTATATATCAACTCGTCTTAGTTAAGGGAATAACATAGTTTAATATGATAAAACGGTGGAGTATCCCTTTAAACCACTGGAGTTGTATGGATTACTTTTATGATGCATGAATGTGCTTTTTGGAGCTTCAAAAACACAGATTTATGCATGATCAGATTCAATATTAATGTTGCTTGCAGTTCAGATGCTGCTAGGCAACCACAGACGCCTGCAGAAACTCAGGCATACAATGTCCGATCTGCCCCAAACTTCACATGTTTGATAAGAGTCCTGTCCTGACCATGCTCATATTTGGTTATAGCAATAGCACCAACTGCTGGTAGCAGGAAGTGTGGCAAATACAAATACTTTGACATAGTCCTCCTATATTTATTATCATTACATACTGCCCACCGTGTTCTGTTTTCCTAAAACTGCTGGGTGGCGGCGGCACGGGTGCGAGGGCCCTTTTCTTTGCTGCTTCCAGCTTTAATTTTCATTGTGGAATCATCTATTCCTTTAAGGTGATATTTTCCATTAATTTAAGATGAACCGTGAGCACAGGTTTCCATATTTACCTTTGGTAAATTTTGCTAAATATCTCCTGTGGAGATAAACTGACACTAAACTCATACTGGTTTGAAACCACACGAATTAACATTTCTGGGTAAATATTCCTTCTTCCCATGATGCCTAACTAGATATTCCAAATCTAGAAACCAATGGGTTTATGAAAAACATCTGGAAGAGGGAGATCTCATAAATGCTACTGAACATTCGGAGGAGCTGAGTCTACAGCTACTGAATCTGTACCTCATCCAGGTGTGTGTGTGTGTGTGTGTGTGTGTGGGTGGGTGTGTGTGTGTGTGTGTCTGTAGGGCAGGGCTGCTGAGGGCCTCTCCACCTCTGTACCAGCAGGGCCCAAGCTAATCCCTGTCCTGAGGCCCCAGAAAGACATCACCCTCTGCCAGCCGCCTGGCCATCTCCCTGCTGCTTCAGGAAATGAACTCCAGAAGACCAGCCAGAAGGAGACTGGTAGACTCGAGGCCAGCAAGGAGCACCTCTGTCTGGAATGAAGAGACACAGGCATCCACCCCACCCGCTGTGGCCCCAACAATGGTAAAGAATTTCTGCCACATTCTATATGAACCGGGCCAGAATAGCAGAGGAGACGAAGAGAGAGGGCGTGGAAGAGAGGGGAACTAAAAGGATAAAAGTTTTAGAGATTGTGTGTGTGTGTGTGTGTGTGTGTGTGTGTGTGTGTGTGTGTGTGTGTGTGTGCTTATTTTTGTGATATGAGGACACAAATGTGTATAATGACATGCATATTACACTGGTTTTACAACGTACACGTGATTTATGAGGACATTGCATGAGTCCTCATATTTCAAATAGCTTAAACAACATAAAAAACTATGTTTTTTTTTTAAATGTAAAAATGCAGCATGTCTCCTGTGATGGGTAGGTTTAGGGACAGGGGCAGTGTAAGGGGATAGAATATATAGTTTGTACAGTATAAAAACCATTACGCCTATGGAATGTCCTCATAAATCACAAAAACAAAGCTGTGTGTGTGTGTGTGTGTGTGTGTGTGTGTGTGTGTGTGTGTGTGTGTGTGTGTGTGTGTATAATTGCAAAGGTGGAGGAAAGAAGGTATATTTGAGAGAGAGATAAAGAAATATGTGGCTGGAAAAGGAAAAGCTACTATGCTATCACATTACTTAACAACCACTTGCTTAACCAACACAAAATGGGTGTCGTAAAGTTTAGAAGCTTGTCTTAAAAGTGAAAATATCGGGAATAGGGAGCTCGGAGCCCTCCTCCCGGACAGCGCGCCAAATAAGCATAATCTTTACTCTGTTTAATTGATGTAAGTGTGAACTCGTGAATTGCTCTTTAGTAGATTTGTTAGGATTAATTAACCCCTAAGACCTCCAAGAAACTGCAATTGTATGCTAACAACTACTCAGAACACCTTTACAACAACACAGCAACACCTGGCAACCACCAACAAGAAACCCCTAACCAACGCCTTAGCTACCAACCCAAACACCCTGGAAACCATATAGCACTAACAATCACGTAGAACCCTTTTACAACTGCATAGCAACACCCTGAAAACCACTCACAACATCCTAGCAAGCATATTTACCACCTATATCCTTGCAACCAATGTCCTAACTGCCATCCAAAACACCCTGGAAACCACATCTAAGCAGTAAAAAACACTCAGAACATCTTTACAGCCACATAACAACACCCTGGCAACCACCCACAACACCATAGCATCATGGGGGGTGTTCTGTTAAAACTTATCACTATGCACAGTCAACAAATCTACAAATAAATACAACTCTGAACAAACAAAATAAAAGTGAATCACTGTTACAGGAAGTCTGAGCAAGCATTGTCCTAATATCAGTGCTTTATATGTGCTGCAAAAATGCTGAGATCAACAGCGTAGAAATGTTTTTACTGATGTTTACTAGTTTCTGAGAAAGAGAGAGGAGGGTGGTGAGTGCACGAGGGAGGTGGAGACCAGCAGGACAGAGTGTCGAAACAGTTGATTATGAGTCCCATCAAGTGATCAATGATTTCATTAATAAGACGAATCATACAGCTGTCACCACGCTGACACCAGTGTGAGAAATTATCCTGTAGCACATTTACCAAACCCTTCCTCTCGGGAATTCCAGAATTACCCCCATACGCACACATCCACATGTCCATTCAATAATTTCCCGTTAGTGTAACAGCCCAGCACCAAACGGAGAAAAGAAGGGGGGCAGGTCGGACGGGACAGAAAAATGAAAGGAGCGTCAGGATAAACGGTTCTTACAGGGAGAGAGACAGGAAGAGGAAAGGAGAAAATCCATTTTGAGCCCCCATTTTCAATTAGGCTCCACAAGCTGTTATCACAGGTGTTGCAGAATAGGCCCGAGCGAGGGTGAGTGGCTGCTATCCGCCTGCTGAAATGAACCCTTATCTGCACGCCACAAAGATGGGCCGGGACAGACTATCTGTAAATTACTTTCCGGCCGTGCTGCTTACAGGAACTTTATTTCTGTCAGATGACATTCGCCTCTATTTGCTGCTGATCATTTAAATAGCTGCCTAAAAAGAGGGTCTTCACCTCTGCCTCTCTCTCTCTTTCTGTTCACTCTGGCTCTCCTTTCATCCTTTTCATTATTTATTATGTTTAATAGTTTTATGAAATTATTATAAGCATATAAAATATTACAATTTATGTTAACACTTGACATATTTAGTAAATATTTAAAAATATATGTATAAAAATAAAAAAAGTTTAATAAAATGTTTGGTTAGTACTCGCCATATTTTGCAATAGATTCAATGTAGTTGTTTTTTTTAAAGTACCTTATGTATTTGTATAGTATAGTTTAACTACTTAACTTATTAGTGGCCTCTAGCTTGACAAGTTTCAAAGAGGCTCCCCCGACACGGTTTACAGTGAATGCATCTCAAGTCAGTGAAAACGAAAGTTCAAACAATTTGTCTGACAACCTTCCAAAGTCTTCTCTCCTTTTTCCTGTTTGTCCTTACTTTCTTACTTCCCTCCCTCCTTCATTTTCGTTCATTTCATCACTCTGGCATCCATGAAAAAGTATGATAAACCATCAATCCGAAACTATTTTGCACTCTCATTCTTTCTGTCCCCCTCTCTCTCTCTCTCTGAATGGCAGGTGCCTTTTTGCCCCTTTCTAATTAACAAATTATCCCATGACGACCGGGTTTATTCAGTTGAAGCGCACAGACATCGCTCTCTCTCTTTCTTTTTCTCTTTCTCACTCTCCCTCTCACGGTCCAGGCAGCAACAATAGAATCAGAGGACTTTGTGGTCCACCTGCCTAGCAAATGATGTGAGTTGAGGAGGAGGGAAGCCCCCTTCCCTTCACCCCTTCCAAAGAGGACCAATCAGGCCATTGTGGTGGCACAGTCGGTTCCTTTGAGCTGTCAGGCCAGGGGAGCCGGTCCACAGATGAATGCTTTGCAGGCCTGCGCCAGTCTTTATCTAACCATGTGGGAATGCTCCCCACCAAGCCTGCACAATTACACACTGCGGCTAAACTTTTTCACAAACTTTTAGGCCATGTGGTGAGAGAAATAGGAGAGGAAGAAAAGTATTGGGGTGAAGAAGAAGGAAATGGGAAAATACTAATTTTCATCATATATTATTGTAGCTCAATAATTAAAGCATAGTGCTAGCAACGGCAAGGTTATGGTTTTGATTCCACCTTGTACTAAGTAACAGTGGGTATTTCAGAGCTACACAGGCAATTAATTATATATAATTTATAAATTTGTCATTAATCCCAACTAACACGATTTGCCACAAAATAATGGTATGATTAATTAATAACATTTTTAAATGAATTCACAAAAAAACTCTTAACTATAAATCTTTCATTTATTTAATATACTACAGTGATCTGCTCAAACACCTGTATTTACTTACTCCCTATCTACTCTATCTCAAAATCATTTATCTTAACAAGCTTGTATTTCACACATTTTCTAAACTCCAACTCCACATTCTCAGTGTGTTATTTGGGGTTTCCCCTTCTGCACATCCTCCGATGCCAGGACTGACCTAGGATCAGTCTCAGCATTTATCTAGAGGTAAAAGGTTAATATTCCACCTTTACCGGCCAATCCTGGGTCTGTCGAAAAAGGGGGGCAATTGGCCACTGACACTGTTGGGCTACTCACAATTGCCTTTTGTTAGTCTTGAGGAGGCGGCCTGGGCGACACAGGTTAAAGTTGACGGGGGTTTAGGTTACATCAGATAAGAGGTTATGAGTATTGGGAGACCAGAAGAATGTTGGGTAATTATAACCACACCAGGAATGTGTAAGCTATCTTATGGCCGAGGTAAGGCCCTTCGGGAAGCAGGTCTGTTGTGATTGTTGGCCCATTATGGTCTGTTGAGTGCTTGCGGTCAGGACTGCTTACTGGAATCTGAGCTTAAGGAAAAACTATGAAAAACTTGCCTACTCTCAGAATGTCAATTTAGTTATATTTTCCACAACACTCTGCCTTGAAGACAAGTTCTACAAACAGTTTACTCTGTAATCATTCAAACAAGTCATAAAGCATGCCTTATCAAGATTGTTTCTAAGGGTATCTGAAAATTTCACCTAATGCTGAATCAGAAATGGTTTTGCGTATCAGAAACATAAAACACTATGGATGAAAGACAATTTCATACTTTTCATAGTTTTTGTGAAACATAAAAACTTGAGTCCCATGGAGTGTCATGGGTGATGGTATTCATTTAAAAATGATCCCCCGTGTCTCTCCCCTGAGTGTCAGACTGAACCCTGGCCAGATGATCACTGCAGCAAACTTTCCAAGACAAACCTTATGTTGTTCAGAGAAGTAATTACCCTTGCATTACAGAGAAAAATCCACAATCAGTAAACTAAATTACATCCATACTTTTTCCACAACAGTAAAGCTGTATCCCCCATCTCATTCCCAACTCTCAGCCCCCCTCCTCTAATTAATGAAAGAGAGCTGGCCATCTGGGAATGACTAACAGTGAGAAAGAGAGAGATGGAGGGTGCTCCTAAGAGCAATTAACGATGCCCTCCTTCAAAAAAAAAAGGAAATTCTTTTCTTTTTCTTTTTTTTTTTTTGAATTCATGCCATATTACCAGAGGCTTTCATGTGGAGTGGTACAAAACCAGACCACTCATCAACCAAGACACACACCCGCACACCATTTGTGTGACTTTTTGTGTAGAGAAGGAGAGTGTTTATCACAACATTGATATAAAACAAAATGCTAATACCATTTTAAGATAGTTGTGATTTTTAGCTAATCCTGTTAGCTAAGGCTGTTTCTTGCAGGATTATTAGTAATTTAAAGTCATTCTCTGGTCAAAGATAGTTTAGATGTTCTGTTTGGTCAACTAGACTATCAGGTGATAGACCTGGTTTGACCTGGTAGGACCCTCTTGGTCAAGCTGATTAGAGTTTGTTGACTACTTTCAACCTGTAAAAACAACCCAGGCTCATTGAAAAAAACTTTTTTGTAAAATGATTTTAATATATAAAATTGTGTTCAGGTTCATTTTAAATAGATTCATTTGAATCTGGTAACATTTAGCTGCATTAGTACGTTGGTTAACAAATGTATGTATGTATCATGTATGTATCATGGTAGTTTGGAAAAGAAATGTGCGGTGAGTGGAGCTAAATGCAGGGTACATTTTAGGAAGGCTTCTAGGAGGGCCAAAATTCTGGGCAGTTGATAATACCAAGAATATCAAAATCAACTGCTGGTGGTAGATCCTTTTCATATTTAGCACCTTAACTCTGGAACAGTCTTTCTAGCATTGTTCAGGAAGCAGACACACTCTGTCAATTTAAATCTAGACTAAAACAAATCTTTTTAACCTAGCATACACGTAACTGTCACCATTATCTTCAGTTCATGCCTTCCTTTGTTGATTTTCCCGCTACAATCTATCACCATGGACACTAACACCATTCATCATAGCTGTTCGTCCTTTTAGTCAATCATCACAGTGTATTTAAGTTCCTCCCTCAGTTCTGTTGTTTGTCGGTTGTTGTTTGCATCTGTGTTTGTGTTTGACACTCTTCGCCAGTTTACCTGCTATATGATTAAACTTCATACATATTTGTTAATCCTGTCTTCCGTCATCTTCATCGTGTGACAGAACAACCGACCAAAATGGATTACGCCGCTAAATTTGAGGCTTTTTCTTATTTTCAGATGAGTTTTTCCGTCTCGCCATCACCAGCCCCTCGACGACGAGACCCTAAAGTCACTGTTCTGGAACGAGGCAAATTACCATCACCCCGTTGACCTCCCAGACACCACCCGATTAAACTGGAAAGAAACCATCAGGTGTCTGAAGAGCGTCCGTCCTCGATCGAGGACCCAGCCAGACCAAGAGTCCGAATCACCACCTTCGACCGTGGAGAATTCGTGCAGCAGGTTGTGTTACCACCAGGAGTGCCAGTGTGAGAGGATCCTGCGGCTCCGTCTCTGGCCTCGGATCTCTTCGCTCCATCTCTGCCCGTCGACCTGTGGGCTCCGCCTTTGGCTCCTTCCACCTTTGGCTCCACCAGAGACCCTCGGACTTGCGGCCCCACCAGGTTCCCTTGTCCTGCCGCCTACCCTTTGGTCATTCGTCACACCACTTCCGCTACGGATTTGTAAGCCTTCCGCTGAACTCCGTCTCTCCACCTCTACGGCTGCAGCGGGTTCCTCCTTCACCTCTGCGTTGCCTCTGTCCTCCGTCACACTGGCTCCATCTCAGCCCTTGGGTACTCTGGCTCCGCCTTTGACCATTAGTCGCCGCGGCATCGCTCGATTCCATCGGCTCTCCCTCTGCACCTGTGGATCCATCGGCCTCGTCTCCGTCGGTCTTCCCCCAGTTGTTGTTAGCCTCCATACTGTCTTGGGTCCTCCCTCCCTCTACTCCGCCGTGGGCTGTCGGCACTGACAAGCTATGGGTTTGTGCCACTGGAACATTCCATTGTCGCTACCAGGGTCTTGTCATTCTCCTCCCATCACCATCCCGTCGACTCATCCTGCCATCATCCCTCCTCTTCTGCCTCTCACCATCACCTCGCCCACCTCCAATGCCCCCTCTGAGATTGTGCCTTGCCGGAGGGGGGAGTACTGTCTCCATTCTCTTCAGTTCATGCCTTCCTTTGTTGATTTTCCCGCTACAGTCTATCACCATGGACACTAACACCATTCATCACAGCTGTTCGTCCTTTTAGTCAATCATCACCATGTATTTAAGTACCTCCCTCAGTTCTGTTTGTTGGTTGTTGTTTGTGTCTGTGTTTGACACTCTGTTACGCCAGTTTACTTGCTTTCTGATTAAACTTCTTACATATGTGTTAATCTTGTCTGTCATCTTCATCGAGTGACGGTAATCAATTTCTATATTTAAAATAATATAAAATGATTGTAAGGCTGCATGAATTAGGCCAGTTGGGACAGGGAACCCCATAGGAAAGAAAAATCAAAAGTGAGATAACTTTAACATCAAATGGAGACTTTTGCTTGAGTGTCCTGCTTCTCACACTTGTCTCCTGGGACAAAAACTTTAACACTCTCACAATGGTCTATTTTAAAATTTTAGAAGAGATCTCAAATGTACACACTGTGCTCAGATTTTTTTTCTCCTTAGCTAGAGACTCTGGATTGCTCACATTTGTCTGCTCTCAAATTTAGAAGAGACCTCAGCAACATCACACGCTTATTTATTGCTTAAAACACTTAAATGTATTGCACAATGGTTGCTTTTCCTAAGCTCATGAGACTTAGTTGTGATTCTTATATATCCCTCATTTTAGTAATCAACAAAGTTTTAGATGTTTTTCCAAAAATTCCTTAGAAGAAATAAAAGTATACACAACTGAGACATGAGAACTATCTGAGAGAAAATGAGAAACATGGGAGATCTCCTCATTGTCTTGCTGTAATCTCTTTCAAGACTACATTATACAATTATTTTCAGAGGTTGCTTTTTCTCATGACATTGGGGTTTTTCAAATTTAATGGACAGGACTGTAGGACAAGAAGGGAACAGGAGTAGGAAAGTACATTACCAAGCTGGGACTCGTACTCATGCTGTTTGAGGTGCTGCTGTGCCTCAAAATTGCTGTGCTGTGTACAAGGCTATGGCTCTGACAGAGATTTCACTGAGCTCAGGATACTAAGGGCTGGCTATTCTCTTATATGTCTCATTTAGGTATCAGCTATGGTGCCAGTTGGTTAAACATAGCATAGTTGCATATAGTAACTTAAGAACTAGTTTGACTAAGTATCAATTATCCAAAGGACAATCAGTTTTACTTTTCCAATTCAAATTAAACAGATCTAACTTTTTATTTAAATGACTTTTAAATTAGTTTTTACCAGGCTTAAGGAAAAACATTTAGATGATTAACTTTTAAGACTAGTCTAAGAAGTTTTTGCAACTGACCCCCTTAATTTTTTTTTCAGGAGAAACATGTTCAATCAAAAAATGTAATAATATTATAAATACTAAAACTGTAATTTAAATAGCATTATACATTTCAGAATATCAAGGGTTACTAGTTTACATTTTTCTTTAATGCCCAGCATTGTATACTATGTAGCACATATTCCAAAAAAGGGATTAGACAAGTGAAAGATGTTTAATCTAAGATAAATACTATCTTTTTAACAAATATAATACTAGTGCTTCATGGTTGTTACATAACCTTTTTTTCCATTTAACATTGCAATGTTTGTCTTGTACAATCCATTTTGCATGCATGTAAAAACAGGTCATGTTCACACTAAACTTCAAATATGACTGAATATATTGTGTTTGATTGAAATCGTGAGGATGGGTGAGATTGAAGCTACCCAGAGTGAAAAAAAAAGATATCTCTAACATCTCAAATGTTTCTGCTAGACATAAATGAGTTAATATTAACATCAAATGGAGACTTTTGCTTGAGTCTCTGGCTTCTCACACTTGTCTCCTGAGACAAAAACTCTTAAAACTCTCTCATTTGTCTCCTCTAAAGTTTCAGAAGAGATCTCAATAACATCTCAGATTTTTCTCCTTAGCTAGAGACTCTGGATCTTGTCTCCTCTAAAGATTCAGAATAAAAGTACCTTCACAGTGTGTGATGTTACTGAGATCTCTTCTGAAACTTTAGAGGAGACCTTTTCTGAAACGTTAGAGGAGACCATGTGTGAACATTTGAAGTGTGAGACCATTGGAGCCTTTAGTTTAGGAAAAAAATCAGAGGACAGTGTGTGATGTTATTGAGATCTCTTCTGAAACTTTTAAGGAGACAAATTTGAGTGTTAGAGTTTCTGTCTCAGGAGAAAAGTGTGAGAAGCAGGAGACTCAAGCAAAAGTCTCCATTTGATTTTAAAGTAACCTCATTTCTGTCTAGGAGAAAAATTTGAGGTGTTAAAGAGATCTCAATTCTGATTTTTCTTTCCTATGGGTCAGGCCACCAAAATGCCGTTGTCGTGTAAATGAACGGCCAGAACACATTAAAAGGTTTCTGTTTTCATTTGAAAATGGTGTCGTGTAAGTGCTAAGTGCTAAGTGTAAGTGTAAGTGCTAAGTGCTAAGTGCTAAGTTAATAACCAATGATTTTTACAAATTAAATGAATCAATCAAAAACTTACTTAAGCTGGAAAATGACTTTCTTCTAGAGATACTGTACAGCCAAAACAATCTTTGTTGCAATAAATTCCTATTATCACTGTAAAGCTGGTTCGAAACAATCTGTATTGTAAAAAGCGCTATATAAATGAAGGTGACTTGACTTTACCTAAATGTCCACCCAGCCCCCCTAAAAATTTGCCATTAACTCCGTAATATGTACACTAATTCATGATCGCCTCAGTCCCCTTTAAAATTCATATGAAACCTGCCGCAGGCTTCGGCTCATCCCCATATTTTAGTCTGCGTTTTTTCAGCGTGTTCTTCAATCAATAGCAGCGTCAAAAGCAGAGGACAATGTGTGTGCATTTATTGAGAGATTGTTATGATATCTTGGAAGTTCTTGTCTTTGTCATAAATTCAGTTTACATAATAGGATGTGGGAACAAATCAAAACAGTTGTAAAGTTGTCCAGTGGACAGTTGTCCACTGTAAAATCTAGGCTTATTTATTTATTTCATGAAATTTCATTCATCTAAATGGCTTGAGACTTTATGACATTTCCTACACTTGCTATACTTCATACTTCAGTGCAATTAAATTGCAAAAACAAATTATAAAATTAATTTTATTATAAATAAAGAAAACACCCGGAAAGAACTATACAAGGGAGTAGAAATGGCAAATTAGTTCTACTACCTTCTGCAGCCATCTACTGTTATAGTGATAATTTCATGACATTTTCATGTTAAAAGTGTGTTTGTTTTCCACTAGGTGACAGAAATCCTCCACTAAAGCATGGCACATTTTCCATGTTATCTCAATGAATGAAAATGATAAATGTAGATCTTCTTTAAAGGTAAGTTTACTGCAAAAATGTAGTTAACAATAATAGTGTTTAAAACATTACATGTTGAATAAAAAAAAAAATTAAAAAAAAAAAATATATATATATATATATATATATATATATATATATATTTTACCCACATATTGCCAATAAACAATTATAGTAATATAAAGTCTGTCTATATTCTTAATGAATATTGATGAATATTAGCTGGTTATTTATTTAGAATTTCATTACATTTTCAGGGATTGACTTGATGGCTAGAGTAGAACCCACTGTATTGTTCATGTCTACGCTAGTATACAAACAATGCATTAAAACAAATAAAAATACACTCATTGGGGACTGAGCACCCCAAATATTAAAATCCTAGAATTCTAGAAATATTGAAATGCTCTATTGTGTTTAAAATGAACACAGCACCTACACTAAACCCTGCCCTAAACTTAACTAACACAGCACCTACACTAAATACTGCCCTTAACTTAACAGATATAATACACGGTTAACAAAAAAAAAGAGATAAATTTGAATATGCCGAAGCAACCATGCAATTTTAACTTACTTACATAAGATAATTCTTTAAGTTGTTTTACCCTAGACTTGTTTTGCCCTGGACTTCAAGGTACTTGTACCCAAGTGCTTTGCATCACAAGTGCAATGCTGTAAAGCTGCATTCACACTACAAGGGACAAAGCGACACGATCCCATTTCAATGGAGAGTGGGCGATTTCCGGGATAGCACATATCCAGTGAAATGACAAAGTTGAGATCTGTTCAACTTTATGCAAATGAAGAGTGAATTTTGGGAGCAACAAACAATAGGAATGAAGTCAGTGGAGCGCACGTGATCAGTCGCTCTTCAGTGCCGAGGCAAGATTAAGAAGAAGCTCCTTTTAGCAGTCAGCAACTGTCCAATAATTTAAGATATGTCTCCACGTACATACAGTGGTACTCGCTGTGCTCACTCCAAGCCTGAATAGTTTTGTGAGCCCAGATAGACCGGCATTTGCCCTTTTGCTGCAAATAAATAGCTGCAATGGCAAAGATTTCATGTACTGATTCCATTTATATTTAGACTTTTCCTTCCTAAATGTTAGTTTGTAACGGCAAGAAAACTGATTTTTTTTGTCTACAACATGGAGTAACATCTATGAATGTCATTCACAAACGTTACTAGGCAACCAGTAGTGGGAACACCTACTAGAGACCTCACTGCCAGTCACTGGCGACATCTAGAGAGATAGTGGCTGATAGTGTGAATGCAGCATAACAGGTGAGTAACCAAACAAGTTAGAAAAAGACAAAAATATGGAGCTTGTTATGTGATGCAAAAGTCAAAATGTACTAGTTAACAAATCATGAACTATGGTAAAATTAGAAATTAGAACACTTAAAGAGAAAGCATGTAATTTATATGCTGCTAGTATCACCAAACAGAATTGCAAAAATAATGACTGCTATTGGTAACTAAAAGGACAGGCCCGACCTCAACTCACATAATTGGTTTAGCTGTTGCTGTGCCAAGTTACACTACCGGTCAAAAGTTTAAGATCGGTAAGATTTTTTATGTTTTTAAAAGAAGTCTCTTCTGCTCACCAAGGCTGCAATTATTTGATAAAAAATACCAAAAAAACAGTAATATTGTGAAACATTTTTAAAATTATTATAATATGATGCTCAAGAAACATTTATGATTATTATCCATGTTGAAGACAGTTTTTTACATTTTTATTTCAGGATTCTTTGATGAATAGAAAGTTCAAAAGAACAGCATTGATCTGAAATGGAAAGCTTTTGTAACATTAATCACTACCATTCAAAAGTTTGGGGTCAGTAAAAAAATATATATATATTTTTTGGGGGAAAGAAATTAGAAAATACTTTTATTCATCAAGGATGAGTTAAATTGATCAAAAGTTATACAGGAAAGACATTTATAATGTTAGAAAAGATTATATTTTAAATAAATGCTGTTCTTTTTAACTTTCTATTCATCAAAGAATCCTGAAATAAAAATGTAAAAAACTGTTTTCAACATGGATAATAATCATAAATGTTTCTTGAGCATCATATTATAATAATTTCATATTATAATAATTAAAAAATGTGACATTGAAGACTGGAGTAATGATGCTGTAAATTCAGCTTTGATCACAGGAATAAATTACACTTCACTATATTTTCACATAGAAAACCGCTGTTTTAAATTGTAATAATATTTAACAATATTACTTTTTTTTTTATTATTATTTTTTTTATCAAATAATTGCAGCCTTGGTGAGCAGAAGAGACTTCTTTTAAAAACATAAAAAATCTTACCGATCTTAAACTTTTGACCGGTAGTGTAGTCGAGAAACAAACAGCAATGTTTCATAGTGCTACAAGCCACAGCTTTTACACATTTGGGAGAAATCATTACAGTTTTTGGGGATAGTATTTTAATTAAAAAATATATATATATTAACAAAGAAAATCTACACACTGTAAATACAGTGTGTATATATTTTCCATTACCTTTATTTGTAAAAAAAAAAAAAAAAAAAAATCTGGAAAAAAATTGTTCACTGAGGATCTTCTTATGTCCTCAAGATTTTAACATCCATAAAATTATACACTTTTTTTATTTTAAAAAGGCAGAATGAATGGAAATTAGAAGTTTGAGCCTGACAAGTAATTAGAAGAGAAGCTGTACCATTGGAGGTTGTGCTGGAGGCCACGGCCTTCTCACTGATGTCGGCACGGGTGGACGCGCTCTTGGTGGCTACAATGGTCTCCACTCTCTTCTTCTTCTCTGCTGCAGAACTGGTCTGGGACTGGGTTTCCATGACAACTGCGCATTCCTCAGTACCTCATCAAGACAGGATACCTGCAGGGTAACAAGTGAGGAAAAGGTCGGAGGTCAGTGGTCAGAGAAAAAAAAAACATTTAAATCAACAACAATAAACCTCATTAACAAATAACACACAATTAATAACAATCAATGAATTAGTCCATACACTAAAAAAATTACTGTTTTCCCAAATTTTCAACTGCATACAGAAACCATAAAAAATCTCACATTTCCTTTAAACTTAAAAATAAAAAACGTTAAAAAAGTATTAGTCTCTGTCTATCCATCTGAATTAAACTGCTGTAATTATCAAAAATCATTCTAATTGTTTTCTAAGTAACATGAGTGTGTTTCTATATGAATATGGAAGTAGCTGTCTGGGATTTACAACACAACTATTCAAGTTTGGTGTGCTTCAATCTCCAGAGGAGAGGTGTAGCCACAATGAATGAGGAGGGGGGAACAGACAAACACAGTTCATTTTGTTTGTTTAGGGATTATTTCCCTCAACCACTCAACACAACATCTGTTAACAATCCTAGTTTGCAAAAGTTTGCAGTTATCAAGAGTTTGGGTTTAATTTTGTATATATATGCAGGGATTTTATGAAGACCTGCAAAGACCTTGTAAACTAGGCAGCCCTCTGCACATAACGTCAACGAAGACCACAAGAGCCACAAAAGTCCTCTGCACAGACCCGTATGGCCAGCTTCAACTGATGTATCTGATCTCTAAGCAGAAGTAGCTGGATTAAATATTTTGAATGATATTAATCCACAATCTGACTTGTGATGCAGCCTGGAATCATGATCACACCATTTTTATTTTCTTTTTTTTGTTTGGAAGAGGAGAACTAGTCCCCTGACTGAGCCTGGTTTCGCCCAAGATTTTTTTCTCTCCATTCTATCTGAATGGAATGGACTGATGGTGTTTGAGTACCTTACCACTG